>OY821522.1:42907184-42914684 GCA_963682025.1 Cordilura impudica | reverse complement strand
AATATAATATAATATAATATAATATAATATAATATAATATAATATAATATAATATAATATAATATAATATAATATAATATAATATAATATAATATAATATAATATAATATAATATAATATAATATAATATAATATAATATAATATAATATAATATAATATAATATAATATAATATAATATAATATAATATAATATAATATAATATAATATAATATAATATAATATAATATAATATAATATAATATAATATAATATAATATAATATAATATAATATAATATAATATAATATAATATAATATAATATAATATAATATAATATAATATAATATAATATAATATAATATAATATAATATAATATAATATAATATAATATAATATAATATAATATAATATAATATAATATAATATAATATAATATAATATAATATAATATAATATAATATAATATAATATAATATAATATAATATAATATAATATAATATAATATAATATAATATAATATAATATAATATAATATAATATAATATAATATAATATAATATAATATAATATAATATAATATAATATAATATAATATAATATAATATAATATAATATAATATAATATAATATAATATAATATAATATAATATAATATAATATAATATAATATAATATAATATAATATAATATAATATAATATAATATAATATAATATAATATAATATAATATAATATAATATAATATAATATAATATAATATAATATAATATAATATAATATAATATAATATAATATAATATAATATAATATAATATAATATAATATAATATAATATAATATAATATAATATAATATAATATAATATAATATAATATAATATAATATAATATAATATAATATAATATAATATAATATAATATAATATAATATAATATAATATAATATAATATAATATAATATAATATAATATAATATAATATAATATAATATAATATAATATAATATAATATAATATAATATAATATAATATAATATAATATAATATAATATAATATAATATAATATAATATAATATAATATAATATAATATAATATAATATAATATAATATAATATAATATAATATAATATAATATAATATAATATAATATAATATAATATAATATAATATAATCTATATATATAAAATTGAATGTGTGTTTGTTTATTTGTTTGTTTGTTTGTTTGTGTGTACCTTATAGGAGACCAAACCTCTGGACCGATCTTCCTGAAATTTTCACAGCATTTAACTGGGACTCTGGCATGATTAATAGGGTACTTTTTTTTTGACCACGCCCACTTTTACGCCCACTTTTTTAAAATTATGTAATTGCTCCCATATAGTTTTTAACAGATTTACTTCAAATTGTATACACATTATACTCCAGGCGAGGTAGAAATAAACATTTCTTACGCCACGCCCCCTTTCACGCCCCTTTTCACGCCAAATTTTGTTTGAAAGTTTTAAACTTTTTTTTCTCTGTACAAATTTGTTCCTTCCAACGGATTTTTTTATTTGGTAGTATATTGCTCTTAATACTGTTAACGTCGCCATATAACTATGAACCACGCCCATTTCACCGCCCCCTTTTTTTTACATATACCACTAACAATGTTTGCTATACAAAATAATTTTTTTGTAATATGTATTTATCTAAAGTTTTATACACTTTTTATCTACAGGTAAGGTAGCCATACATTTTTTTATTACCAAGTCCCCCTTTTTCGCCCCATTTTACCTTAAATCATAATTATTCTGCTTTCAATCTATCTATATATATAAAAATGAATGTGTGTTTGTTTGTGCTTTATAGGAGGCCAAACCAAAGAACCGATCTTCCTGAAATTTTCAGAGCGTGTTACTGTGACTCTGGAAGGAATAATATGCTATATAAATTTTTGATTGGACAAAGGGGCGGTGCCACGCCCATATAACCCAAAAATTGAAAAAGTCATATCACGGGAATTTTTTTACCTACAGCAGTCATATTTGGTACATATGGTATTAGCATGAATAGAAATACATACAAGAAGAAAAGTGGGCGGGACCACGCCCCTTTTTAGAAAAATAAAAAATCGTAATATCTTCTAAACTACTGGAAGGATCGTCATGAAATTTTCACAAAAGGATATTTTTGCGAAATAATAAGACCTTAGCTATATAAAGTTGTTAGTGGGCAAAGGGGCGTGGCGTATATATAAAAACGTTGATGCATTTGATTGTAACGAATGATCTCCGGAACCATAAGAGCTGTCGAGGTAGGATTTCCAGCATAGGTTTGGTTCGAGCTCTTCTGTGTTTTTTTTTTTTAGTTTTAACCCTCTAGCTGGCGTTGGGGTCAAGTTAAAAACAAAAATTTTTACTTTCAGCGCGATTTGACTGCAATTCAGAATGAACGTATGTTTCGTCATAAGAAATTTTTGTATATATAAATGGACCCGATAGGTGGCGCTGGGTAAAGTTATTTCGAATATTCTTATTTATGGTGTGATTTTAATGAAACTAAGAATGTACATATATGTATGTTAGAAACATTTTTTTATTGGACCCGGTAGATGGCGCTGTCGTTCGAAAAATAATGAGTTGTCAAATTTATATAAATTTTAATAAATAAACTCACAAACGTTTTTATATATAAATATTCTAACGAAAAAGAAGGAAAAAGCCGCTACATTATTGCATGGTGGCCGCACAGCTCATTCAGCACTCAAATCACCGTTAAACGTACAAAAAAAATGAGAATGCCGTCTGTAATATCAAAAAACATTCCGGTATGGCAAAAGTTCTGCAAAAATGCAGTATTTTTATTTGGGATGAATGTACCATGGCTCACAAACATTGTGATTTGATTTGATAAAAGATTTGAAAGGCAATGAAAGATTTTTTGGTGAAGCTCTCATTTTATTATCTGGAGATCTTCGTAACACATTTTATATAGGTATATACAGATTCTAACTAAAATAAAAATTCATTGAGGGCAAAACAACGTTTGCCGGGTCCAGCTAGTATAATATAATATAATATAATATAATATAATATAATCTATATATATAAAATTGAATGTGTGTTTGTTTTTTTGTTTGTTTGTTTGTTTGTGTGTACCTTATAGGAGACCAAACCTCTGGACCGATCTTCCTGAAATTTTCACAGCATTTAACTGGGACACTGGCATGATTAATAGGGTACTTTTTTTTGACCACGCCCACTTTTACGCCCACTTTTTTAAAATTATGTAATTGCTCCCATATAGTTTTTAACAGATTTACTTCAAATTGTATACACATTATACTCCAGGCGAGGTAGAAATAAACATTTCTTACGCCACGCCCCCTTTCGCGCCCCTTTTCACGCCAAATTTTGTTTGAAAGTTTTAAACTTTTTTTTCTCTGTACAAATTTGTTCCTTCCAACGGATTTTTTTATTTGGTAGTATATTGCTCTTAATACTGTTAACGTCGCCATATTCACCGCCCATTTCACCGCCCCCTTTTTTTTACTTATACCACTAACAATGTTTGCTATACAAAATTATTTTTTTGTAATATGTATTTATCTAAAGTTTTATACACTTTTTATCTACAGGTAAGGTAGCCATACATTTTTTTATTACCAAGTCCCCCTTTTTCGCCCCATTTAATCTTAAATCATAATTAATCTGCTTTCAATCTATCTATATATATAAAAATGAATGTGTGTTTGTTTGTGCTTTATAGGAGGCCAAACCAAAGAACCGATCTTCCTGAAATTTTCAGAGCGTGTTACTGTGACTCTGGAAGGAATAATATGCTATATAAATTTTTGATTGGACAAAGGGGCGGTGCCACGCCCATATAACCAAAAATTTGAAAAAGTCATATCACGGGAATTTTTTTACCTACAGCAGTCATATTTGGTACATATGGTATTAGCATGAATAGAAATACATACAAGAAGAAAAGTGGGCGGGACCACGCCCCTTTTTAGAAAAATAAAAAATCGTAATATCTTCTAAACTACTGGAAGGATCGTCATGAAATTTTCACAAAAGGATATTTTTGCGAAATAATAAGACCTTAGCTATATAAAGTTGTTAGTGGGCAAAGGGGCGTGGCGTATATATAAAAACGTTGATGCATTCGATTGTAACGAATGATCTCCGGAACCATAAGAGCTGTCGAGGTAGGATTTCCAGCATAGGTTCGGTTCGAGCTCTTCTGTGTTTTTTTTTTAGTTTTAACCCTCTAGCTGGCGTTGGGGTCAAGTTAAAAACAAAAATTTTTACTTTCAGCGCGATTTGACTGCAATTCAGAATGAACGTATGTTTCGTCATAAGAAATTTTTGTATGTATAAATGGACCCGATAGGTGGCGCTGGGTAAAGTTATTTCGAATAGTCTTATTTATGGTGTGATTTTAATGAAACTAAGAATGTACATATATGTATGTTAGAAACATTTTTTTATTGGACCCGGTAGATGGCGCTGTCGTTCGAAAAATAATGAGTTGTCAAATTTATATAAATTTTAATAAATAAACTCACAAACGTTTTTATATATAAATATTCTAACGAAAAAGAAGGAAAAAGCCGCTACATTATTGCATGGTGGCCGCACAGCTCATTCAGCACTCAAATCACCGTTAAACGTACAAAAAAATGAGAATGCCGTCTGTAATATCAAAAAACATTCCGGTATGGCAAAAGTTCTGCAAAAATGCAGTATTTTTATTTGGGATGAATGTACCATGGCTCACAAACATTGTGATTTGATTTGATAAAAGATTTGAAAGGCAATGAAAGATTTTTTGGTGAAGCTCTCATTTTATTATCTGGAGATCTTCGTCACACATTTTATATAGGTATATACAGATTCTAACTAAAATAAAAATTCATTGAGGGCAAAACAACGTTTGCCGGGTCCAGCTAGTATAATATAATATAATATAATATAATATAATATAATATAATATAATATATAATATAATATAATATAATATAATATAATATAATATAATATAATATAATATAATATAATATAATATAATATAATATAATATAATATAATATAATATAATATAATATAATATAATATAATATAATATAATATAATATAATATAATATAATATAATATAATATAATATAATATAATATAATATAATATAATATAATATAATATAATATAATATAATATAATATAATATAATATAATATAATATAATATAATATAATATAATATAATATAATATAATATAATATAATATAATATAATATAATATATAATATAATATAATATAATATAATATAATATAATATATAATATAATATAATATAATATAATATAATATAATATAATATAATATAATATAATATAATATAATATAATATAATATAATATAATATAATATAATATAATATAATATAATATAATATAATATAATATAATATAATATATATAATATAATATAATATAATATAATATAATATAATATAATATAATATAATATAATATAATATAATATAATATAATATAATATAATATAATATAATATAATATAATATAATATAATATAATATAATATAATATAATATAATATAATATAATATAATATAATATAATATAATATAATATAATATAATATAATATAATATAATATAATATAATATAATATAATATAATATAATAATATAATATAATATAATATAATATAATATAATATAATATAATATAATATAATATAATATAATATAATATAATATAATATAATATAATATAATATAATATAATATAATATAATATAATATAATATAATATAATATAATATAATATAATATAATATAATATAATATAATATAATATAATATAATATAATATAATATAATATAATATAATATAATATAATATAATATAATATAATATAATATAATATAATATAATATAATATAATATAATATAATATAATATAATATAATATAATATAATATAATATAATATAATATAATATAATATAATATAATATAATATAATATAATATAATATAATATAATATAATATAATATAATATAATATAATATAATATAATATAATATAATATAATATAATATAATATAATATAATATAATATAATATAATATAATATAATATAATATAATATAATATAATATAATATAATATAATATAATATAATATAATATAATATATATAATATAATATAATATAATATAATATAATATAATATAATATAATATAATATAATATAATATAATATAATATAATATAATATAATATAATATAATATAATATAATATAATATAATATAATATAATATAATATAATATAATATAATATAATATAATATAATATAATATAATATAATATAATATAATATAATATAATATAATATAATATAATATAATATAATATAATATAATATAATATAATATAATATAATATAATATAATATAATATAATATAATATAATATAATATAATATAATATAATATAATATAATATAATATAATATAATATAATATAATATAATATAATATAATATAATATAATATAATATAATATAATATAATATAATATAATATAATATAATATAATATAATATAATATAATATAATATAATATAATATAATATAATATAATATAATATAATATAATATAATATAATATAATATAATATAATATAATATAATATAATATAATATAATATAATATAATATAATATAATATAATATAATATAATATAATATAATATAATATAATATAATATAATATAATATAATATAATATAATATAATATAATATAATATAATATAATATAATATAATATAATATAATATAATATAATATAATATAATATAATATAATATAATATAATATAATATAATATAATATAATATAATATAATATAATATAATATAATATAATATAATATAATATAATATAATATAATATAATATAATATAATATAATATAATATAATATAATATAATATAATATAATATAATATAATATAATATAATATAATATAATATAATATAATATAATATATATAATATAATATAATATAATATAATATAATATAATATAATATAATATAATATAATATAATATAATATAATATAATATAATATAATATAATATAATATAATATAATATAATATAATATAATATAATATAATATAATATAATATAATATAATATAATATAATATAATATAATATAATATAATATAATATAATATAATATAATATAATATAATATAATATAATATAATATAATATAATATAATATAATATAATATAATATAATATAATATAATATAATATAATATAATATAATATAATATAATATAATATAATATAATATAATATAATATAATATATATAATATAATATAATATAATATAATATAATATAATATAATATAATATAATATAATATAATATAATATAATATAATATAATATAATATAATATAATATAATATAATATA
>OY821522.1:42897184-42902184 GCA_963682025.1 Cordilura impudica | reverse complement strand
TAATATAATATAATATAATATAATATAATATAATATAATATAATATAATATAATATAATATAATATAATATAATATAATATAATATAATATAATATAATATAATATAATATAATATAATATAATATAATATAATATAATATAATATAATATAATATAATATAATATAATATAATATAATATAATATAATATAATATAATATAATATAATATAATATAATATAATATAATATAATATAATATAATATAATATAATATAATATAATATAATATAATATAATATAATATAATATAATATAATATAATATAATATAATATAATATAATATAATATAATATAATATAATATAATATAATATAATATAATATAATATAATATAATATAATATAATATAATATAATATAATATAATATAATATAATATAATATAATATAATATAATATAATATAATATAATATAATATAATATAATATAATATAATATAATATAATATAATATAATATAATATAATATAATATAATATAATATAATATAATATAATATAATATAATATAATATAATATAATATAATATAATATAATATAATATAATATAATATAATATAATATAATATAATATAATATAATATAATATAATATAATATAATATAATATAATATAATATAATATAATATAATATAATATAATATAATATAATATAATATAATATAATATAATATAATATAATATAATATAATATAATATAATATAATATAATATAATATAATATAATATAATATAATATAATATAATATAATATAATATAATATAATATAATATAATATAATATAATATAATATAATATAATATAATATAATATAATATAATATAATATAATATAATATAATATAATATAATATAATATAATATAATATAATATAATATAATATAATATAATATAATATAATATAATATAATATAATATAATATAATATAATATAATATAATATAATATAATATAATATAATATAATATAATATAATATAATATAATATAATATAATATAATATAATATAATATAATATAATATAATATAATATAATATAATATAATATAATATAATATAATATAATATAATATAATATAATATAATATAATATAATATAATATAATATAATATAATATAATATAATATAATATAATATAATATAATATAATATAATATAATATAATATAATATAATATAATATAATATAATATAATATAATATAATATAATATAATATAATATAATATAATATAATATAATATAATATAATATAATATAATATAATATAATATAATATAATATAATATAATATAATATAATATAATATAATATAATATAATATAATATAATATAATATAATATAATATAATATAATATAATATAATATAATATAATATAATATAATATAATATAATATAATATAATATAATATAATATAATATAATATAATATAATATAATATAATATAATATAATATAATATAATATAATATAATATAATATAATATAATATAATATAATATAATATAATATAATATAATATAATATAATATAATATAATATAATATAATATAATATAATATAATATAATATAATATAATATAATATAATATAATATAATATAATATAATATAATATAATATAATATAATATAATATAATATAATATAATATAATATAATATAATATAATATAATATAATATAATATAATATAATATAATATAATATAATATAATATAATATAATATAATATAATATAATATAATATAATATAATATAATATAATATAATATAATATAATATAATATAATATAATATAATATAATATAATATAATATAATATAATATAATATAATATAATATAATATAATATAATATAATATAATATAATATAATATAATATAATATAATATAATATAATATAATATAATATAATATAATATAATATAATATAATATAATATAATATAATATAATATAATATAATATAATATAATATAATATAATATAATATAATATAATATAATATAATATAATATAATATAATATAATATAATATAATATAATATAATATAATATAATATAATATAATATAATATAATATAATATAATATAATATAATATAATATAATATAATATAATATAATATAATATAATATAATATAATATAATATAATATAATATAATATAATATAATATAATATAATATAATATAATATAATATAATATAATATAATATAATATAATATAATATAATATAATATAATATAATATAATATAATATAATATAATATAATATAATATAATATAATATAATATAATATAATATAATATAATATAATATAATATAATATAATATAATATAATATAATATAATATAATATAATATAATATAATATAATATAATATAATATAATATAATATAATATAATATAATATAATATAATATAATATAATATAATATAATATAATATAATATAATATAATATAATATAATATAATATAATATAATATAATATAATATAATATAATATAATATAATATAATATAATATAATATAATATAATATAATATAATATAATATAATATAATATAATATAATATAATATAATATAATATAATATAATATAATATAATATAATATAATATAATATAATATAATATAATATAATATAATATAATATAATATAATATAATATAATATAATATAATATAATATAATATAATATAATATAATATAATATAATATAATATAATATAATATAATATAATATAATATAATATAATATAATATAATATAATATAATATAATATAATATAATATAATATAATATAATATAATATAATATAATATAATATAATATAATATAATATAATATAATATAATATAATATAATATAATATAATATAATATAATATAATATAATATAATATAATATAATATAATATAATATAATATAATATAATATAATATAATATAATATAATATAATATAATATAATATAATATAATATAATATAATATAATATAATATAATATAATATAATATAATATAATATAATATAATATAATATAATATAATATAATATAATATAATATAATATAATATAATATAATATAATATAATATAATATAATATAATATAATATAATATAATATAATATAATATAATATAATATAATATAATATAATATAATATAATATAATATAATATAATATAATATAATATAATATAATATAATATAATATAATATAATATAATATAATATAATATAATATAATATAATATAATATAATATAATATAATATAATATAATATAATATAATATAATATAATATAATATAATATAATATAATATAATATAATATAATATAATATAATATAATATAATATAATATAATATAATATAATATAATATAATATAATATAATATAATATAATATAATATAATATAATATAATATAATATAATATAATATAATATAATATAATATAATATAATATAATATAATATAATATAATATAATATAATATAATATAATATAATATAATATAATATAATATAATATAATATAATATAATATAATATAATATAATATAATATAATATAATATAATATAATATAATATAATATAATATAATATAATATAATATAATATAATATAATATAATATAATATAATATAATATAATATAATATAATATAATATAATATAATATAATATAATATAATATAATATAATATAATATAATATAATATAATATAATATAATATAATATAATATAATATAATATAATATAATATAATATAATATAATATAATATAATATAATATAATATAATATAATATAATATAATATAATATAATATAATATAATATAATATAATATAATATAATATAATATAATATAATATAATATAATATAATATAATATAATATAATATAATATAATATAATATAATATAATATAATATAATATAATATAATATAATATAATATAATATAATATAATATAATATAATATAATATAATATAATATAATATAATATAATATAATATAATATAATATAATATAATATAATATAATATAATATAATATAATATAATATAATATAATATAATATAATATAATATAATATAATATAATATAATATAATATAATATAATATAATATAATATAATATAATATAATATAATATAATATAATATAATATAATATAATATAATATAATATAATATAATATAATATAATCTATATATATAAAATTGAATGTGTGTTTGTTTATTTGTTTGTTTGTTTGTGTACCTTATAGGAGACCAAACCTCTGGACCGATCTTCCTGAAATTTTCACAGCATTTAACTGGGACTCTGGCATGATTAATAGGGTACTTTTTTTTTGACCACGCCCACTTTTACGCCCACTTTTTTAAAATTATGTAATTGCTCCCATATAGTTTTTAACAGATTTACTTCAAATTGTATACACATTATACTCCAGGCGAGGTAGAAATAAACATTTCTTACGCCACGCCCCCTTTCACGCCCCTTTTCACGCCAAATTTTGTTTGAAAGTTTTAAACTTTTTTTTCTCTGTACAAATTTGTTCCTTCCAACGGATTTTTTTATTTGGTAGTATATTGCTCTTAATACTGTTAACGTCGCCATATAACTATGAACCACGCCCATTTCACCGCCCCCTTTTTTTTACATATACCACTAACAATGTTTGCTATACAAAATAATTTTTTTGTAATATGTATTTATCTAAAGTTTTATACACTTTTTATCTACAGGTAAGGTAGCCATACATTTTTTTATTACCAAGTCCCCCTTTTTCGCCCCATTTTACCTTAAATCATAATTATTCTGCTTTCAATCTATCTATATATATAAAAATGAATGTGTGTTTGTTTGTGCTTTATAGGAGGCCAAACCAAAGAACCGATCTTCCTGAAATTTTCAGAGCGTGTTACTGTG
>OY821522.1:42764503-42896984 GCA_963682025.1 Cordilura impudica | reverse complement strand
GTAGGAGGCCAATGTTTTTCGTCTCCATGAAGAAAGAATGGCCCATACATCCAGTGGGGTGTATGTTGTAACTGTCGTGGATCTAATCCTCTGGATAATATATCTGCTGGGTTATCTTTTGAACCCACATGCCGCCATTGCTCAGGTGATGTGCTTTCTTGAATTGAAGCTATTCGATTTGCCACAAATGTATGAAATGAAGATGATCTTGAATGTATCCAGGCTAAGACTATCTTCGAATCGGACCAGTAGAATGTTGGCGTTGTACTCATGTCCAGATCGAGCTTAACCTTTGCTGCCAAGTTGGCACCCAGCTGGGCAGCGCATAATTCCAACCTTGGGAGCGTTTGCTGTTTAAGAGGAGCTATACGAGATTTCGCACATAGCAGGTATACGATGACTGTTTTATTTGGTAGAAATGTTCTAACGTATATTGCGGCTCCATACGCCTTTTCGGAGGCATCTGTAAAAACATGAAGTTGTGTCTTGCTAGGAATACCTCCCTTATAGACATGCCGATGCACTTGAAAGTTTTCAAGTTCACTTAGATTGTTTCGGAAATTTCGCCAGCGTGAATCAAATTCTGATGGCACAGCCTCATCTCATGACAGATTCAAGGTCCATAGTTCTTGAACAAACATTTTTGCTCGGACGACTACTGGGGACAGTAGTAAATCCGACGTGACTGTCCTTTTAGTCACAGCCTTAATTGGTTGTATGTTAACCTTGATTTTAAGGAGATCACCTTTGGGTAGCCACACTAATCCTAGCGTTGTTGTACAATCCGTTTCTTCTTTGGAAAAGTCCAGATTGACTTCTTGATCATCATTGGGAATGTTGCGGAGCAGTTGGGTGTGATTGGCGCACCACTTTCTTAAATGGAACCCATAAGATAAGATAAGATAAGATAAGGAAGGCTAAACGCACTGCGACCAATTTGATCTTTTGTGCAGCCCATGGTTATCCTAAAGATTAAGGCTTCTTATGAAGCCAATTACCCTATTTGGCATTAGTTTCCATATGTCCCGGGGGGATACAATGTATCCTCCAAGTGCAAGGATTCTCTTACCACTTAGTCTTGGACATTCACAGAGAATATGTTCTGCTGTTTCCACCTCCTGCTCGCAGAACCTACATGTGTCTATAGCAGATTGTCCTTTCATTCGTAGATGATATCTAAGATTGCAGTGTCCTGTAAAGAATCCCGTTAAGGTCCTTAAGTCCTTTTTATCAAGGGCAAGTAGTCTTTCCGATTGAACACTGGATGGAGTTATGAGTCTCTTGGCCTGCCGTTGACCTGGACTTTTGTCCCAGTGTTCGGCAATTTGTGATTTTCTCCACTCCCTCATTTTTTCCTTTGTGTGTCCCATTGGAACACCACAGAAAGGTTCCGGACCGATGAAAGGACGACGGGCCCCTCGATTGGCTAGGCAATCGGCCCTTTCGTTCCCTGCATGTCCTTCATGTCCCGGAATCCAGCATAGAGTTAATTTGTTGCATCTACCTAATTCGTTTAGCTTTTCGATGCACTCCCGCACCAGTTTGGACGTCACTTTGTAGGCCATTATTGCCTTAAGTGCAGCCTGACTGTCGGATAGTATATAAATGAGTGCCCTTTTTGTCTTTCTTCTGAGACATTCAGTCACGCATGTAAGAATAGCGAAGACCTCCGCTTGGAAAATGGATGGGTATTTACCCATGGATAAGGCACGTTGAAAGTTGGTACCAAATATGCCCGCGCCCGTGTCCCCATTTGTTTGTTTTGAGCCATCTGTGAACCACACATGAGAACCTTGCTCTGGTTCCCAGGTCCCACTGGTCCATGTGCTCCGTTCCAATATCATGGTTTCAAATTCCCTGATGAATATATTTTTTGGTAACATTCTGTCCGTGACTCTCGCCACCGGGTCGTGGATGAAGAGCCTCGCGACTCTCATGTGACCCTTTAGGTCACCGTCCTTCATGCTACCAAAATCCTGAAGTCGTACGGCACTCATGCACGCATCTTCAATGATCGAAATATGAAGTGGTGTAATGTTAAGCATGATGCCGATAGCATCGGTTGGGCATGTTCTGTTCGCCCCTGTGATACCAATACAGGCAATGCGGTACACCTTGTTCAGGATTGCTTTTGCTTTGGTTTGCTCAACCTTCGGCCACCATGCAAGGGCCGAGTAGGTAATTATTGGTTTCACAATAGTTTCAAACGACCAGTAGATCATGTGGGGCTTTAAGCCCCATGTTCTACCAAATAGCCTTTGACAGGCGTATAAAGCCCTGGTGGCCTTTTTGGTAATTTAATCTAAGTGGCCGTTCCATGTGAGGGATTTATCCAGGGTGACCCCAAGATATTTGACCTCGTCCGAGAACCCTATTTTCAAGCCATTCAGACTTGGTTCCATAAGGTTGCATCTTCTTCGTTTAGTGAAGGGTATCAGTATGGTTTTTGATGGGTTCATAGATAGCCCCTTTCTCTGACACCAATTGAGGGTATAATTCAGAGCCTGTTGCATACGCTCCGATATTGTCCTCTCGTCAAATCCGGAGACAGAGATAACAAGATCATCTGCGTAGCCTAAGGCCCTGAATCCTAACTCATTAAGTTCCCCCAGCAGCTCATCTATGACCAAGGTCCAAAGCAGTGGCGATAGAACGCCTCCCTGAGGACAGCCCCTAGTGGCACTTATGGTCCTAAATGTGCTGCCTATATTCAGTGTGATGACCCTAGAGTTGAGCATCTCTAGCGTCCAGTTAATTATGATTGGAGAAATATCCTTTCTCAACATGGCCTCTTCAATTGCCCTATATGACGTATTATCGAAGGCGCCTTGTATATCAATGAAGGCACAGAGAGATATTTGTTTGGCATCGAATGCCTTTTCTATCATTGTGACAACATTATGGACAGCTGATCCTGTGGATTTACCCTGTTGGTATGCAAACTGTAGTTCGTGAATAGGTTTGCGTGCCAGGTAAGTGTCCCTGATATGATGGTCCAGAACTTTTTCCATTGTTTTTAGGAAAAAAGAGCTTAGACTAATCGGTCTATACGATTTAGGTAACTGTTCAGATTTTCTGCCTACCTTGGGTATAAATACTACCTTTACTTCTCTCCATGTCGATGGCACAAAGCCATGTAGAAGACAAGATTTAAAAAGTCTAGTCAGTTGTGGGATGATGATATCCATCCCTTCCTGTAGTAGACATGGATATATACCGTCCGGCCCAGGCGATTTTAGTGGAGAGAAACCATTTATCGCCCATTTAACCCGGTTCTTCTGAAAAATGTTGTCCGCCAAACGTATGTTCCCTTTAGTCAGGGAGGGTATCCCGATGACTGGTGGGGACCTGTTAATGGGGACACATCCTGGAAAGTGTGTTTCCAATAGAAGTTCACAGGTTTCTTCCGGAGATTCAGTGTATGAACCATTTGGTCTCTTTAAAGTACATAGACCATTTGTCTGATCCTGAGAGAGGGCCTTTTGAAGTCGCACAGCTTCCGGAAGGTCATTGATCTTCTCACAGTAGCTCTGCCACGTGGTCCTTTTGGATTTTCGTAGTGTATTGTTGTATTCAGTGAGGGCTATTTTATAGGCGTTCCAGTCACCATTAATTTTAGCCTTGTTGAATAATCTTCGAGCGTTGCGTTTGAGCCCTTCTAGTCCATCATTCCACCATGGAACATCTCTTCTAGTCTTCCTGGTCTTTAATGGTCAGCTCTCTGTGTAAGCTGATGATATGTTTGATTGTAATTCAGATGCTTCATAATCAATTACCCTAGTGCTTTCTATTAGCCCTTCCGAATAATTAGCATTGTTACCTAAATGGTATCGAAATTTATCCCAGTTAGTCTTTTTAGGATTTCGATAGTGTTGATCAGTGTTCATAGAACTAACTATGTCAAAAACTATATGTTGATGATCTGACATAGAGAGTTCACTAGAAACATGCCAGTTTGAGATGGCGAAAGATAGATTAGAACTAGTCAAAGTAAGATCTAAAACCTCTGTTCTGATTGAGTTCCTAAATGTCGGTTCGTCACCCCTGTTTGCAATACTTAAATTATATTTACAGATAAATTCAAGAAGAGACTCACCACGTTTGTTAACATTACCACTTCCCCAGGTTGTATGATGGGCATTGGCATCGCAGCATATGATGCAGCTGAGGCTACGTGCCTGGCAATATTCCACGAGGGCCGTCACTTCTGTGGTGGGTGCTGTTTCCGTCTCGCCCGGTAAATAGGCAGAGGCCAGCACTACCTCATGTTCGCCAGCAAGAGAGGGCACTTCAGCCCGGATGGCGACAAGATCACCTGAGACGAATTCTGAAATTGGAAGAAAAGTTATACCATTTCTAATAATCAGGGCCGCTCTGGGTCTTGGTTGTCGATAATCGTATATGAGCTTACCTTGGTTGGCGTTGAGCCCCTTAATGACTTCAGCATTTACCCATGGTTCCTGAATAAATAATATATCCAGGATGTCAGTGGTGAACCTTCGGCTGACCACATGGGATGCAGCCTTTGCGTGGTGAAGGTTCACTTGTAGGCACTTAAGGTACCTTTTTTGATTGCCTCCGTAGGAAGGCATTATGACCGCGACTGTTTTGAGGCACGTTTCGCCACTTTTCTGCTTCGGCTGGAAGTAAGCAGAACTGCTTCCTCGGCTGATCTCTCACATTTTTTAGGTTTGCTGGTCAGCGGCCTGTCGTGAGTTCTATCAGCTTTCGTCTTGAGCGGGGGCCTGAATGTTCGAGACGTGACAGCATCCTTCGAACAACCAGGCGTCGCATACAGTTTGGAGTTCTGGGAAGCTCCCGTTTGGTGTTTGGCCGCAGTTGTTGATGTAGCCGTCTTCGTCTCTTTGGGTATGACGTGCCTTGCCTCATTTTGTGGACGGGTGGGTCTTATTAGCACTGATCCATACCCATAGTTTACCGAGTGTTCCAATCGTTTGAGCACTTCTGCCGATATTGGGTCGATAGATAGGGTGAGTTCTATTACACCTCCTTTTATCGCCCTTTTAAGCACTTTCCAGTACTCAACCGAAAGGTCACTGTTTTGGCCCTCGATCACTCCAAAGATGGTTTCCGTGGACGTGTCCGCCTTTTCGGGGAAGTAACCCACAAAAATCTGTGTCTTGGGAACTTCGTCTTCTGTGACCGCTTTGAGTACGGCATTGCTCCATGGCTTTAAATCCGGGACGTGAGTCCTGAGCCATTGTGCCGTATCGTTGTCCCGACAGACGAAATTAAGTCATCCTGGTTTAAAGGAGCAGCCAGAGAAACTGGGCTTAACAGATCCTTTCTTTAGCTCCACTATCTAGTTAAGAACAGCTTTTTGTATGGTCTTTAGTTGTTCGTTTGACCATCTGGTGTGTGGGAAGTCGGGCGGTATTACGCCAATTTTCACCAATTTTAATGCATCTTTAAAAGATGCAGCTGTCTGTTGCTGTGGATCGATTGGCAGCGCAGTGCCACTTACAGCAGTGCAGGTGTTGCCACTATTTGACAATTCGGTAGTGCGTTTTGGTGGGTGCCTAGTATCAGGTGGAGTGGATCCATCCGATCGCGCCCTTTTGCGCTTTGATGAAAGCTCGCGCACCTCAACACGGGCTTCACGCATAGGCATCTTGCAAAGCCTGTGAGCCACTTCGATGTCGATGCCTTCATCAATGTACATCTTTAGGCGCTTCCGAGCGGCTCCAGAGAGCTTTATCTTCTCAGAAGTAGGCTTGCTATTTACGCCAGGTGTTTTTGGTTCTACGGACTCTTCAGGCTGAGATCTTAAAAGCTCGTCCTCTTCATCCGTCAGGATATTAGTAGTAGCAACGTTTGGACCTGCGTCCATTTGTTGCTCTACCACATCCATTTTTTCGGATTTGCTTTTGAGACCTTGAACCTCATTAGCCACATCCGAATGGTCCATATTGACCATGTCTGTTGGGGTGGTTATTTTTAAATTAAAATTTTCCATCCGTAAATAAAGAAGAAAAAGGGGTTAAAGAGATACGCACATGTAGCAGAGCCCTTTTGCTACCGGCGGGCTATATACAACCAGCTTTCGCCACAACCTGGAGGCTACCGTTAGAAAACACACTAATGTAGTGCTATTCATCCCATAGGCACGGTTCAGATAATACCGGGGATTACGGGTGTTTATCGAGTGTCCGCTCTAGATCCGCCATGTTCTGTTATAATTAGCAGAGACACCTCTTGCAGGGTATGACTCTTCGCCATGCATGGACGGTCTTTGAAAATTGAGAGGCTAATGCATAATGGATATATGCTATGTGAACGCATCAGGTTCCCTGTAGCACTACTACTACTTATCTCCTGCTAAGACGGGAGTTATTAACGTAGACAGCGGTAAAAAGATCCCTAAAAGTGGGCCAAGACAAATAATCACCCTCAAAAATGTCAGTGTCACAAGGTGGAAGAGTTAAATTATGGCAAAAATTGTCATTCGAATTGACATTAACAGCCGGCGTCTGCTCGTGAAGCTTAGAAGATGCTTCCAAATTACGTAATTTTTCATTAATACGCGATAAACAATTAACGAACGCGTTAAAACTGGCTTCGTATTTTGCCTCCGCGGCGTCAATATCGTCAGGTTCGGTATCTTTCGCATTTTTTAAATAACTGAGACAAGCGCGATAAGAAGATTTTACTTGTTCCCATAACAAGTTTACTTCCTTCCCTCTTATCTCAAGATTGAAAACCGAATGAAACTCTTCGCGTATATCATTAAATCTCGCTTCATATTTAACGAGAGCATCCGAATCTTCCATGAAAATATCCAACGCGGTTTCAGGCATTTTTTATTAAATAAATTTAAAAAAAAAGAATTATAAAAAAAAAAAAATATTAAACAAACGAAAATTTCCGAAAATCCACGAAAAATATTTATCAACTTTAAATTCGTAAATGAATTTCACAAAAAATGCCGATATAAAAATATTAAAAATAATATTAAATTTAAAAAACACAGTAAATAAGTCGCGACTATGACGGACAGTAGGGTGATAATATGTAATTTAT
The DNA here is from genome assembly GCA_963682025.1 of Cordilura impudica. NCBI lineage: Eukaryota > Metazoa > Arthropoda > Insecta > Diptera > Scathophagidae > Cordilura > Cordilura impudica. The sequence goes on along the minus strand of OY821522.1, from coordinate 42,889,943 downwards.
TAAAAAAACAACAACAACACTATATTCATACAAAGCTCTGGTTTGTTCAAATAAAACAGCTTGTGAGATGCGTATGGAAAAAAAACAATGTATTACTCGCGAATAAAGCACAAAAGAAAACAATAAGTAAAAAAACACTGTGTGTATGTATGCAAAGTGTTAAAACATAATCACTTTAACAAACCCGACGGCTTTTGTTTTTCACAATAAAATTAAAGAGAAAAATTCACTTTATAATTTAAACGCTCACTTTATTTTTACACGGTGTAAAGTTTACTTTAATACCGAAAACAAATTGATTTAAAAAATTTTTATAAGGAAAAAAATTAAATCTGTCCGTCCATGTAAACAAATGCACTGTTGATCAAAATTGTACCAAAAAACGAAAGGAATGACAAAGTGTCAAACAAAGGTACTGTATAAACTAACACTTTCGAAGGGTTGTAAGACGATCGCAATAAATCAAAAAGTATTAACAAATAAATTATTTTTAATATGAATATTAATTTTTTATTTCCGAAATTTATTTTGTTAATAAAAAAAATACGCGATTTTAACTCACTAAAGCTCACACTAAAATTGAACTATACGTACCTTTTTTAATTTGAAGAAATAAATAAATATTGTTAAAGCTGAATTTGTAAGAAAGATGAAGGGCTGTTGAAACAAGATGGCTGGTTGTTGGAGTCTGCAAGAAAAAAACTTTTAAATTCCAATTTACTTTTCAGGAATCCGGTTCGACGAAGGACCAAAATGTTTGCCGTCAAATGCGCAAATATATAAATAAAAAAACATAAATTTTTCAATTAATTAAAAATGAGATAAAAGTTCTCAAATTTATTTATTAAAATATATTACCTTTGTACAAAGTGATAATACAAAAAAATCGACGGTTTATCGTAGTGATGTCGCAGAAAGCCGAAAAGAGACTAGACTAATTATTATGAGTTAAGGATGTAAGAGGGTGACAAACAATGTTTACAAGTACCGTTAACGGTTCTACTAGTTACAATCTGTGTAAAAACTCCTAACAAAGATGTTAAAAAGGGGAGTTAAATAGATTTTAACTAGTTATTAACCCAAAATGGGGTCACCGTTTAAAAATGTTATAAATTGAAGTATATATACAAAATTAAGTATTTGTGTTTAAACACATATCCCCAATTGTAACATTTCCGCATGAAAGTGTTGTTTGCAATCTCAAGGGATTAGGCTGGTGCATTTCATTGTTATGAAAACTTTTGTATATCGCAACTCCTCCAGACCGTTATCCTGACCTTTTATACTGACTGCAGCACTGAAACAGTGGAATGTTAAGTGTGATGTCTTCTCCAAGCCAAGTTTCAGTTAGAAATAGTATGGTACAACGTTTTGTTACTGCATCTTGAAGGTCAGTTCTGTGTGCTGGAAGACTTTGACAATTGAAAGTCATTAATGTTGTTACGTTGGGCGATTGCAGGAATTTTAAATCCGCGTCTTGTATTGTTTCCAATTTGGTAGTTCAAAGTCTCGCAAATTCCTGCCTCAGAGATTCCAAATTTTTAGTGGGTCTTCTACCATGATGGAAAATTTGTTCATTTTGTGGAGCCACTAAAAAAAGATCCTCTATTGCAGTGACTCGCGACAAAGCTACGTAAACCAGCTGTTGGTCATGTTTTTTGTCATAATGGTATACCAATTCATCAAATGTTGCTCCTTGAGATTTATGAATGGTCATTCCACAAGCAGGGATAAGCGGGAAATGAGTGCGCTTTACAGAAATGGTTCTGTTATTATTTAAATGTGTTAAGCAGTTTCTGGGACCGATAGGAACTAAAACAGGATCAATGTTTAACATGGCTGCATGATGTGTACTTTTTCTTTTAATTTTTGCTCCAATTCTGTTAGAGCCTGGAAACTTTATCCAAAGTCGTATTATTATATCAATAGCATGCTGCAATTCATCATCGTCCAAAATATTGTTACCCATGTGATTTGTATATTCAATGAATGATAATACGCCAATTGTACCATTAACAAGACCATCGGAGACATCTATATTGGTGGTGATGATGTATGGTTTGTTGATTACGAGGGTAAGCTCATATGGTAAACCACCAGTTTCTAAAATAGGCATTCTATGTAGCTTTTGACGACAAAATGCTAACTGTTCTGCGTTATGTTACCCGGAAAAGGAATCAGTTGCAACTGATATTACTTTGTTAGGCGCCATACTTAATATAGGCTGATTATATTGTACGACATCCTCATTTTTAAAGAAAAGTCTTATTCCACTTACGCACAATTCGTCAGCTATCTCCTTTGTAAAAAATCGAGACTCAATTAAGTTTTGCTGCGCTTCGTTAAGATGTTCGCCGTTGCCAACTTTTGTTAGAAGATTAGAGAACACTGTATTAGACTGTCGCATTACCTCTGTGAGTTCATAAAATTTTAAACTTCTCCATACAGTTGGGCCTGCTAAACTTTGTCGGTTTTGTTTATGTATGGGTGTAAAACGCACAGGTGGCAATTGGCGGAGATCTCCAATTAAATACATATCCCTACCGCCGTAAGCAGTATCACTACCAGTAATTTGTCGTAACCGTGAATCAACTTTTTCGTTAAGTTCTGCCGAAACCATGCTTATTTCATCAATAATGACAGCATTGATAAATTTCAATAGGCTACGGAATTGCTGTAAAACTTCGAAGGAAAGCCCCGATTTTCTTGCTATAGCTATTTTAAAAGCAGTATGAATAGTGGTTCCGTCTATAGCAACAGCATTTTAACATTCGTAAAACGATTGCAAATTTCTTTTAATAGATGTATTACGAACGTTTTACCACAACCAGCAGGTCCGGTTAAAAATGTTTGTATTGGTTCTTGTTCGCAATTTGAACGAATAATATGATCGATGACATGTAACACTAGTGCTCTTTTTTGTGTATTAGTTTGTCTCATTAATGAAATGAAACATTCTTTTGGCATGATATTGTCTCTTTTTCTTACTATAGCCCCCAAACGGTTCAATGTGGCAGAGCGAATATCTGCATTAATATCCGCATTAGGATCACGTAAAAACATATCTAAAGCATTCGTCTTTAGGGCCCGTGCAGCAATGACATTTAATTCTTCTACAGTTTGATTATCGGCATCGTTCTCAATACATAGGTTTCTACATATTTCTAGTATTTTCGCGATGTTCAATGACGATTCAAATTCATGTCGACATTGCAATATTAATGCGTCATTACTCTCATACAATTGAATATATTTGTGATCTGCGAGAACATCATTTTCTTCATCACGAAAAGGCAAGTGCAATGTAACCATTTCTCTTTTATAATTATTATTTTCACCTTGTACATCATAATTCCGATAACGTAAGATACGAGGATGTTCGCGTTTTTTCCATTCTCCCTTATTAAACGTGTAGTGAGCACAAAATTGAGCCAAGGTAACATCCTCTAACTCGACAGGACGTTTCTGATACTTATCAAACAAATTTTCCTTCCAAATATCACATGAAGCGCCATCTATCTCTGCTCTTTCAAATTCAGCATTTGTCTTCCTAACTCGTTCACGTTATGTCGGCCATGAAGTTGGGATATAAATAATTTGAACTGAGCTGTGTAACATGGGCTGACGCAATAAGTACCAAGCAGCTTCTTGGCTTGTGAACTCCACGCAATTTAATATATTAATGCCAAGCTGTCTTGTTATTTCAATTATGTCGAACTCTGGATGTTCGTCCATTGTTTAACGAATATTTTGTTGCAGATTGCTTATTCCCCTGCTAACTTTATTCACGTATTCGACAACATAAGCTGCACAAGAATATTCGTCTGTGATGAATTACAAGTCCATGTTCGAACGCAGTAAATTAAATATAAAAGGATTAAAAGGGTTTACCCATTTTTCAGAGGTTTCCCGTTTTAGGAAAACCATAGGTCTGCTGATTCCAGATGTAATTATCTTCAAATACATGTGATAGGATGAGACATTGTGAGCTTCCAAGAACGCATCAATATTTTCCTAATCGTTTTCTTCAAGTGATTTCCACATGCGCATATATATAATTCTTAAGCCGCTTCTTGTAGAATCTGTTGTCGGCATTGGTGGGAGAATAACTGTCGATTTGCTGGGCATAAAAGTTGCTCCAAATCTGCAGTTTTGGACAGTCAATCTGCGATTATTCGATTTGTTATAGGTAAAAGTATGCTTGTGTTGTTGCAGCTTTATGAGCCCAGAAGCATTTGTAGACTTAACGGATACTAATCTATCAATTAAATTCACAGCATCTGATGAATTTTCACCTATGCCATTGGTTGGTGCATCATTTAGCCCAAAAGTATATGCACATGAGGACTTCCTCTATGCTGAAACTCTATGCGCTACAATTAAAGAAATAGAAATAATAGTCATTTTAAAACTGTATATTGAATTATTACCTTGAAGAAATGTTTAACATAATGGTTGCCAAAAGTGCTTAATCGTGATGATTGCAAAATTTTCATTATAGTATTGACTAATTTGTTGAAATAAATCGCACATCTAACGGGATGTAATGTGGCCTTATAATTGTAATGCATATTTTGAAGTGTAATCATATCAATATCAGCGCCATTATTTTTTAGTTTGTATAGCAAAGACATGAGGTTGGGCCAACCAATTTCGTTTGCACTCTATGTGGAAAGAAGGTTGGCCTACCAAGCTGCCTTATCATGGCAAACAAGTCACGCTTTCGTTGTACCCAGTAGTAAACAGAATTTGGAATAGACCTCAAAAATGCCAGATTCTTGTCTATACAACCATATCAAAAGTTAGGATTTTCTATGTCAGCCCGGGTTACATTTGTATTTAATCCAATATATTTGAAAGCTATTGTGATGGAATTACTAATACGAAGACGCATTATCTTTATGGCCACGTAGAGTAAATGGGATGGAGTTACTCCACGTCTAACTGATCTACGGAGCTCACTGGTGGCTATCATAAATGGAGTAACATTAAGCCCTTCTTTAAAATTCCTGAATTCGCCTAGATATATAGATGGAAATGATAATTCTTCACAATGCTCGTCAAAGATATTAGATATTGGAGTGTTGTTCTCAGCCGGTGCTAAACATAGGTATTTGTCTTCGTTCCAAAGCAAAGTTTGTTGTTGTGCATGTAAAGAATCGTCTATTGTAATAACTTCACTAATTACGTCTTGATCAATGTTTAATGTTGTTGACAAATTAGTGTAATCGTTGTTGAGAAACGAATTATCTATTGTTATATTGTAGAACCGAAACATAGGTGTATTAATAAGGTATTGCAGCCAAAGTTTGACCACACTTTTCCTTATCATTCCCATAATATAACTGGACTTGTGGATCATCATCGACATCCCGTGGTAAATCCCTGACCATATTATTAACATTAACCGGCACATTTATTACTTGTCCATATATTCCGTACTGACCTTGTCCAGGACGCAATCGCCTAATTGCCATAAACGGCAATCTTGGGGAAATCAATCGCTCAGTCATTATGTCTAAAGAAGGCAAGTGCACTGGACAAGTATGGTATTTAAATCCGTTTGACGTTGATAAAGCAGGAATTTTATTTGTCCGTAAGGATGTGTGGCACGTACCGCAAACGCGCGCAATTGAAAAGTCGAAGTTATGAAAATGCTCATTTATAAGGCTTTGATACATAGGAGGAATGGATTTCATATCATTTTTAAACCACAATCTGTCACACACAGCGCACGTATATCCGAATATATTTTCAATAAAATTGAGTTTAAATTTTTGATGAGCAAAATAATGATCTGCGAAATTTTCGTATGGCAACTGTTGTTGTAGTTGATCCTGTTGTTCGTTTTGCAGTGTATTGTCGATTTGAAGTACTTGCTCCTGTTGTAGCAGTTGTTCCTGCTGTGGTAGTTGCTCCTATTGTGGTAGTTGCTCCTGTTGTTGTAGTTCTTCGTTCCGTTGTTGCTGTCCTTGTGGTTGTGCACGCAGTGTACCCATGCGAATGCGGATCCTAGCTCGATAGGCCCGTTGATATGCATTTCTTCCGGCTCTTCTTTCTTGTTGTGACCTCTATGCAATATGTTTTAATTTATAATGCAATCTTATTGAATTTTTAATAGAATTTATATTACCCCGAAATTTCCGTATGGCAGCTGTTGTTCGTTTTGCTGTGGATTGTGGATTTGAAGTAGTTGCTCCTGTTGTGGCAGTTGTTCCTGATGTGCTAGTTGCTCTTCTTGTTGTTCTTCGTTCCGTTGTTGCTGTCCGTGTTGTTGTGAACGCAGTGGACCCACGCGCATGCGCATCCTCGCTCGATAGGCCCGTTGATATGCAGCATTTCTGGCTCTTCTTTCTTGTAGTGGCGTCTATGAATTATGTTTTAACTTATAATGCAATCTTATTGAATTTTTAATAGAATTTATATTACCCCGAAATTTTCATATGGCAGCTGTTGTTGTAGTTGATCCTGTTGTTCGTTTTGCTGTGTATTGTCGATTTGAAGTAGTTGCTCCTGTTGTGGCAGTTGTTGTTGTTCTTCGTTCCGTTGTTGCTGTCCTTGTTGTTGTGAACGCAGTGGACCCACGCGCATGCGCATCCTCGATCGCTCGATGAGCCCGATGATATGCAGCATTTCTGGCTCATCTTTCTTGTAGAGGCGTCTTGAAATATGTTTTAATTTATAATACAATCTTATTGGATTTTTAATAGAATTAATACTACCTCCATTCTGCTTTGAAACACTTTGTATTTTTGTATATTATTATTTATTTTTTTTGTTTTTTAATTCTTAGTATTTCTTATCCCCTGAGCGTAAGAAACAGGTTTTAAAAGAATAACACAATTTGTTTTTTTTAAATATTTGGAATTAAAGTCGTCAATCACTGAAAAGTATTCTTAACTTTATAATTTACTAGATGTTACCCGGTGTGCTTCGCTACACCCTCCCCCTGCCCCGCCCTTCCGAATTGTTATGAAAAGGCTCACGCAAAGTCCCAAGGCTCTCACTAACACAGTTATTCAGATATATCACATTTAATATTAAGTTTGTAAAGGGTGCCATGCGCATTTGTCCAACCCCGCCCATTTTTTTGTCTGACTACTCACGTTAATAATAGATAACCTGAGATAAATTTTCAAAGCTCTCTCTATCATAGTACTTAATATATATGATATTAAAAATTTACTTTGTATGGGAGGTGCCACGTCCACTAAAAATATTAAAAAAATACAGCCTGTAGCACTTCCGATATCCGCAGTAAGAATCAGTTAAAATTTCAGGAAGATCAGATAAGTCGTTACGGAGATTACCTCCTACAAACAAACAAACACATTACCTCTTTATTATGCTAAGTATAGATCATTAATATAGATTCATTTATTTTGATACTTGCTGATATAAAATGTTTTTTGTTTTTTTTAATTCGGTACAACAAATATCAGATTGTTCAGCGTTCCTGCCCTGGAGGTACATGTAGCTGCCCATGAGAAGAACATGGATTTTCCAAATTAGATCTGGCACCACTCAACTATTGGCTTTGAACTTAAAATATCACTTGGCAATTTTTATTTTTTAGCGATTTTTGATTTTGCCGATTTTTGATTTTGAAGATTTTTGTTTTTGGGCGATTTTTATTTTTCGCGATTTTTGGGTTTGGCGAATTTTGATTTTGACGATATATTTTCCACGACAAATCACATTGATAACTAATGTACTTGTCAAAAGACTGTTGCTTTCGTAGTACATCATATTTTTTATATAGGAGGTGCCACGCCCACTTATCCCATCCCGCCCAATTTTTATTGGACTACTCACATTGATATCTGATGGACTCGTGCAAAATGTCGAGCCTTTCCCAATTATATGATATTAGATATCTACTTTACATGGGCGGTGCTACGCCCACTGCTTCGATCACGCCCATTTTTTGTTCGACTAATCACACAAAGAACCTATGGGCTCACGCAAAGCCACAAAGCTCTCTCTTTTACAGTACTCCAAATATATGACATTAAATAGTTACTTTGCATGGGGAGTTCCACGCCCATTGTTGTGAACCCGCCAATTTTTTATCTGACTACTCATATTAAGATCTGATGGTGTCTTGCAAAGTGCCAAAGCTTCCCTCTTTTAGTACACCAGTTATATGATATCATATATTTACTTTGTACGGGCGGTGCCACGCCCACTGCTCCGATCACGCCCATTTGTTGTCTAACTAATCATATCAATAACTTATGGGTTTACACAAAGTCCCAAGACTCTCACTATAACAGTACTCCAGATATATGGCATTATATATTTTATTTGTATGGCAGGTACCACGCCTATTGGTCCGATACTGCCCATTTTTTGTCCGACTGCTCACATTAATAATAGGTGACATCAGACAAATTTGAAAAACTCTCTCTATCATAGTACTCGAGATATATAACATTGAATTATTACTTGTATGGGAGGTACCACGCCCATTTCTCCGATCCAGCCCATTTCCGGCGTGGCTACTGATATTAACAATAGGTGACCTCACACAAATTTGCAAAGCTCTCCCTATCATAATACTCAATATATGTATATGATATTAAAAATTTACTTTGTGTGGGAGGTGCCACGCCCACTAAAAATATTAAAAAAATTATAGCGTATAGCACTTCGCATGTCCGCAGTAAGACTCTGTGAAAATTTCAGGAAGATCAGCTGGCTAGTTACGGAGATTACCCCCTACAAACAAACAAACAAACAAACACACATTACCTCTTTATTATATTAGTATAGATTCTGTAAAAATTATACAATTATCACTGCACATAGTAATGCTACTCAAACATGAAAAATAAACTAATAACGGTAAAAATGAAGTGAAGGTACGATTTTATTAGGAAGTGTGTGGAGATAAAATCAGGGAGCGAATAGCGTTATTAAAACGTTTTGTTCTAAAACAGGGACCTAATTTTGGTATTTAATTAAAATTTATTTTTAAAAACATTTATAATAAATTTTGTCAATCATTTTCAAATTGACTTTCATTTATTGCAATATAATAATAATTTATTAATAATATTACAATTTATTTTATATATCGAGGGCTTATATTCAAAAAGTGTTATCTGCATTTGACAGCAATATTAATTTTTAATTTCAAACTGTTGACTGATATAACTGTCAAATATATTTATTTTGATATCATACATGATTAGTAGGACTATTTGTTAATAGTTATTGTAGCAAATCGATTGACAAATATTTTCAGATCTTATTAATAAATTTGTTGTACACGCTCTCTTTAAAATAATTACTGATGCAGATAACACTTTTTGAATATAAGCCCTCGATATATTGCATTTGATATTAAGATGTAATCAATGTTTATTGTTTTATGTTATATGAAGAACGGGGGTTATATCCAAGTTTAGGGCCGTTTTGACACACACGTTTAAAAAATTAGGGAAACTTCCGTACAAAATGTCACAACATTTGTTACGATTAAACGATTGTCGTTTTTAAAACAGGGACCTAATTTCGGTATTTAATTAAAATTTATTTTTAAAAACATTTATAATAAATTTTGTCAATCATTTTCAAATTGACTTTCATTTATTGCAATATAATAATAAATTATTAATAACATTACAATTTGTTTCATATATCGAGGGCTTATATTCAAAAAGCGTTATCTGCTTTTGACAGCAATATTAATTTTTAATTTCAAACTGTTGACTGATATAACTGTCAAATATATTTATTTTGATATCATACATGGTTAGTAGGACTATTTGTTAATAGTTATTGTAGCAAATCGATTGACAAATATTTTCAAATCTTATTAATAAATTTGTTGTACACGCTCTCCTTAAAATAATTACTGATGCAGATAACACTTTTTGAATATAAGCCCTCGATATATTGCATTTGATATTAAGATGTTATCAATGTTTATTGTTTTATGTTAAATGAAGAACGGGGGTTATATCCAAGTTTAGGGCCGTTTTGACACACAAGTTTAATAAATTAGGGAAACTTCCGTACAAAATGTCACAACATTTGTTACGATTAAACGATTGTCGTTTTACTGAAGATTAATAATTTTTACGTTTATAAGTACATATATCGTTGCTCCGGACATAACCACAATTTGTTCCAAAGAATTGATGGTTCAATGTGTCAATACCATAACCACTGTGGATTTTATGCACATTATAAACATTTTACAATATATATATAGTGCCGTAGAAGTTGCGATGATCCTATCGTGGTTGAAATTTATTTTTGCTTTAGTCAATAAACCACTATCACCCATATCTTCGTTGTAGCCAGGACGATATTGAACGGCAGGAGCCTATAGAAAAACAGAAATAAGTTGGAATAAGAATTTTAATATTTAAACACTCACATTAACAATTCGGGAACATCGAAACGTGGCACATTGAGAGTATTTGATGCGAGCCTCACACCATTCGGCCTCGTTGGGAAATCGCCATTCTTTCATTTTCTTTTCCATGGGACCTTTTTCGAATTTGTCGAAATCAATACGTTCGATATCCTCAACAACGACTTCTGTGTCGCCACCAGCTGTCCAATCATAAATCAATTATTCAGTATGTGTAGGTATATCCTTTAAATATTGTTGCTTATTGTTTAAATATCGCGCAAATAGGGATCGGTGAAAACGTTGGAATTGATTTCGTAGTCAATACTGCGGGCCTTATTGCGGTACTGTTGAGCGTTCAAATAAAGATTATATATTTTGTAGATTTTCCTGCAAACAAAATATTGGTAAATTCTTTTTAGATAGAAAAATGTGTGTGTGGAAATATAGCGTAAAAGTCTGCGACATTTTCTCTATCCAGAAAAATTTTCACATATGATTTTTTGGCCATACAGAAATATGGAATGGCTGAGACTTTTTTACCCATTTATCAGTTCTCTGTGTTTTTTGTTTGTTTTTAAGTATAGAAAAATTCCCAAATGTCTGTCATTTTTTTCGATCCAAAACAATATCTTGAACGGTGGACAACAAATGAGCCAACGAATCAATATATTGTTTGAAACGCTGAATATACATGCGTATTTGGAAAGAGGTTGGTATTTTGGCTTAACCCCTTAATATCTCGGCAATTTCTTTTAAAAATTGTTAAAATAACTCAATTTTGGTTAAAAAATGCTTTTAGCTCGATGACAATAAAATAAACTTAATAGACTTGTCAAAATGAAATGGCTACAGCACCGTCCAACCAGTCTAGACACACACTAGCGACATCTACATTTTTGTTTGTGAACTGCAGAAATTTTCATAATATTTTTACAACGACTTTCAGATGAAACAACTATATTAATATAACATGCTGTCACCCTTATACACGTTGTATACTTATTATTTATTTCTGTTTATTCATTGACACAAATTGAAATTTCTGTGGGCAAATAAACGCGTTCTTATTTCAGTTAATTGTATTATAACTTGAAATAAGTGTGTTAAATAAGATTTACATTAAAATTGATATTTGTTAGCAAAATAATATTGTAATTAAAGTGAGTGTGTTTAACAAAATACATTACAGTAAACAAATTTATAGAAAAAATATATTCCAGGTAATTTCATTAAAACTCGAAATATAAATAAAATATATTGGAAATAAATAAAACTAATTTTTAGTTCTCTTTAGATAAATCTGTTGCCGATTGCGTTGAAACCTTATTTGGAGTATAGCATATGATGCTAAAGAAGCTAGTGAACCTAGTAGTACTCTTCCTGACTATTGTTATGGCTCTTGGACTTCGTCCAAATCTCCACTGCTACACTATACACCCAATGGTGGGTTATACGAAATTTGAACAAGCTTTGAAATATAAATTCCGCGGCAGATCGTACTTGTTGCAAGCCATTATTTATGCCTCATACTCCCAATAGATTGTGTTTAGAATTCTGGGTGATGCTGTGTTGGATTATTTGATAGGCTTTTGTATGAAGACCCTAGGCAGCATTCACCTGGAGCCTTAACCAATTTGAGATCCGCTTCAGTTAACAATACCGTATTTGCGCAATTAGCTGTAAGGCATGAAATCCACAAATATTTTAGACACTTGTCTCAGGTCGTAACGAAGCTATTGATCGTTTTGTGCGTATTCATTCGAAAAACGGTTATAAAGGGTGTCCCAACAAGAACGCAATTTTTAAATCTGGCAACATTCGAAGTGTCATTTTTTGACATTTGAACAATTGTTATTGTTTGCTAGTAGAAGGTACGAGGTTAGTAAAAATGGAGCGCTACACGAATGAACAACGCATTCTCATTGTGAAATTGTTTTACCAAAATGGTGAAAGTTTTGCGGCTACAGGCCCATTTCCATCTTGATGGCTTCGTCAATAGGCAGAATTGTCGCATTTGGGGTGAGGAAAATCCTTGAGTGATTCACGAGAAGCAAATGCATTCTCAACGTGTCACTGTGTGGTGTGGTTTTTGGGCCGGAGGAATCATTGGACCTTTTTTTTATGAAAATGAGGCAGGTCAAGCGCAAACAATCAATGGTGTTCGGTATCGTGGAATGATAACCAGTTTTTTCTTGCCTCGAATTGAAGAAATGAATGTGGAGGGCATGTGGTTCCAACAAGACGGCGCCACATGTCATACAGCCAGAGAAACAATTCAATTGCTGCATCAGTCATTTCCCGGTCGTGTTATTTCGCGTTATGGAGATCAGAATTGGCCGCCTAGATCGTGCGATTTAACACCATTAGATTTTTTTCTTTGGGGTTTTTTGAAGTCGATGGTTTACGCGAATAAGCCGACGACGACTCAAGCCTTAAAAGAGGAAATTGGACGCTGCATTAATGAAATACCGCAGCATTTATGCAAAACGGCCATTGAAAATTCCATTAAAAGATTGCGTGCATGCCAGCAAAGACGCGGCGGCCATCTGCACGATATATTGTTCCATACATAACCTCATTCTGTCTACTTTACGATATAATAAAGTTTCACGATTTTTTTTGAAATATCTGTGTTTTATTTAAAATTTAAAAATTGCGTTCTTGTTGGGACACCCTTTAGTATAAACGAAGAGGTTAATATTATGAAGACGTTGAAATACCAAAGGCATTAATTAGGTGATGTTTTCGAGTCTGTTGCAGGTGCGATATTTTTAGACTCGAATGTCTAGATCCTGTGTGGTTGGTTTACTATAGTATGATGCGTCCTGAAATTGAACAATTAAGTAATTCGGTGCCAAAATTACAAATAAGGGAACTACTTGGATAAGAACCTGAAACTGCCAAATTTATGTTATTTTTTTATGCTTTAACATTTAACTTGTACATGGGATCATATTTTTAATTTTCAGCAAACCCGAAAAATTAACTGATGGCCGACGTGCTCGTGTTACCGTACAAGTTTTTCGGTAGAAAATATCGGATTGCCAATGTACTGCTGCTAAATGTGCTTTACGTCAGTTGAAGAATTTTTTTTATATTCTAATCTATGTTGTGTAGTTAGATCGAAAAATTAAAAGAAATATATACATTTCATTATGTTAAAGCATCAAATAAGTTTTTCAAATCTATACTTATTTATATTAATATATAATATAATAAAGAGGTAATATGTGTTTGTTTGTTTGTTTGTTTGTTTGTTTGTAGGAGGTAATCTCCGTAACTACCCATCTGATCTTCCTGAAATTTTCACAGAGTCTTACTGCGGATATGGGAAGTGCTATAGGCTATAATTTTTTAAGTATTTTTGGTGGGCGTGGCACCTCCCACACAAAGTAAATTTTTAATATCATATACATATATTGAGTACTATGATAGGGAGAGCTTTGCAAATTTGTGTTAATTGTTAATATTAGTAGCTACGCCGGAAATGGGCGGGATCGGATAAGTGGGCGTGGTAGCTCCCATACAAGTAATAGTTCAATATTATATTTCTCGAGTAATGTGTAATGTGATAGGGAGAGCTTTTAAAATTTTTCTGATGTCACCTATTATTAATGTGAGTAGTCGGATGCAAAATGGGCATCATCGGACCAATAGGCGTGGCACCTGCCATACAAAGTAAATATAAAATGCCATATATCTGGAGTACTGTAATAGTGGGAGTCTTGGGACTTCATGTGAGCCCATAAGTTATTCGTTTGATTAGTTAGACAAAAAATGGGCGTGAGCGGAGCAGCGGGCGTGGCACCATCCATACAAAGTAAATATATGATATCATATAACTGGTGTGCTAAAAAAGGAAGCTTTGACACTTTGCACGAGCGTATCAGATTTTAGTATGAGTAGTCGAACAAAAAACTGGCGGGTTCGCACCAATGGGCGTGGCACTCCACATGCAAATTAAAAATGTGATGTCATATTTCTGGAGTATTGTAAAAGAGAGAGCTTTGTGGCTTTGCATGAGCCCATAGGTTCTTTGTGTGATTTGTCGAACAAAAAAAATGGGCGTGATCGGAGCAGTGGGCGTAGCACCGCCCATGCAAAGTAGATATCTAATATCATATAACTGGTGTACTATAAAAGGGAAAGACTCGACATTTTGCATGAGTCCATCAGTTATTAATGTGAGTAGTCCAATAAAAATTGGGCGGGATGGGATTATTGGGCGTGGCACCTCCTATGTAAAAAATATGAAGCACTACGAAAGCGACAGTCTTTTGACAAATTCATTAGTTATCAATGGGATTTGCCGTGGAAAATATATCGCCAAATTATAACACCGCCAAACCCAAAAATCGCGGAAAATAAAAATCGCACAAAAACAAAAATCTTCAAAATCAAAAATGGACAAAATCAAAAATCGCTAAAAAGAAAAATTACCAAATGATATCCTAAGTTCAATGTCAATAGTTAAGTGTTGCCAGATCTAATATGGATAATCCATCTTCTTCTCATGGGCAGCTACATGTACCGTGCTCCAGGGTAGGAACGCCGAAAAATCTGATAATTGTTGTACCGAATGAAAAAACAAAAAATATTGTATATCAGCATCAGCAAGCATTGAAATAAAAAAATCTATACAAATAAACTATACTAACATAATAAAGAGTTAATATTTGTTTGTTTGTTTGTTTGTAGGAGGTAATCTCCGTAACTACTCATCTGATCTTCCTGAATTTTTCACATAGTCTTACTGCGGATATGGGAGTGCTACAGGCTTTAATTTTTTTAAATATTTTTAGTGGTCGTGGCACCTTCCATACAAAGTAAATTTTTAATCATATATATTAAGTACTATGGTAGAGAAAGCTCTACAAATTTGTCCCAGATCATCAACTATTAACGTGAGTAGTCAGACAAAAAAATGGGCGGGATTAAACAAATGCGCGTGGTACCCCCACACAAACTTAATATTAAATGTGATATATCTGAATTACTGTATTAGTGAGAGCCTTGGGACTTTGCGTGATCCCTTTCATAACGATTCGGAAGGGGGGAGGGGGAGGGTGTAGCGAAGCACACCGGGTTACAGCAGTAGTTAATAAACCATTATTTTGTTTTAGTTTTGAAATAAATGCACGTAGTTTCGTTTTATTTTTGCATAGATGCAGATATAATTAAAAATTTACATTAAATGCTAGTTTTAAATTAAGGCAATAAAAAGGAATTAATGTTGTAGTTAGAGGTTTAACTTTAGCCAGTTGAAGTTTTGGCTTTATTTTCGACTTTCTTTACGCGTTTTAAGCCATCTACTATACATATACTACTTCTCATAAACTGAGCATACATTGTCATCAGTTTAGGGACATCATGTTTAACAACGGTGGAAATCTACAAATACATTTTTTATTTTATACTTCTCTTATATATTAAAATTTGTTCAATTAAGGACTGATGGGCTTTTGTGGAATATGTAGGTTGCGCTACCATTTCTTCTAATGGTTGGTCGTTCTCTCCTACTAAGATCTATTTGCTTTCGAGCTGTTGAAAATATAATTCACATATTTTATTAAATTAAAAACATAATTCCACTCTGACCATACCGCCAATTGCACCAACTTACACTTTTTCTCTTCGTGTTGATTTGGTTGCTTCTATTGTTTACTTTTATCAAAATTGAATCCTCCATTAACTTCATTCCAAGGTGTAAAAGTCCGTCTACTTATAGGAATAAAAAAGTAGAAAAATAATGTTTTATTTATGAAGCTAACGGTGTAGTACCCAATGTGATGGGAATATTACTAGACAAATTACGATGAGAAGCACTGACACGCACTCTACATGCAAGTCATAATCAAAAACAATAGAATACCACAATTCAACTTGCGAAAAGTTTCGTCACCAGTAACTGGACCAATGGTTAGCTTAGCTATAGTAATTTGTGATTCCTTCCTTTCGGCCCTGGGTTGATAGTATTGTATGTAATTTTCTTACTTAAAACAAATTTTTACAAGCATCAGCAAAACCCTCCAAAATGTCACTCAAAACCTTAGAATTGGCTTTTGTCTCATCCAACTCCCTTTTCAACTCAGCCAACTTTTTATGTTGTTTGCGTTCATTTTTCGATAAACTCAACAAACGTTGACGATGAGCCTCCAACTTCTTTTGTTTCAATTCATTTTGTTTCTCTGCATCTACATTAACATTTTTTATCTTCAAAGCCCACAAACAAGTTAAACATTCCAAGTTGAAATTGTTGTTTTTGGCGTTGATTAAATGATTAGTGCGACGTACATATTATGAAAAGAGTCATGTGAAGCTTTTTATCATTGGCAAACACAAAACGGAAACAATTCTTAATATCATCATGTTTTCTTTCATCATCACCAGCAGCATGTTTACTTTTCGTTGTTTTGTGCATCTTTTCGACTGCAAAAATTTCGAATCTTCTCCATCCAACATGTCGGCTACATTATCCAGCATCTCATCTTCATATTGTTCATCATCGTTGTTTTGCTTCTTCCTTTTTGGCCACCTTTTGTTGTGCCAGCAATAGTAATTTTTGCTTTCTTCCTTCGGCCCTGGCTTGAGTAGTCTTGAATGTAATTGTTTTACGTAAAACAAATCTCAAGCTATGGGTTTTAATATTCACCTTTTATATTTTTATATCACAACAGAAAATACGATATTATTAATGTTTTTTAAATGTTTATCATAATAGCAAATACTCCATTATTATTGTTTTTTATTCTGTTTGCAAACATGTGTAGCTGTTCACTTGCACACAATATATTTTGTATATTTTATTTTTTAATCTCTTTCTTAAAGTCCTTGTATCAAATATAAGAAGAAAAAAAAAAAGTAAACAAAGCCATGCGGTTCGAGATTACTTTTTTGACAGCTGTCAGGTTGTCACGACTGTGTTAGGCTGTGGGCTACAGCTTCAACTAAAACAGAGTCGTAAAAACTTTTTGACAGAGCTGTTTTTTGACTTGCCACTAAAGGTTTGTGGCTTTCCTAATTTTAGTACAAAAACACTGCCATACTGCAAAGTATAAAACCGTCTTCTCGAAATAAGAAAAAGCGTAGGAAAATCGTATCATAAAATAAGAAAATATGCAGGGGCAAATCGACGCATTCAACATCGAATGAAATCAGTCGAAATTGCATATTTTGGTCTATTATTTAAAGAAGACGGACAATCGTCAGACCTCGTTTCACTTTTACTATTAACTATGGATAATAACTCGTTATCTATGACAGAGTAAAATTACTCTTAGTATTTTATTTTGGAAAATAGAAAAATTATTTTGATTGAAAAGTTTCGATAACGAATGCAACGATTCAACCCCAGATATTTATGAAGTGTGAAATTGGTTTAAAATCTCGTGATTTTAGTCAAAATCTTTTTAAGTAGTAGTACCGGTTACATGTGCTTATTATATTGTTTCATTTATTTATTAAAAATAATATTAAATGCAGTGATAATTGTTAAATATATATGTAATAATATTATGAATAACTTTAAATGATTGAGAAAATTAATTACAAATGTTTATAAAAATAAATGTTTAATAAAATAGCAACATTCTATATGGAATACCGAAATTAGGTCCCTGTTTTAGAAAAAACGTTTTTATAACGCTATTCGGTCCCTGATTTAATCTCCTCACACTTCATTTTGTCTCCAAACACTTCCAATAAATTGTGCCTTCATTTTATATCCAGACACTTCCTTTTTACAGTCATTCATTTATTTTTTATTTTTACTATGTTATGTTTGATTAGCATTAATATAATATGTGTGGAATATATTATAATGTGGAAAATACTTTTAAATGTTTGAAAAAATTAATTTAAAATGTTTATAAAAAGTGAAGAAATAAAATGCAGAAAACAGCGACAAAAAGGTTATTTCATATAATAATTTTTTCACCAAACAATCATAAGTCATACCGATTTGTCTTAATGGTCATATCTTACGCGTAAGATGTGACTCTCACATGCACGCTGTTTTTGTGATTGTATTGTGAAAAAGAAATTTACCCCACTGCGCGTATAGATGTTTACACATCAAAAACCATATTCATATATTTTTTATTTACTTATAAAAATATCTGCAATGAGTTTCATCTGACCCATTAATTTTCGGCTCAAGCAAATTTAAACTTTTACTTTCATTACAGCAACTAGCTCCATCTCTAGTAATAATCTCGCATTATTTTCGTCGGTCATATTCCAGTACGTTCCGCTCCAGAAGACTTGTCACTTGTCATGTCAGCCGAACGCAGATAAAACGCTACGAAATTTTCAGATATAATTTTTGGATCCATTCCAACACTGTTCAGTCTTATGAAATCTTTTGAACAAAGCAGGTCTGTGTCGCATTGCCTTTTGAAATTCATATATATTTTTTTTAATAGGTACACAAAGAATATTTGTTTCAATGAAACCAAAAATTTTGAGAAAATTTCGAAGACTTGATAAACTAAATTACGCAAAGCAGTTGAATCTGCTAAAAATTAAACATTTTCTATAAATTACAAAACAAAATATATTTAAAATTTAACCATATTCTTCGTGAACTCAACTATTTTCCCTTTTAGTGATTCATAAACACATTCATACAAAATCTACACAAACCCATTTAATATCGGCATTGTGTTACGTCCATGGATTTCGATCAATGTAGTACAACTAATCCATGCTCATAAACAGATATGGGCAAATGCAAAATGAGAATGCAAAAAGAGCGAACGATGTGTACATACAGAAAATTGATAAGCGAAGCAATGAAACGAAATTGTGCTTAGTCTAGTAGAAAATTTCGAACGAAGCAGACGTGCGTCGGATGTCATTAAATGAGAAAAAACAAAGCGAAAAAATGTACATGGTAAAAAAATTTATTCAAGCAACAAAATAGTTAAGCAAGTTATTTCTTCGGATATATATAGCGTTTTTTTAGACGTTCGTTTTATACGCATTATTGCGCCTTTTTATTTATTATTTATTTAAATTAGAGTTTTTATTGCTTTTTTTTAATTTATTTGTAAAAATAACTTTAAGATTTTGAATTAGAATTAAGACTTTTTCACTACATTTTTAATTACTTTTCTCAATACTTAGTTTTTAGAAATAGTTTTAAAATTTTCAACTTGTTAGTTTTTAGATCCAAAAAAAATTACTGAATTAAAAAAAAATTTTTCTTTACTTATCTATTTTTTATTCTTTTTCTTTTAAATTTTTAATAAACTCTATAAAAATGTTTAAAACACAATATGAAAATGATTTTTTTTTTGGTCTTAATACTTTGGGTCAACCAGAATGCATGATTTGTTTTAAGGTTTTGAAAAATATTAGAAAATCTTGTTTCCGAACACATTATTTTGCCTTCCATAAAGAATATGAGAATTTTAAAAATGAAGAAAGGTTCTTTAAATTATATGAAGTTAATCTTGTTTTTATAAAAAAGCAAAATAATGTACAACTAAACAACAGCACCGATCAACTGCAAAATAGTGCGCAACAAAACAGTAACAGCTGTGAAGAAGACGTCTCACTTGTAAAGGCAAAACTCAAAGCTTCCTTTGTAGTAAGTTTTGCACTAGCAAAAAAAGGAAGACCTTTAGAAGATGGGTCCTTCTTAAAGAAGTAACTGCTGATATGTTGGAATGCTTTGGAGAGAAAGGCAGAGAAATGTCAGAAATTATAAAAAACGTTCCCTTGTCTCGTAGGACTATTGCAAGGCGAACCGAAGATATATCATCTTTTCTGTACCTTCAAACAAAGCAAAATATTGTTGATTCCGTATACTTTTCTCTTTGCTTAGATGAAAGTACAGACATAAACGATACTAGTCAGCTTTTGATATGTTATAGATCTGTAAATATAAATTTTGAAATATTAGAAGGTATGTTGTCTTTAATTGGAAAGAGGAGCAATGTGAAAGGCAAAGACATTTAGGACGCAGTCAATGAAAAAGTTTTTTCTTTTGCAAATAAAGATAAGCTTTCGTCTATTTGCACTGATGTCGCCATTGTTATGGTTGGAACTAACATTGGCGTTGTGGGTCAGTTACGTAAAAATGATATTAATGTTCCCACTTTTCATTGCCTTCTTCACCAGCAAAATCTACTTGTTAAGTCTGTCAACATGAAAGAGACAATGGACGTTGTAAAAAAAGTTATAAAAAATATAAGAAGTGGTCACAAGGCACTAGTACATAGGCAGTTTCGGGCATTTCTGGAAGAACTGAATGCCGAACACAGTGATCTGCTTTTGTATACTGAAGTACGCTGGTTAAGTAAGGGGAAATGTGTTGAGAGATTTTTTAACCTAAGAAAAGAAATAATTGAATTCTTTAAGAAGTACCCGACAGATGCAAATGAAAGTTTAGCAATTAAGTTGCAAGAAGTACATTTTTATTAAACTTATCATTTTTCTGTGATGTCTTATTTCATTTGTGTCAGCTTAATTTAAGCTTGCAAGGAAAGAAAAAGTTAATATTTGACCTTATTGCATCTGTCGACGATTTTAAAAGTCGTCTGTCAAATCTCATTACTCAATTTAAAGCAAATGATTTATCTTTCTTTCCTAAAACTAAAGCAACCTGCTAAGAATTTGATATGTGGTCCAATTTACCAGAATTTTATGAATTTTTCAACGATATAATTGCCAAATTTCAGTATTCCTTTCTCGATTTTGAAAAAATTCGAGATTTAATTGAGCTATATCGCAATCCTCTTCTCTGTTCTTTGAATTTCAATGACGAAAAAGCTCAAGTTGAACTCGAAAAGCTTCAGAAAGATGCATTCCTTCCGTTAGAGCGCGGAATTCAATTTTGGCGTCAAATCGAAAGCAACAAATATCCTGTCCTGAAAAAGTCTGCATTTTCCGAAATGCTATTTATTAAAAGCAAACACAGGCACCTATTGACTGATACAAATTTAGAAAATCTTCTTCGTATTAAAACTTCAAACATTGACATAGATTTTGATAATCGTATTGCATTTATTCACCCTTAAACAAAATATTTTCTACATGTATACACTCCATTTTTCATTTCTCCAAAGTTTTTCCGTCTGCTCAACATATAAACAGTTTTTAAATAAAAAAAAAAATAAAAATTAAATAAAAAAAAAAATGAATTATTGTATTTGATTTTGTTTTTAACTGAAGCGTGGGAATTTTCCAATTTTTACGATAAGCAAACGAATGCTATTTTTTTTAATACAATAACAAGAAATATAACAAATAATTAGCATTTCCCAATAATTTAATCATCTTTTATTCTCCTTTTTCAATTTGTCATATAATTTCTTTCAATGCAACATTTTTTTCAATGCAAAGAGCAAAAGAGCATAAAACCAACAAATGCAAACGTAAACAAACCAATACAATGCCACACATGCAAAGCTTTCAATGTAGTGGTGCCCATACCTGCTCATAAACACTATTACTAACTCAATTCTCTCGATGGCCACCACTGTTATACACAAACAGTAAATAAAGAGAAACATTAAAAAAGAAAAAACTCTCACTTTAATAACAGATTAATAACACGCACAAACATACGTAACAAAACGTCAATGTAAAAGCAGAGACCTCGCTCTCTGTTCTTGTTTGTGTGTATAGCTTATGACAAACGTGACCAACTATAAAATCTGGTTTTAAACATCTTGTGTAATTTATAAACAAAAAGACCCAAAAAACTATTAGTTATTTTTTGCTGTTTTTTCCAACTGAAATCCCGAACAATTTTTTGGAAAAATATTACAAATTTGGCTCAAATATTTTACGACCCTTTACGACTTTTTTTTATCGCTAGCAGGCAAATTTATTTAACCCAATTATTTTTTTTAAATTTAATTCATAAATATTAAATAAAAATTTTTTAAAAAATGTCATGAAACAAATTCGTTAACTGTACAAATGACTTATTCGATTTTGAAAGTTCACAAGCTGAAGCTCAAATCGAAAACAATTGCCATGCGTTGTAAATTCATCGCGTGGAGTTGGAATCGCTTTGCACCCAAGTCAAGCGATCATTTGAGGAGTGTAGGGAGTCAGAATAGGAGAAAGATAAACCCATTGATAAAAACAAAATTGCGGGACCGATATCGCAAGACCCTCTCTGTATATAAAAATTGTCTGTCCTCAATAAATGCTGAAATTCTTGCATATACAGCACCCATCGCAGAAAAACCAGAACGCCAATCAAGTTCGACCCTAGATATTGAGGCTTCATTCATAAGGTTGCCACCCTGCGATACAGACACCTTTTTTGGGGATTATAAATTACGGCCCAGTTTTCGGGATTTTTTCACAGCCATCTATGTAAATAATTCCAGGGTTAGCAATGTTGAAAAAATGTTTCATTTAAAACAAAAAACAGGAGGTGTAACCAGGGATATAATTTCTCACGTCGCTTTAACCAACGATGGTTTTATTCTAGCCTGGAAAAATTTGGTGGACCACTACGAAAATAAATGGATGCAGTTAAATAAACAGTACAAAATTATTTTAGATTTACCACACGCCTCTATTGACTCTGGTGCTTCAATCAAAAAATTACAAAGGACAACTAATGATTCCCGGCAATCTCTAGACACATTAGGCATTGGTACAACAACGTGGGAATCATTCCTAATATTTATTTGTTCACAAAATCTTCCCAGATCACTCGTGCAAGAGTTTGAAAATTCCCGAGAAGATTGCGCAGAGGTTCCACGGTGGAATGAATTCGACAAATTTTTGACCCATAAATTCAAAACTTTAGAATCAGTTGGGAATATAAAGTCTTCAAAGGATAAGTTTAGTCAGCCCGAACCAGAAAATTTAAAATTTGCTCCCAGAGAAAAACGTGTCCACTCCTTTCATACAAATTTGTCGCCATCTGAAAACCGACCCAAAATAAATTCTGCCTCTAAGCCAAATAATAGTTTTTAACATAAAGTCGTCACATGTCAACAATCCAAAGAGTCACATTACCTTCGATATTGCCCCAAATTTTTAGGGAAAAATGTTAACGACCGTATTCACGTAGTAAAAGTCACAAATTCATGTTATAATTGTCTATCTGTCGATCACAGTGTCAAGGAATGTCCCAGTAAATTTAGCTGCAGGTTGTGTACACAAAGACATAACACATTATTGCACCAATCTTTCAATTTGCATCAGAATCAATAAGATGACTGACCCAGTACGAGCGCCGCAGCACAAGCATCCAATATACAGTCCACTCCTAGATCAAATATTCCTAGTCTCACATCCTTGACCCTACAGAAAGACAAACGATCCTTACCAAACGCATTGGATCGATAAACTTTGCTGTTCACTGCCATCGTCCAAATCGAAACAAAATTACAGATATTCGAGGCAAAAGTTATCATCGACCCTGGATCTCAATCAACATTTATATCGGATAAGTTGAAAAATCGCTTAAAGCTGACAACTAAGCCTCATTTAGTTCACGTCACAGGTTTAAATCAGAACGTCTCCGGAACTTCTACCAAAGCCTGTTTACTCAACCTTTGCTCTCGGGCAGACCCTAGTTTTAAATTAGAAGTGTTTGCGCCAGTCCTCAAGACACTTCCTTCTAATTTGCCGCCAGAAACGCTGGATTAACATCACTTAGGTGAAACTGCTAAATTAGAACTTGCAGACCCTCACTTTTTCGTAAGTCGTCGACCTTCTGATTGGCCTCGATTAAGGACCCTCTATTTATTGCATGGAGACAGCTATGAAATCAATTGGAACCCTTTTGGCGCAAATAACAGTATTTGGCTGGATTGTGGGGGGAACAATCAAAAAAACGACTCAAAATTCAACCACTATCTCACTTTATAAAGGACCGTCCCCTGACTAAATCCTCACACGCTTTTGGGAGGTGGAGGAAACCCCAAAACAAATTTTGAGGTCAGAAGAAGACACATTTTGTGAAAACAATTTCAAATCTACAACGCGTTGAAACGACATGGGAACGTATATTGTTACCCTACACTTTAAAAAAGGAGAAGAAATCGGCTTTTCTCGCAACATAGCCATGGCCCAGTATTTGAGAATGGAGCGCATGCTAAAACAAAAACCCGACCTCAAAGAACAATACAAGCAGGTCATCTTAGACCTTGAGTTGGGACATATGAGAAAAATCGCTCCCTCGGATATAAATAAGGCCCCATATTATTACCTGCCGCATCACGCAGTTATAAAACCAGACTGGTTGACCATAAAACTAGAGTGGTATTTAATGCCTCCAGGCCGATGTCAAACAAGAATAGTCTTAATGACATTTTATATCCAGGACCCATTCTTCAGCAAGATCTTGTTCTCCTGATATCAAAATGGAGATTTTTCCGTTATGTATTTAACGCCGACGTCACAAAAATGTACCGGCAAATACTAATTGACCCGATTCAAACCAATTATCAGCGAATCCTGTTCCGAAAATCCGAAAATGACCCTATCGAAGATTTTGGACTCATCACAGTCACTTTCGGAGTCAATTGTGCCCCATTCCTGGCCATCAGAACCCTTCTACAACTCGCTGAAGATATAAAATCGACACACCCTCTAGCTTCAAAAATTTTACAACAAAACATGTATGTGGATGACGTTCTAGCTGGCGGTCACACCTTTTGCAGGTGCCATCGGATAGAGAAAAGAGCTAACCACCGTTTTAAAATCAGCAGGATTTGCCAACCCAAACACTTTTACCAGTAGATTGGCTCAACTTATCTGAAAATTTTGGAACAAAAACGCTCGGGATAAAATGGAATATCTCATCAGACTCATTCACCTTTACAGATCCAGATGTCGATTTAAAACAAACTTTTACAAAACGCGAAGAATTATCTACAATAGCTAAACTCTTTGACCCTTGCGGATGGCTAGCCCCAATTATTGTAGATGCAAAATTAATCATGCAACAGGGGATGAAATAGATTGGGATGACATATTAAAACCACTTGCACATATAAAATGGCAAATATTCGTCAAAAATTGTCCTTCCATTAATATTATCAAAATACCCCGTTGGATTAATTATAGCCCCTCCTGTGACGGCTTTAGCGACGCCTCAGGAACGGCTTACGCAGCAACGCTGTATATGCGAATTAAACTTGATGACAACAATGTACACTCATTTCTCTTAGTCTCAAACACTCGAGTTGCACCTCTCACAAAAGTATATCTTCCAAAGTTAGAACTGTGTGGATCTGTTCTATTAGCAAATTTGGCTGTTGGAATTCTACCCAGTCTACATACCCCCAATTTGAGGATGTATTTTTGGACAGACTCTACAATTGTGTTATCCTGGCTAAAGAAACCCCCATGTACCTGGAATACCTTTGTGGGAAATCGAGTTTCAGAAATTTTACAAAAGGTTGGAATTCAAAACTGGCAACATGTTGAATCCAAAGAAAACCCTGCAGAGGTCGCAAGCAGAGGTTGTACACGAGAGGAACTCCGAACTAATAACTTGTGATGGTTTGGACCCTCTTTGCTAAAATTACCAAAAAATCAATGGCCAATACCAATATCTCCCTATGACACAAATATCGAAGCGAAACCCATTTAAGTCTTTACAACAACAACTTATGAAGACCCCCTAAATCGCTTTTCATCATTATCTCGCGCATATAGATTTATCGCGTATGTTTTACGATTATGGAACATCAAAGACCCATCTCAGAATCTCATCAATAGAAATTTCAGGAGATGAAATAAAGTCGGTCAAAAATTGCCCCATCATATTGACCCACAAACAAAGTTTTCCTGATGAATACCGAAATTTAAAACTCAAAGTTAAAATCTCCAAAACTAGCAAACTTTTGACTTTAAATCCATTCATGGATCAAATGGGTATTATCCGAGCAAATGGTCGTCTGGTTCAATCACCAGCTCTAACATATAATGAGCGCCATCAAAATTTACCCGATTGATTACCGAATTTACACACAAAATAACGGTACATGGCGGAAATCAACTCATGATTCGAATTCTTCGAACAGAATATTGCATATTTAGATTACGACCCCTAGTCAAAAATGTCACTAACCATTGCAAAACTTGTGTTTTATATAAAAAACAAACACAAAATCAAATTATGGCATCTTTACCACCCGAACGAACTACCCTTTCAAAACCATTTGAAACAGTGGGCGTAGATTATGCTGGACCCTTCGACATTCGAAATTTTACTGGCCGAGCATGTCTCATCACAAAAGGGTATGTCTGCATTTTCGTATGCTTTACGACTACAGCTGTTCACCTAGAAGCAGCCAGTGACTTATCGACACAAGCAAATTTAGCCGCATTTTCCCGCTTTATCGGCAGATATGGTTGTCCAGCTAATATATATTCCGATAATGGGACAAATTTCGTCGGAGCTGCAGAACTCCTCAAAAAGGATAGAATTGAATTCATGAAGAATCTTCAACATCAACTGATTCGTCATCACAGTCATCAAAACATCAATTGGAATTTCATACCCCCTGGTACCCCACATATGGGCGGACTTTGAGAGGCCGCCGTAAAATCATTCAAAACCCATTTACGAAAAATAATTCCAAATATGAAATTCACATTTGAAGAATTGTCTACAATTTTAACTCGAATCAAATCTTGCCTCAATTCTAGACCCTTAAGTCCTGCTAGCGATGACCCTAATGATTTGACCCCATTGACCCCTGGACACTTTCTTATTGGCACCCCGCTTATGGCTCCAGCTGAACCAGATTCATCTAATGAAAATCTGACCCTTGCAAACCGCTGGAAGCGCCTTCGAATAATCTACCATTCATTTTGTCAACGATGGAAATCTGAATATCTCGCCGAGTTACATCGCAGATATAAATGGCAATATCCAAAAGAAAATGCCAAGGTCAACGATCTCGTGGTCATCGAAGACAACAACTTCCCACCCAATTAATGGAAATTGGGTCGAATAATTAAAACTTACCCAGGAGATGACTAAAACACTAGAGTTGTCGATATACAAACTGCTAATGGGACCTGCACACGACCCATCACAAAAATCGTGATGTTATTTTGAATCCATTATCTCATTTATTATCTATTGAAATTCTAATCACTACTTTTTCGTATAATTCCAGACATGACAACCAAAAATCCTCATAGACGACCAATGTGGCATTTTTGTTGCGCCACTTGTGATTCTGACCACGCTCAAAAAAAGCTGTCCAAAGTTTCTACATAGTAACGGCTATCAGCGATACAAGACCGTTGTTACGAAGAGTTATTGCACAACTTGTATAACCAGATCACATCGTCTCAAGAATTGTCAAAACGAATATGGCTGTCGTGTCTGCACTGAAAAACTGATCTGGGTTATATATTTTCTGGACCCACCATATCAAGATGATAATCCTCACACCACATCAAGGGGGGGAGAATGTTTACAAATGCCCCAAAATCATAACACAAGAATTCCATCATTGTTCATCTGTCAAAAGATAATGGCCTTTTTTTTCTTTTCGTCTCTTATAGACTTTCGTTTTCTCTACGTATTTTTCTATATACAATTGCTAGTTACAACACTCGTTTTAATACCTTTGAAAAGTGAACAGCAGTAATTAATCAGTGGTGCAGCAAAAAAAATATATAAAATATTAGTTCAAAAATTATTATAAAATAAAAAAAACTTTGTAGAATTGTATATAAAAAAAATTTTTTATTATAAAACTAAAAATAAAAAAAAAACTCTTTTTGTATAAAACAATAACAATAAAACGTTCAAACATAGATGTATGTAACAAAAAACATTCATTGTAAAACTTCAAATCCTTAATTTAAAATACTGAATTAAATAAAATTAAACAAGTAAGAGTGTTAAATTCGGCTGTGCCGAACCTTTGATACCGTCCACCTCGGTTTGAGTATTGATAATAAATGTAAACAAAATATTGGAAAAAGTAAACAATTTGTTAAACTTAATACCAAATTATTTCAGAAAATTCTTTGGGTTGGTTTTCGTCTTTTCTATTATTTCGGATTTATTTCGGTGTTTGCTTTTTGGTCATCGTAGTTGCTGATCGGCATGCATTTAGGTTATATACCTATATGCATGCGTTTCCGGTTATATGACATAACTTCTCGTTTAATTTAGTTTTTGCTAATTAAATAGCTCGCCCTAACCTCCATTGCAAAGGTAATGGTTGTGTAGAGTGGCTATATGCATTAAATCGTGCTAACTGGCCAAATATTTCTTCATTGTGGCCATATAGGTCGGATGGAGTAACAAAATAATAACCAAAAAAAAAAGCTCTCTCAACTTTTTTTAAAATATTGCCATATTTTGAAAACATAGAGAATAAATGTATAATAATAAATAATCAAATTAGGGATGAAAAACGCAAAAAACGAAAAGTCCCAAACATTTTAATTAAAATAATTTAATGTTATCTTTATTTTCTGAAAAACTTAAAATTTTCATCCAAAAAAAATTGTGAAAATTTATATATAAAAAATAACATTCTCATAAAATTACGTTTACTTATGTAACAATTTTTATGTTAGCAATTCTTAAATATCATTTGAGGTTTTCTTAAATTCATTGAATTTAAATTAATATCGACAAATCTGTTTTTCTATTTATTTAAATTGTAAAGAAGTGGCATCTCTGTCAAAATAAGCGAAAAACACAAAGAATAGAAAAAAACAAATTACTTCGTGTTTGACAGGATGATTTTATGTTTATGTTTAATGTCTTTATTTTTTTACTAATATTTCTGTTTATTTATTTGAAAATGAAATAATGAATTTAATTTTTTTATTTATATAAAAAAGTTTTTTAATTAAAGCAAAATATTTTCACTATTTCATGATTTTTATTTATGTATGACGACATTTCAACCTAAAAATTTAAGTTTTTATCGATTGAATAAACAACACAAAAATGGTTCTCTTTGATAACAACAACAGCTGACTTTAACAATAGCGAATATCGTTTAAAAATTTTACTGATAATTTTGCAATTTTCTTTTTTTTTTACGATTCGACTATCGTTAAAAGAAGTTACTGAATCGCGGTACTGAAAAGTTATTAATATCTCCTGAATGGCAATATTTTTTTTTAAATGTAAACATTTTTAAATTTAAACATATTTCTAAATTTAAAATTATTATTTCCGACGTTTTGATATGATTTTCTGAAATTCAATTAATATTTTCTAATTTATAATTGGAAATTTTATTTTCAGTTTTTATTATAATTGATATTTTCTTAAATTTGAATGGAAAATTTAAAAAGTGAAATTTTGTATTTATGTGAATAATAATGCTTTATTAATTATAAACAATTTTTAAAAATTAGATGTAATCGCAATCAGATATTTTATAGGTAAAGAGAATAATAATTCTATATAACTATGTAGAACTGGTTTGTAAGCAAAAAACTCATTGACGAACTCGGTAACTCTATTTTGTAAAGACAACAAAAAGTTAATATGCCAAACTTATGTTCATATTTGTAAAAGAATAATGAAAAAACGTATGAAATAAAAGACCAGCCCGTGTATACTCTTAACATTGTTCTGTATGATATCTAGTTGAAAATATTAACATTCATGTTAAAATAGAAATAACTATTGCAAAGCTAATTAGAACAAACAAAAAGAAGTAAGAAAATTATAGTCGGTCTAGACCGACTATACGATACCCTATACCATGCGTTTAGAAACCCTATCTCTTAGGCCCAACTAACTGGACATTGAAAATAAGCAAAAACCAAATTTGAGTGGGATTTTTATTAATTTTTTTGGCTGCAGATATGAAAAAGTTCATATCGGATGCTATATCTATAAAGGGACTAGGTCCAAAAATGGACCGATCCTGATCATGTTTGGTAAAGTCTCTTGTATTTTGCAAAAATATGTACAAACAAAATTTGAGAAGAATCAGTCCAATATTTTTGTTTTTTAATAGATTTAAGTGAAGATCGGGAAGCAGCTCTATATGGGGTCAAAGGGATCATTTTTGGACTACTCATTAGTGGATGTAATGAACGCATACAAACCCAATTTGAGTAAGATCTATATGACAATTTGGATCTTATGGCAATTTATGTCGATTTCATATGGGTAATTTGTATGGGGGCTAGGTCTGAACATGGACCGATTCTCACCAATTTCAATAGCGTTCATCCCATGGCCGATAAAAGCTTATATACCAAATTTCGTCAAAATATATTCATATTTGCGACCTGCAGTTTGATTACAAGCTTTACATGGACACACAGACGGACGGACGGACGGACGGACGGACGGACGGACGGACATTGTTAAATCAACTCAGAAAGTGATTCTGATTCGATCGGTATAATTAAAGATGGGTCTAGGTCAAATATTTTTGGTTGTTACAAACAGCAGCACAAAGTCATTATACCCAAACCACATAGTGGTATAGGGTATAAAAATTATAGTCGGTCTAGACCGACTATACGATACCCTATACCATGCGTTTAGAAACCCTATCTCTTAGGCCCAACTAACTGGACATTGAAAATAAGCAAAAACCAAATTTGAGTGGGATTTTTATTAATTTTTTTGGCTGCAGATATGAAAAAGTTCATATCGGATGCTATATCTATAAAGGGACTAGGTCCAAAAATGGACCGATCCTGATCATGTTTGGTAAAGTCTCTTGTATTTTGCAAAAATATGTACAAACAAAATTTGAGAAGAATCAGTCCAATATTTTTGTTTTTTAATAGATTTAAGTGAAGATCGGGAAGCAGCTCTATATGGGGTCAAAGGGATCATTTTTGGACTACTCATTAGTGGATGTAATGAACGCATACAAACCCAATTTGAGTAAGATCTATATGACAATTTGGATCTTATGGCAATTTATGTCGATTTCATATGGGTAATTTGTATGGGGGCTAGGTCTGAACATGGACCGATTCTCACCAATTTCAATAGCGTTCATCCCATGGCCGATAAAAGCTTATATACCAAATTTCGTCAAAATATATTCATATTTGCGACCTGCAGTTTGATTACAAGCTTTACATGGACACACAGACGGACGGACGGACGGACGGACGGACGGACGGACGGACGGACGGACATTGTTAAATCAACTCAGAAAGTGATTCTGATTCGATCGGTATAATTAAAGATGGGTCTAGGTCAAATATTTTTGGTTGTTACAAACAGCAGCACAAAGTCATTATACCCAAACCACATAGTGGTATAGGGTATAATTATGGCGCAATCTACTGTGGCATAGTCACGCTGAGCAAAATGAAGTGACACTCTGTTAATGCAAAAGAAATGTATTTTCCCCACAACAAAATACTGCAGAATTTTATGTAAATAAAATAACCGATTTATTTCTAACATGCAGTTACTATGAATATACATACATACATACATATATATAATATATGTATATTTTTTGTATTATTTAATATGTGTATGTATGTATGTATATTTAAATATTACACAAAAAAAATACAACATCAAACGTTATTTTTGTGTTTTTCTCTTTAAATAAATTAATACATAAATT
Source organism: Cordilura impudica (assembly GCA_963682025.1). NCBI lineage: Eukaryota > Metazoa > Arthropoda > Insecta > Diptera > Scathophagidae > Cordilura > Cordilura impudica. The sequence continues at coordinate 42,858,041 of OY821522.1, read as the reverse complement.
TTTTTGCTAAATTTACATTTGGGCAATTCACAACAGGTGTTGTATATTGTATGTTGTATTGAAATACACAATACAATCATTTGTTGTGAACACTCAGTTGTATTTTCATATTGTTAAACGCTTTCTTTAGTAATTTTCGATCCAACGAGGAAAGATCGCTTCGTCGCTTCTGCTATTTTGTATAAGAGAAAACACTTGTCAGTGTTTGCTTTTTGGTCGTGAGATATACCCTGGAGTTTTAGTTACGTACCTCTTGCATTTTAATTTATAATGAAAAAAAAAATGTTAAATGTTTTGGTTGGTACTGAAAGAGAAAATACATACTAAAAAATATAAACATTAATTTTTATATAAATAAACTTATCGATGTATTTGCGTTATTTGCATTATTTGCCATATTTTATTTTATAATTATTTATGCTGATAAAATTCTATGAATTTGTTTTTTCTTTTTCATAAAAACTGGCATTCACTTGGAACTGATATGTTATGATACAATATACAACATTTACTAAACATAGCAAATGAAGTTGGATCGTGTATCAGATTTTTCAGTGAAAATTACCAACAACAATTTTACACTATTGTAAAGTGATACACGATACAACAGATACAACGATACATTACCCATTGTGAATTGCCCAATTGTTTTTTTTATTAACAACTAGGTATTTTAGCATTATTTGCTTTAGATGTTGGTGAATTTTTACTCCCTTTATATTAACTCGTGTCTGCTTGTCGAAAAAATTTTGGATCGATTTTAACCACTTTCCCGTGACCCAATCGATCTGAAATTTTGCAGGCAGGCTCCTGGCAATGACGGAAATGATCTAACATATTTTTTTAGTGATGCCAAAACAATGGAAACTTTTAAATTGTTCTACCAGAGTTGATAAAAAAATGTACAAAGGGTTTGTGTTTGTTATATTATTACCATAACGACCACAAAAACAACAAGTCCAGCTATGAAAACAATACAACATTTAGAATAACAACAAGAACAATATAGAAATATCATGTTTTTTATTTTTTTTTTACTTTTTCAGAGATTTCCCTGGACCTGTTCCACCGATTTTAATGATTTTTGAAGTAGAAATCTTCCCATGAATTTGGTGAATCATTCTCACTAAAAATTATCACTGTAGCTGCACTATTGAGGGCGTGATCGTGTCAAGAACAACATAGAAAATTATTTTTTTTCAAGACTTTTTTTAGTTCTTCATTCAAATCTCGGGCCCTTTTCAGGATGTTAGTGAATCATTTTTTATGCCAACGAGCACCCTAGCTGCCCGATTGATGCCGTCATCGTGATTTCCACAGATGGACAGACGGACAGACGGACATCGCTATATCAACTCCGGTTGTTATAAGGATCACAAATATATAAATTTTATGGGGTCCAAAATTTTTTTTCTAATTATTACAAACGGAATGACAAACTTATATATACCCTCTACACACTGGAGTGGAGGGTATAAAAAGATTATTTCAATGAATTGGAAAATTTAAAAGAACCGTGTTTTTATTAAAAGTTTATCACTTCAACACTATATATACCCTCTATCACTGAGGTCTGGAGGGTATAAAAAGCATTAATGCAGAAATAAGCAAGTGAGAAATTATAGTCGGTCTCGACCGACTATACGATACCCTATACCATGGTTTAGAGACCGTATCTCTTCCGTCCAACTAAGTCGATATAGAAAATAAGCATAAACCAAATTTGAGTGGCAGTGTTATTAATTTTTTTGGCTGCAGATATGAAAAAGTTCATATCGGGTTCTATATTTATATGGGGCCTAGGTCGAAAAATGGACCGATCCTGACCATATTTGGTAAAGTCACTCATATTTTTAAAAATTATAAGCAAACCAAATTTGAGAAATATCTGTGCAATATTTTTGTTTTTTGATAGATTTAAGTGAAGATTGGGAACCAGCTCTATATGGGGCCTATGACTAAGAATTGTCCTATGGGGATTATTTTTCGACTACTGATTAGAGGATATAATAAGCACATACAAACCCAATTGGACTGAGATCTATATGATAATTTGGAGCTTATGGCAATTTATGTCGATTTCATAGAGGTCATTTGTATGGGGACTAGGTCTCAACATGGACCGAATTTCACCAATTTCAACACCGTTCATCCTATGGCCGATGAAAGCTTACGTACCAAATTCATCAAAATATATTTCTATTTGTGTCCTGTAGTTTGATTACTAGGTTTACATGGTCACACAGACGGACGGACGGACGGACATCGCTAAATCGACTCAGGAAGTGATTCTGAGTCGATCGGTATAACAAAAGATGGGTCTAGGTCAAATATTTTTGCTAGTTACAAACAGCAGCACAGTCATCATACCCAAACCACATAGTGGTATAGGGTATAAAAATTGTATGAAGAAAAAGAAAAACAAGAAATGTTAATTAAATTGTTAAATGGAAGAACTAAAAATTAAATGAAAATTTATACTTGAAAAAAAATTTGTTTTCTAATAAAAATGCATGAATAACAATTTTTTTAATAAATATTATATTTGCATTATACTAATAATAAAATTTTCACTTATGTATATACACAATAAATTTTGCATTTAATATATCTATTACAACTTTGTAAAAGAATAAGAAAATTAAGAACTAAATAAGGAACTATTGTAAAATGACACTTGAAACCACTATAAACATCACAATTTAAATACATTACATTACTTTGAATACTATTATTGATAAAAGTAAAAAGAAATATATAAATAATAAATTTTTACATCAAATATAAGAATAACATTTATGAGAAGCTAGTGGATTAAGATATACTAAAAAAACAAGTGACCGACTATATGATACCCTATACCATGCGTTTAGAAACCCTATCTCTTAGACCCAACTAACTGGATATGGAATATAAGCATAAACAAAATTTGAGTGGGATTTTATTGGTACTAGGCCCAAAAATGGACCGATCCTTGCCATGTTTGGTAAAGTCTCTTGTATTTTGCAAAAATATATACAAACAAAATTTGAGAAGAATCAGTGCAATATTTTTGTTTTTGATAGATTTAAGTGAAGACCGGGAAGCAGCTCTATATAGGGCCTATGACTAAGAGTTGTCCCATAGGTATTATTTTTGGACTACTCATTAATGGATGTAATAAACGCATATAAACCCAATTTGACTGAGATCTATATGACAATTTGGATCTTATTGCAATTTATGTCGATTTCATAGGGGTCATTTGTATGGGGGCTAGGTCTGAACATGGACTGATTCTCACCAATTTCAAAAGCGTTCATCCTGTGGCCGATAGAAGCTTATATACCAAATTTCATCAAAATATATTCATAGTTGCGACCTGCAGTTTGATTGCAAGGTTTACATGGACACACAGAAGGAAAGGAAGACAATATAGATAAATCATATTTTACACTATGCACCGGTTATGTTATAAAAATCATCCAAATATATGCATAAAATTGTATGATTTTTCTTAACGATGAGGGTGTAGTGTGCTCGTAAACATAGGGTGCAATGTAGGCAGACTATATGATTTACAAGCACACATGCTACTATGTATGTTTATGAATGACGCATTGAGTTAGGTTTACAATAAACGTTTGGTATTGGTTGAATGTTAGGGCGTCCCAAAAAAATTTTGTTTTTCGATTTTCATGGGTCCCCCAGCTTTTTTTGAAAGCTTATAGGGTAAAGTACTTTAGTGATTTTTTCAGATTTTTCGTCGGGTTTTCCGGACATTTTTTGAGTTTTACTTGGTACTTGGCCCAGAGCCACGATTTTCTTTGTTACGAAGTCAATATTTTAAGAGAAAAATGTTCAAGCTTTACTTTTCTGTGTAGAAATCATAAGTTCCTGAAATTTTTTGCTCATTTGGGTTTTCTTAATAACATTTTTTCGTAAGTTTTGCATAAATTTTGAAAGTAATGCTTTATAACTTTTAAAATTTATATTAAAGTTAAAGCAAAACTAATGTCTCAGTTCTATATGAGGACGGGAGTAATCTGGTTGTAATGTAAGTGATAGTTAGATATTAATAGTAGTTTAGATATTTTGTTTTGTTTATAGTAGTTAGATATTAATAGTTTTTAATGTTATTTTTATATATCACGGTATATCACGGGGTCGAAAGAAGCTATTACAGAACGCACCTATATGGACTAGTTCCAACGGGGTAATAGACCTATGGATCAACAGTCCGGGGACAATTACGGTACGTATAAAGGGAAAAATCGTAAATGGCATAATAACCTTTTACGGAAGTGTTAGCGGTCGTAAACACATTACCTGATCTAAAATCATTTGCATTTGGTACTGGGGGAATGAGTATGTACGAAATTTCCTTTGTGAATGGCATAATAGCCAGTTACGTTAATTTTTTTCTAGTGTGTCCTGATCTGGAATTATTTATGGAGTTTTCTTTTCTGCCAATAATGTTGCATTTTTTCTCTTATTGTGTTCATTTCTAAAAAATGTCAACCTTGCGAAAGGGTCACGTGTTCTTTTCTAAAAATGCCGCACTATAAAATTACAAAATGTTGCATCTTTCGCACTTTAAATATACAGAGCGGGAGAATAGAACGATAATACAGCTAACATTTGTTTTGTTTATAGTGGTTAGATATTAATAGTTTTTAATGTTATTTCTATACCCTCCACTCCAGTGTGCAGAGGGTATATATAAGTTTGTCATTCCGTTTGTATTAATTAAAAAAAAAATCTGGACCCCATAAAATGTATATATTTGCGTTCCTTATAACAAGCGGAGTTGATAGAGCGATCCGTCTGTCCGTCTGTCCATCTGTGGAAATCACGATGACGGCTTCAATCGGGTAGCTAGGGTACTCGTTGGTATAAAAAATGATTCACTAACATCCTGAGAAGTTTGCTGTTTAAAATCGTCCAAATCGGTTAATCTGGTCCCGAGAATTGAGCGAAGAAGTAAAAAAGTCCTGAGAAAATATGATTTGAATATGTGTTCTTGTCACGATAACGCCCTCAATAGGAGAGCTAGGGCGCTCGTTTTTAGTGAAAACGATTCACTAGCATCATGAAAAGGTTTCGGTTTTTTAAATCATAACAGGTTTCATAGGTGCCGAGAAATCACCGAAAAGTTAAAAAAAATATGACGTTTTCCTATACTGTTTTCCTAAATTTTGTATTTTGTCATGTATGTGCATGTTTTTTTTGTGGTCGTTGTGTTTGTAATATAAAAATTCATCAATATCAATATTTTTTTGTGTAATATTTAAGTTAATTAGTTAATAAAAGAAACTATATAAAATCAATATCAATATTCTGCGAATTTTATAACATCACAAAATGTTACAAATTGATACATGCGACTGTTGCCGATATCAAAATACTATATATAATATTCATATATTCTGTATATGTATATCTATGTATATATAAGCGCATATTAAAATAAATCGGTATTTTATTTCATTTATACAAAATTCTGAAATTTTTAGGGTTCCAAAAATAGTATGATTTTAAGGGTTGTATTTTTAGTACATATATAAACTCTGCATACTTGCACTCAAAAGTAGTAGGTAAACCGTAAAATATTTACCCTGTAAAAAAATTGGTGTTTAAAAAAATACTATTTTTGCCAGATGTTAATTATAATAAATTTTTAAAATTTATTATTTAATGTCCCAAAAATTTTTTGCATGAGTTATCCACATTAAGAATAACCGCGGAGCTCAGCTCAATCAATGTGCAATGATCAAGCCTTGCCTGGGAAACATGCATTCATGCTTTTCTTAACAACAAGCGCCATTCCCAACTACCAAAAATTTTAGGCACGAGCTATTCACATTTTGAATAGTCGCGGAGCTCAACTCAATCAAAGTGCAATGATCAAGCTTCTCCCTGGGAAACATATATTATTTCTTTTCTTAGCACAAACAGAACTTCTTACGGCACATTAAAAATAAACTAATTGAGAAGTCCAATTCAGCATTACGCTGAATTATATTTAATACTATTTTCTTATTTTACTGGTAGCTAGTAAACAAAGTGATCGTATCATTGTGAACGAAATAGAATTGAAATTGTGTGCAGATTTATTTTACTTAAAAAAACTGTTTCTACAGATAGTGAATAAAATCCCAGTAAGCATTTTATGCAATAAATGACCATGATGAGTCTTTTTTGACTCATATGTGCTATTAAAACAGTCATAAATGCGCTCTTTTACTGATCACAAAATCAGTTTTTAATCATCAAAAGTGCTCGAAGAAGATACAGTAAGGTAATTTTTAATTAAACAATCTTCGAAATGATGACTGGGTATCGTATATTTTTGTTAACAAACACACATATGCATAACAGCACTAGTAAACCGAAATCTAATCGGCTTTTATATGTATGCAGCCGAACAAAAATGAAAATATTCACCAGAGAGTAACAATTTCATTCAGTCTTATGGAAGCTTTTGAACAAAGCAAGTCTATGTCGCGTTGTCTTGTGAAATTTTTACATTGTTTTTTTAATAGGTACTAGTGATGCCAGGAGATTTTTTCAGAAATTTCTACGCTTATGAAAAAAATTCCCTTTTTTCCATACACCCACTTTTTTCCACTACACTACTTTTTTAAAAATTTATTTTTAATTTGAACATTTTCAATTTCAATTATGTAAAAATAACATAAAAACGAAGAAAAAAATAAAAAAAATAAGATAAAAATATCATGAGAATTACATAAGAATAATATAAAAAACTGACAGATTTTATAAAAAAATTATTTTTACAATTCTGTATAATTCATCTTTTTGATATGGCTAGATGTGCATTTAATGCTGCCTACACACCAAGCAACGGTTGCTTCAACACAGCCATGTGTAGCTCTGTTGCCCATTGATTTTCGTGTTGTATCAACCGTTGCCAGAAATATCAAAAAGTTTTGATATTTTGGGTTGGTTGAGGCAACCGTTGCTACGTGTGTATTATTGTCTACTGCATTTGCTTCTTCAGTTCATCGAAAACAAGCGAATAGGAAGGTTCGTGCGCAGTAATGTTAAGCGGAAACAGGAAAACAAGAAAATGGCTATTGAGAATAATGAAAATTATGTTAACTTTATTAACGAATATAAAAATTTGAGAGAGCTATGGGACGTACTTGTGAAAAATATAAAAATAAAAATCTAAAAAAAGCATACGAACAATTAAAAATAGAATATAATAAAAAATTAAATTATACTTTTCTTCCGCTTGTGTCTTTTCTGTACCACAGCTACACACAGTAATGAGGTTGCGGCATTCGTTGCCACGTGTGTAGTCAACAAACAAAACACGTTGCTACAACACATTGAAGCAACCGTTGCCTGGTGTGTAGGCAGCATAAAATTTACACAATAAATTAAAATGGCTTGCAAATGAGATGTTATGCTGGCTACACACCAGGCAACGGTTGCTTCAATGTGTTGTAGCAACAATGATACACACGTAGCAACGGTTGCCTCAACCAAACAGAAATATCAAAAAGTTTTGATATTTTTCGTTGGTTGATGCAACCGTTGAAGGAACCGTTGCCTGGTGTGTAGCCAGCATTATAACTCAAACAGAATATTTGTTATTGGTTTTAAAAGATTTTTTATAACAGTGGTTATTAGCATGTATACTTAGATCTGATTTATCGCATTTTAATATTTTTTCACAAGCCTTGCATCTGCATTTATAGTCGTCACCTTTGACCTGTTCCAGCCATCCATTAGCTTCTCGTCTCTCAACTAACTGAAACAAAATCTTTATTTTCTGTATTTCTTTGATGTGTTTTCAGCATCATCGAAAAACGAATCGGACATTTTTCTAAAATTAATTATGTTTCTAAAATTAGTTATGTTCAAATTTATAATATTTTAATGTAAAGCACAAAAAAGTGTTTTATACTTGTCATTGTTATTAAAGAAGCCACATATTTACTTCCTTCATATTATAGAGTTATTACCAGACTTAAAAAAGACTATAGTTTAAAATTGAAAAATATTATGCGATATTTAACAAATACATACATTCAAAATAGTTTTGACTGAAATTTTTGCCTTGTATCAGTAAAATGTTCAGATATTCACGAAAAAAAACAATTTGTTAAATATTTTCATCTTAATTATCTTAATTAATTTAAAGACACAAAGATAGATTTAATACAATAAAAACAAACAAGAGTTGAAAGTTGATCTATGCGGACTCACAAATGTGCCCTATACTAATAGTTCTGGAAAATTGAAAAGGATTGTAAAATATAAAATGCACCTTTATATTAAAAAATTTAAATTAAAAAGAAAATTACAAAATAAACCATTTACCTGGTTAAACTAAATATTGTTTGTAATTATCTGGACCAGGTTAGCATTTAAAATGGGATAAATCGGGTGTCATTGTGCCAAATTATGACCTAATATATGTAGACACCTCTATAAAATGCTGAAAATTCTGAGCATTTGTTGTAATAATTCAGTAATAGGTTTATCAAAGTGTTTACATATTCAAATATTTTATATACATATGTTACAAATAGTGCAAGAAGTCCAGATATTAATGTAAACGTAAAACCCAGGTGGAGGGTATCAAAGATTCGGCATAGCCGAATTTAACACTCTTACTTGTTATATATCACGGTATATCACGGGGTCGAAAGAAGCTATTACAGAACGCACCTATATGGACTGGATCCAACGGGGTAATAGACCTATGGATCAACAGTCCGGGGACACTTACGGTACGTATAAAGGGAAAAATCGTAAATGGCATAATAACCTTTTACGAAATTGTTAGCGGTCGTAAACACATTACCTGATCTAAAATCATTTGCATTTAGTACTGGGGGAATGAGTATGTACGAAATTTCCTTTGTGAATGGCATAATAGCCAGTTACGTTCATTTTTTTCTAGTGTGTCCTGATCTGAAATTATTTATGGAGTTTTCTTTTCTGCCAATAATGTTGCATTTTTTTCTCTTATTGTGTTCTTTTCTAAAAAAAATGTCAACCTTGCGAAAGGGTCACGTGTTCTTTTCTAAAAATGCCGCACTATAAAATTACAAAATGTTGCATCTTTCGCACTTTAAATATACAGAGCGGGAGAATAGAACGATAATACAGCTAACATTTGTTTTGTTTATAGTGGTTAGATATTAATAGTTTTTAATGTTATTTCTACACCCTCCACTCCAGTGTGCAGAGGGTATATATAAGTTTGTCATTCCGTTTGTAATAATTAAAAAAAAAATCTGGACCCCATAAAATGTATATATTTGCGTTCCTTATAACAAGCGGAGTTGATAGAGCGATCCGTCTGTCCGTCTGTCCATCTGTGGAAATCACGATGACGGCTTCAATCGGGTAGCTAGGGTACTCGTTGGTATAAAAAATGATTCACTAACATCCTGAGAAGTTTGCTGTTTAAAATCGTCCAAATCGGTTAATCTGGTCCCGAGAATTGAGCGAAGAAGTAAAAAAGTCCTGAGAAAATATGATTTGAATATGTGTTCTTGTCACGATAACGCCCTCAATAGGAGAGCTAGGGCGCTCGTTTTTAGTGAAAACGATTCACTAGCATCATGAAAAGGTTTCGGTTTTTTAAATCATAACAGGTTTCATAGGTGCCGAGAAATCACCGAAAAGTTAAAAAAAATATGACGTTTTCCTATACTGTTTTCCTAAATTTTGTATTTTGTCATGTATGTGCATGTTTTTTTTGTGGTCGTTGTGTTTGTAATATAAAAATTCATCAATATCAATATTTTTTTGTGTAATATTTAAGTTAATTAGTTAATAAAAGAAACTATATAAAATCAATATCAATATTCTGCGAATTTTATAACATCACAAAATGTTACAAATTGATACATGCGACTGTTGCCGATATCAAAATACTATATATAATATTCATATATTCTGTATATGTATATCTATGTATATATAAGCGCATATTAAAATAAATCGGTATTTTATTTCATTTATACAAAATTCTGAAATTTTTAGGGTTCCAAAAATAGTATGATTTTAAGGGTTGTATTTTTAGTACATATATAAACTCTGCATACTTGCACTCAAAAGTAGTAGGTAAACCGTAAAATATTTACCCTGTAAAAAAATTGGTGTTTAAAAAATACTATTTTTGCCAGATGTTAATTATAATAAATTTTTAAAATTTATTATTTAATGTCCCAAAAATTTTTTGCATGAGTTATCCACATTAAGAATAACCGCGGAGCTCAGCTCAATCAATGTGCAATGATCAAGCCTTGCCTGGGAAACATGCATTCATGCTTTTCTTAACAACAAGCGCCATTCCCAACTACCAAAAATTTTAGGCACGAGCTATTCACATTTTGAATAGTCGCGGAGCTCAACTCAATCAAAGTGCAATGATCAAGCTTCTCCCTGGGAAACATATATTATTTCTTTTCTTAGCACAAACAGAACTTCTTACGGCACATTAAAAATAAACTAATTGAGAAGTCCAATTCAGCATTACGCTGAATTATATTTAATACTATTTTCTTATTTTACTGGTAGCTAGTAAACAAAGTGATCGTATCATTGTGAACGAAATAGAATTGAAATTGTGTGCAGATTTATTTTACTTAAAAAAACTGTTTCTACAGATAGTGAATAAAATCCCAGTAAGCATTTTATGCAATAAATGATCATGATGAGTCTTTTTTGACTCATATGTGCTATTAAAACAGTCATAAATGCGCTCTTTTACTGATCACAAAATATTCTTTTGTTGGGAGGAAATATTACCTTACCCGCGAATCTTCTTGAGAGTCCTTTTTATCTGATTTTCTGATCAGTTTCGACTCATTTTTGAGTCGTATTTAATGTCATTTTTCTATGAATCACTTTTTAAGAGTAAGCTAAAATCATTTTCTAGTCTTTTTCTAATAGCGCATGTGATTAATCAGTTTTTAATCATCAAAAGTGCTCGAAGAAGATACAGTAAGGTAATTTTTAATTAAACAATCTTCGAAATGATGACTGGGTATCGCATATTTTTGTTAACAAACACACATATGCATAGCAGCACTAGTAAACCGAAATCTAATCGGCTTCTTATATGTATGCAGCCGAACAAAAATGAAAATATTCACCAGAGAGTAACAATTTCATTCAGTCTTATGGAAGCTTTTGAACAAAGCAAGTCTATGTCGCGTTGTCTTGTGAAATTTTTACATTGTTTTTTTAATAGGTACTAGTGATGCCAGGAGATTTTTTCAGAAATTTCTACACTTATGAAAAAAATTCCCTTTTTTCCATACACCCACTTTTTTCCACTACACTACTTTTTTGAAAATTTATTTTTAATTTGAACATTTTCAATTTCAATTATGTAAAAATAACATAAAAACGAAGAAAAAAATAAAAAAAATAAGATAAAAATATCATGAGAATTACATAAGAATAATATAAAAAACTGACAGATTTTATAAAAAAATTATTTTTACAATTCTGTATAATTCATCTTTTTGATATGGCTAGATGTGCATTTAATGCTGCCTACACACCAAGCAACGGTTGCTTCAACACAGCCATGTGTAGCTCTGTTGCCCATTGATTTTCGTGTTGTATCAACCGTTGCCAGAAAAATCAAAAAGTTTTGATATTTTGGGTTGGTTGAGGCAACCGTTGCTACGTGTGTATTATTGTCTACTGCATTTGCTTCTTCAGTTCATCGAAAACAAGCGAATAGGAAGGTTCGTGCGCAGTAATGTTAAGCGGAAACAGGAAAACAAGAAAATGGCTATTGAGAATAATGAAAATTATGTTAACTTTATTAACGAATATAAAAATTTGAGAGAGCTATGGGACGTACTTGTGAAAAATATAAAAATAAAAATCTAAAAAAAGCATACGAACAATTAAAAATAGAATATAATAAAAAATAAATTATACTTTTCTTCCGCTTGTGTCTTTTCTGTACCACAGCTACACACAGTAATGAGGTTGCGGCATTCGTTGCCACGTGTGTAGTCAACAAACAAAACACGTTGCTACAACACATTGAAGCAACCGTTGCCTGGTGTGTAGGCAGCATAAAATTTACACAATAAATTAAAATGGCTTGCAAATGAGATGTTATGCTGGCTACACACCAGGCAACGGTTGCTTCAATGTGTTGTAGCAACAATGATACACACGTAGCAACGGTTGCCTCAACCAAACAGAAATATCAAAAAGTTTTGATATTTTTCGTTGGTTGATGCAACCGTTGAAGGAACCGTTGCCTGGTGTGTAGCCAGCATTATAACTCAAACAGAATATTTGTTATTGGTTTTAAAAAATTTTTTATAACAGTGGTTATTAGCATGTATACTTAGATCTGATTTATCGCATTTTAATATTTTTTCACAAGCCTTGCATCTGCATTTATAGTCGTCACCTTTGACCTGTTCCAGCCATCCATTAGCTTCTCGTCTCTCAACTAACTGAAACAAAATCTTTATTTTCTGTATTTCTTTGATGTGTTTTCAGCATCATCGAAAAACGAATCGGACATTTTTCTAAAATTAATTATGTTTCTAAAATTAGTTATGTTCAAATTTATAATATTTTAATGTAAAGCACAAAAAAGTGTTTTATACTTGTCATTGTTATTAAAGAAGCCACATATTTACTTCCTTCATATTATAGAGTTATTACCAGACTTAAAAAAGACTATAGTTTAAAATTGAAAAATATTATGCGATATTTAACAAATACATACATTCAAAATAGTTTTGACTGAAATTTTTGCCTTGTATCAGTAAAATGTTCAGATATTCACGAAAAAAAACAATTTGTTAAATATTTTCATCTTAATTATCTTAATTAATTTAAAGACACAAAGATAGATTTAATACAATAAAAACAAACAAGAGTTGAAAGTTGATCTATGCGGACTCACAAATGTGCCCTATACTAATAGTTCTGGAAAATTGAAAAGGATTGTAAAATATAAAATGCACCTTTATATTAAAAAATTTAAATTAAAAAGAAAATTTCAAAATAATAGACCTATGGATCAACAGTCCGGGGACACTTACGGTACGTATAAAGGGAAAAATCGTAAATGGCATAATAACCTTTTACGAAATTGTTAGCGGTCGTAAACACATTACCTGATCTAAAATCATTTGCATTTAGTACTGGGGGAATGAGTATGTACGAAATTTCCTTTGTGAATGGCATAATAGCCAGTTACGTTCATTTTTTTTCTAGTGTGTCCTGATCTGAAATTATTTATGGAGTTTTCTTTTCTGCCAATAATGTTGCATTTTTTTCTCTTATTGTGTTCTTTTCTAAAAAAAATGTCAACCTTGCGAAAGGGTCACGTGTTCTTTTCTAAAAATGCCGCACTATAAAATTACAAAATGTTGCATCTTTCGCACTTTAAATATACAGAGCGGGAGAATAGAACGATAATACAGCTAACATTTGTTTTGTTTATCAATGTGTATTTGTGTGAAGAAATAAATAATTGAACCCATAACAACAAAGTTTTTATTAAAACTCTTTCCTTATGCATATGAGTTTTGAATATCTCCGTGACTGTGCGTGTCTGTGTGTGACTATAATAAAATTAATCTTTGGCCACAACAAGTCTATGGAAAAAGTTTCAGGTCCATCGGATGAGGGGAAGTGGGGTTTTAATCTTTCCGTGACTGTGCGTGACTATGTCAAAGTTAATCCTTTTTTCACAGCAAGTCTATCGACCAAGTTTTAGATCGATCAGATAAGGGAAAATGGGTTTTAAATCACTCCGTGACTGTGCGTGACTACCCCAAAATTAATCTGTAGTCACGACAAGACTATGGGCCAAGGTTCAGATCATTTGGATAAGGGGGAATGGGGTCCACCCATCGCAGATAGACAGACAGACAGACAGACAGGGAGTATGAGTTAAAGGAAAGAATTTAAAAAAGGCTCAATTTTTATTTTGTTTAAAATAAATTTACATGGAAAATATAACTACGCTTTTATGTGATAAAAAAAATTTTGGATGAGTTGTTAAGTTCATTTTCATCATCTAATGATGATGAAATATATGATATGATTATGGGAAGAAACCACAACCGCGAGAGAAAGGATTTGTGGAGAACGTAATTAATGACTACTTTGAAGTTGATGTTTGTTAAATTTCATAGGACAATAACTTCTACTTCTAATATATGTATGTATATATACTTATTTTTATAGTTTACTAGCTGGACCCGGCAAACGTTGTTTTGCCCTCAATGAATTTTTATTTTAGTTAGAATCTGTATATACCTATATAAAATGTGTGACGAAGATCTCCAGATAATAAAATGAGAGCTTCACCAAAAAATCTTTCATTGCCTTTCAAATCTTTTATCAAATCAAATCACAATGTTTGTGAGCCATGGTACATTCATCCCAAATAAAAATACTGCATTTTTGCAGAACTTTTGCCATACCGGAATGTTTTTTGATATTACAGACGGCATTCTCATTTTTTTGTACGTTTAACGGTGATTTGAGTGCTGAATGAGCTGTGCGGCCACCATGCAATAATGTAGCGGCTTTTTCCTTCTTTTTCGTTAGAATATTTATATATAAAAACGTTTGTGAGTTTATTTATTAAAATTTATATAAATTTGACAACTCATTATTTTTCGAACGACAGCGCCATCTTCCGGGTCCAATAAAAAAATGTTTCTAACATACATATATGTACATTCTTAGTTTCATTAAAATCACACCATAAATAAGAATATTCGAAATAACTTTACCCAGCGCCACCTATCGGGTCCATTTATACATACAAAAATTTCTTATGACGAAACATACGTTCATTCTGAATTGCAGTCAAATCGTGCTGAAAGTAAAAATTTTTGTTTTTAACTTGACCCCAACGCCAGCTAGAGGGTTAAAACTAAAAAAAAACACAGAAGAGCTCGAACCGAACCTATGCTGGAAATCCTACCTCGACAGCTCTTATGGTTCCGGAGATCATTCGTTACAATCGAATGCATCAACGTTTTTATATATACGCCACGCCCCTTTGCCCACTAACAACTTTATATAGCTAAGGTCTTATTATTTCGCAAAATATCCTTTTGTGAAAATTTCATGACGATCCTTCCAGTAGTTTAGAAGATATTACGATTTTTTATTTTTCTAAAAAGGGGCGTGGTCCCGCCCACTTTTCTTCTTGTATGTATTTCTATTCATGCTAATACCATATGTACCAAATATGACTGCTGTAGGTAAAAAAATTCCCGTGATATGACTTTTTCAAATTTTTGGTTATATGGGCGTGGCACCGCCCCTTTGTCCAATCAAAAATTTATATAGCATATTATTCCTTCCAGAGTCACAGTAACACGCTCTGAAAATTTCAGGAAGATCGGTTCTTTGGTTTGGCCTCCTATAAAGCACAAACAAACACACATTCATTTTTATATATATAGATAGATTGAAAGCAGATTAATTATGATTTAAGATAAAATGGGGCGAAAAAGGGGGACTTGGTAATAAAAAAATGTATGGCTACCTTACCTGTAGATAAAAAGTGTATAAAACTTTAGATAAATACATATTACAAAAAAATTATTTTGTATAGCAAACATTGTTAGTGGTATAAGTAAAAAAAAAGGGGGCGGTGAAATGGGCGTGGTTCATAGTTATATGGCGACGTTAACAGTATTAAGAGCAATATACTACCAAATAAAAAAATCCGTTGGAAGGAACAAATTTGTACAGAGAAAAAAAAGTTTAAAACTTTCAAACAAAATTTGGCGTGAAAAGGGGCGTGAAAGGGGGCGTGGCGTAAGAAATGTTTATTTCTACCTCGCCTGGAGTATAATGTGTATACAATTTGAAGTAAATCTGTTAAAAACTATATGGGAGCAATTACATAATTTTAAAAAAGTGGGCGTAAAAGTGGGCGTGGTCAAAAAAAAAGTACCCTATTAATCATGCCAGAGTCCCAGTTAAATGCTGTGAAAATTTTATATATATATAGAAGAAGAATTTGCGTATTAGTCGGGCAGGTGCCATTGTTCTTTTTGAAAAATATTCATTGTGTTATTTCAAGCGATCCTACCAGGGAGGAAGACTACAGTCAACTATTGAAACTCATATCTTGTAATTTTTGTAGTAAGATTGTCCAAATTCATTATTAAAATACAAGAAGTAAAAATATTGTTTGTAGGATTAGCGGGAATAAAACCACCTTCAGAGAAGTGGCAAACCTTTTCGACATTTCATTGTCAAACCTTCACAATTCCTTGAACAAGGTTTTACAATTCATTGTGGAAAATGTAGCGCCGGAGGCAATAAAGTTTCCTCAATCAGACGATGGAAAAGAAGCTGCTGTGAAAGAGTTTGAAAAAGTATAATAATCTCTATTGCTATGAGAAAATTTTATTAAAACAGATTTATTGTAGATTTCCGGATTTCCAAATTTTTTGGGATGTATTGATGGAAGTTACATTTCAGTAACGATACCTAAACATAAAATTCGATCGACATATGCGAGCAGGCATGATGGTGTTTCAATAACCATGGAGGGTATTTGTAATTCAAAGCTACGATTCCTAGACGTATACACTGGAATCCCCAGCTAAATCCGCAACTCTAGAATATTAAATTAATCGCTTATAGGAAAACAATTACAGCGTTTATGCTTTCCTAGTTATCATTTACTGGAAGATTCTGCATACCCCTTAAGGAAATATCTTTTGACACCATATCATGATTATGGCAACATGAGCGATTTGGAAAAAATATTATACTTTAAGATTTTGTGAGATCGAGATTGCATTTGGTGTATTAAAATGTCGTTTTCGACAGTTAAAGCGTTTAGATTTTCATAACGTTGAATCAATGTCAAAATTCATTATTGCATGTTGTGTTCTTCACATCATTTGTATCGATAGCGATGAAAGTCTTCCTGAAGATATTGGTGAAATATGCAGCAATGAGTCAAATATAACTGAGCCTTCATGCAAGAACAGAAGAGGCAACTTACTTTCTCAATTAGGGCAAATTAAAAGAAATCAAATTAAATATTTTTTTTTATTCAACAATAAATTAATGTAAATATTTATTTATAAAAAACTTAAATCAACGCATTTCCTCTTTGAGCCAGAGGTATTGTTGTTGTCGATAGCCGCCTGTTTCCTGCGCATAACTGTCTTGGCACACTGCTTGGCATTCATTTTCGGTATTTCTGTTGCTATGTAATCCCACATCGCCTTTTTAGTTTTGAATTGTTTCATCGGCCTTATTTCTGGCAAATAGTTGCCGTATACGTCCAGTAACAGACAGGTATCTCCATCTGCCCAAACTAAAAAAAAATAGTTTTATTTATACATTATTGTAATTATACCCTATACCACTATGTGGTTTGGGTATAATGACTTTGTACTGCTGATTGTAACTACCAAAAATATTTGACCTACACCCATCTTTAATTATACCGATCGAATCAGAATCACTATCTGATTCGATTTAACGATGTCCGTCCGTCCGTCCGTCCGTCTGTGTGTCCATGTAAAGCTTGTAATCAAACTGCAGATCGCAAATATGAATATATTTTGATGAAATTTGGTATTTGAGCCATGGGATGATCAGCCATGGGATGAACGCTATTGAAATTTGTGAGAATCGGTCCATGTTCAGACCTAGCCCCATACAAATGACCCCTATGAAATCGACATAAATTGCCATAAGATCCAAATTATCATACAAATCTTAGTCAAATTGGGTTTGTGTATATATATTACATCCATTAATCAGTAGTCCAAAAATGATCCCTATTGGATAACTCTTAGTCATAGGCCTCATATAGAGCTGCTTCCCGATCTTCACTTAAATCTATCAAAAAACAAAAATATTGCACTGATTCTTCTCAAATTATGCTTGTATATATTTTTGCAATATACAAGATACTTTACCAAACATAGTCAGGATCGTTCCATTTTTGGGCCTAGTCCCCATATAGATATAGCATCCGATATGAACTTTTTTATATCTGCAGCCAAAAAAATTAATAAAAATCCCACTCAAATTTTGTTTATGCTTATTTTCTATATCCAGTTAGTTGGGCCTAAGAGATAGGGTCTCTAAACGCATGGTATAGAGTATCATATAGTCGGTCTCGACCGACTATAATTTTCTTACTTGTTCTTTATAGCAAGTATATCGATCAAGTTTCAGATTGATTGGATGAAGGAAAATCCGTGTTAAATCTCTCCGTGTCTGTGCGTGACTAAGTCAAAATTAATCTTTTTTTTCACAGCAAGTTTATGTACCAAGTTTCAGATGGATCGGGTAAGGGGAAATGACATTTAGATCACTCCGTGACCGTGCGTGGCTACCGAAATTTCTTTAATTTTTCAATTTTTATATATATATATATATATATATATATATATATATATATATATATATATATATATATATAATTGAAAAATTGAATGTTTAAATAAATTTCATTAAATTTCATTATAAATATTTGTTGGAAACACAGAAGATATATAACTGGGTTTGTTAAATAATTTTATTACAGCTAATCAATTTTGGCCAATTCACAATTTAACACAAATTTATTAAACACACACACAGCATTGTACAGTTTTTATTTGAAGCCTAAATATGTGTTTTATGGAGCATATCTGTGAAAATCTTGGACTGCTAAAAAGAAATACCTTACAAATGGTATATTTTTTTTTATCAAAATCGGTTGATAACCAAAACCGTAAATTCGGTCATAAGAAATCGCCTTGCCTGTTAATTATAGTCTACCTTATATACTATAATTGGATATAAGAAATAAGTATAAACCGAATTTGAGTGCAGATATGAAAAAGTTCATATCGGATGTTATATTTATATGGGGACTAGGTCAATAAATGGACCTAAGACCAATTCTCTTAACACATGGTCTAGACCGATTATAATTGTCTTACTTGTTTTTATATGATTTTCTTCGTATACTTACACTACACTGTTCTACTCATACTTGGGTTCTCATCACCTTCATTGTTAAGCATTAAATATTCGCATTTTTCTATTTCTATATCCATTTTAATTTTTATATACATATATATTTTTAGTTATGGCTTTGGTTTCTTTTGTTTATTTGTTGATGTTTATTTAAGAAAAAAAAGTGTTACAAAGTTGTGATTTTATGTTCTATTCTGACCATTAAAAATGCGACATCTTCAGAGTGTGGGGTAAACATTATAAAAATTTACACAACAAAGTGTAACATTTTATTTCATGTCCATGAGGAATGTTTTGTTTTATTTTTGTTATTATTGATATGTTATGTGAGGTGGTGAGGGGAAGGTAGGGGGTTTGCGCAAACCCGCCGACAAATCTATCGCATTTGTAGCGGTCAAAGCTTAGCTATAGGTTCAATGCGAGGAACCTGGTATGGGGTTAGAAGCGAGTCTCGCAAAATTCGCGGCACTGCAGTGTGAGGGTGGTTTTTTCCATGGTAACCACAGTGACCCAGTTTCGGTTGGCGGAATGCAACATGGAACTGTTCTACCCCAGAGAAGGATGACGCGTTGTGTACAGTCATGCCTGGTATTTATGGCAGTGCGGGATGGGCATGTGCCTTAATTTGTTTTTATTTCAAAGCATGAAGATCTTGAAAGTTATAAGTTGGACATATGTATGTAGGGCAAGTTAAATATGGTTTCAGTCAGGCCACCGGTCGATCGGAAAGAGTGACGTTTCGCTGCAGATATGAATAAAGTTCATATCGTGTGCTATATTTATATGGGGACTAGGTCGCAAAATGGACCGCTCCTGACCTTATTTGGTAAAGTCACTTATATTTTGAAAAAATGTATACAAACCAAAATTTGAGAATAATCTGTGCAATATTTTTGTTTTTTGATAGATTTCAGTGAAGATCGGGGAGCAGCTCTATATGGGGCCTATGACTAAGAATTGTTCTATAGGGATTATTTTTGGACTACTGATTAATGGATATAATAAACACATGTTTACCCAATTTGACAGAGACCCTTATGATAATTTTGATCTTATGGCAATATATGTCGTCGATTTCATAGGGGTCATTTGTATGGAGGCTAGGTCTGAACATGGACCGATTCTCACCAATTTCAACAGTGTTCGTCCTATGGTGGAGAAAAGCTTATGTACCAAATTTCGTTCAAATTTATCCATATTTGCGACCTGTAGTTTGATTACAAAGTTTACATGGACACACAGACGGACGGACGGACATCGTTAAATCGAATCAGATAGTGATTCTGATACGATCGGTATAATAAAAGATCTAGGTCAAATATTTTTGGTAGTTACAAACCACATAGTGGTATAGGGTATACAAAGGCTTGGACTATACAGAACTCTAGAGAACCCGATCAGACCCAAATTCGTATCGAGTCCCAACGAGTTAGACAATCTAAGTCGAGAAATGCTGAAACACATGAGCAAAGCCAATAACGTCTTGATGCCCAAAGATCAAGACCAGCTTTGTTAATAGAGGCGGAAATGCCTGAATCTATTCAAGTGCGTCTAGAAATCCAGCGGCTAAGACAACCTTAGTCGAGGGAATGTGAAACTCCTGAAACGACTGTACTATCCCTACCAGAAGACTTTCGTAAGTTGGTTTTTTATTGCAAGAGATGGTACAAAACGTTGTTCCGAATATAACGTACATAAGAGAACAATCTCTTACGGTAGCAGGTATCAACTTAGAATCTCCCTTTTTTTTCTCATAGACAGTTATATGTCGCCTGCTCCAGAGTTGGGAGCCAGCACAAACTTTTCGTATATGCACCAGAAGGAAAAACCAGAATTGTTGTATATCCCAAAGCTCTAGAATTACTAAAATTCGTAACTTTTAGACATCATACACTCAAAATAATCCATGCTTAGTTGTAATGAAAGCAGGCGCTGAGCACTTAGTCCCCTATGAACAAATTCCCCATAAAAAATGAACTTATTGCCCAATAATTTCAAGGCGAACAAATTCCCCAAATTTTTAAAAAAGGTCCCCAAAAGAAATGAACAAATTCTCCATACTGCTCTCAATAAACGAATTTAAAATATGTATTCTTTTCAATAGCATAATTTCGGTGCGCGGAAGCGGCCCGCGGTCGCTGAGCTCAAATATCGGATGATCTGAAAAATATAATTTCGTAATTAAAATAAGTTGACGACAACTGCGCGACAGCACGCGTGTAGCAGCCAAACGTGCGCACGCGGACGCGACTCGCTCGCGGAACACAGCTCAGTGAGAAGTCTTATGATAAATTTTATATACGTATGTATGTGCAATAAATACTATACATATACTATAAGCAGCTGCTTAATACAACGTTTTTGCACAATTTCAAACGTCGCATTCATTTTCTATTTTTCTTTGACGTCTCTGCTCAATGATGATCACTTATTGAATGAAGTAATTCAATTTTTAAAAGTTCTGATTCCTTTAATTTGCAAACGATTCCGTTATATTTGATGTCTACAAAATAAATAAACTTTAAAAAAAAAACTTAAGGCGGTTTCGCAGCTTATTTTTGAAGCATTTTTGCTTCAGTTTCTTATAAAAAAAACTTCTACATTAAAAAATCACATATGAATTTGTTCCCCATACAAATTTTTGGGGAGAGAGTTAATTTCTTTGAGGAATTGTTCATTGGGGACTAAGTACTCAGCGCCTGATAATAGTGAACCATTTTTCAAGTCAAAGGCCTTTGGATCCCGGGCAAGACCGGGCAAAAACAGGTAGTAAATAATAAAGCTACCATTAGCCTTAGGTATAGGAAAATTCGAATTTTTTAAATTCACTTTGAATTTTTTCATACAAATTTCAAGAGTATGGTTTTTATACCCTATATCACTATGTGGTTTGGGTATAATGACTTTGTGCTGCTGTTTGTAACTACCAAAAATATTTGACCTAGACTCATCTTTTATTATACCGATCGGCTCAGAATCACTTTCTGAGTCATTTTAGCGATGGCGGTCCGTCCGTCCGTCCGTCCGTCTGTGAAATTCGGTCCATGTGCAAACCTAGTCCCCATACAAATGACCCCTATGAAATCAACATAAATTGTCATAAGATACAAATTCTCATATAGATCTCAGTCCAATTGGGTTTGCATGTGTTTATTATATCCATTCATCAGTAGTCCAAAAATAATCTCTATAGGACAATTCTTAGTCATAGGCCCCATATAGAGCTGCTTCCCGATCTTAACTTAAATCTATCAAAAAAAAAACAAAAATATTGCACTGATTCTTCTCAAATTTTGTTTGTATATGTTTTTGCAAAATACAAGAGACTTTACCAGACATGGTCAGGATCGGTCCATTTTTGGGTCTAGTCCCCATATAGATGTAGCATCCGATTTGAACTTTTTCATATCTGCAGCCAAAAATATTAATAAAAATCCCACTCAAATTTGGTTTATGCTTATTTTCTATGTCCAGTTAGCTGGGTCTAAGAGATAGGGTCTCTAAACGCATGGTATAGGGTATCGTATAGTCGGTCTAGACCGACTATAATTTTGTTACTTGTTTCTTTTAAAAAAATCAAACTTCTACTACACAACTAAATAGGATCGTCATGTAAGTAACGGTAGTAGTGGTTTTATTGAGTAAATTCTTTCTTGTTTTGTTTTTGGAAGAGAAAAGCATTTATTAATAGGGCTAAATACATAAGTCGTGCATCTTTATTCATTGTCTTGGTAACGAGCTTGATTGGAATAGTATCGCAACTCGAAGCCGTCGTAGAATGTATGGCAAATAATCCTGCAGTTGTGCTGCCGAGGTCTGCGGTGTAACCTTTTGTCACAGAAGATTGAAAACAGAAGATATAAAATTAAAATAAATTTTAAAAAATAGGATTTATCCTCACGTAAAAAAAAATAAGAGTGAGAATAGTTGGAGAACTGCCCATGTAAAACAAAATGTATATAAAACAAAATGAATAAGAAACAAGAAAATTATAGTCGGTCTAAACCGACTATACGATACCCTATAATATGGTTTAGAGACCCTATCTCTTCGCTCCAACTAATTCGATATAGAAAATAAGTATAAACCAAATTTGAGTGGCATTATTATTAATTTTTTTGGCTGCAGATATGAAAAAGTTAATATCGGAAGCTATATTTATATGGGGACTAGGGCGAAAAATGGACCGATCCTGACCATATTTTGTAAAATCACTTATATTTAGAAATAATGTAAACAAAGCAAATTTGGGAAAACAAACTGTGCAATATTTTTGTTTTTTGATAGATTTAAGTGAAAATCCGGAAGCAGCTTTATACGGGGGCTATGATAAAGAATTGCCACATGGGGTTTATCTTTGGACATCTGATAAATGGATGTAAGAAGCACATACAAACCCAATTTGACCGAGATCTATATGACAATTTTGATCTTTTGGCAATTTAAGTCGATTTAATAAGGGTCATTTTTAGGGGGCTTGGTCTGAACATTGACCGAATTTCAACCAATTTCAATTTCGTTCATCATATGGCTGATACAACTTATATACCAATTTCATTAAACCATATTCATATTTGCGACTTGTAGTTTGATTACAAGATTTACATGGATACACAGACGGACGGACATCGCTAAATCGACTCAGAAAGTGATTTTGAGTCGATACCCAAACCACATAGTGGTATAGGGTATAACTATTAAAAAAAAGAAAAAAGTATATAGTAATATACATATTTAACCCTACGATTCATAACCGGGTACCCGTGTACCTTTTTTGATTTTAAAGTGCTGCTGTGCCTATAATTTTTGAGATATGGACATAAAACTCCGAATCATGAGAGATTTTGGCTAAACTAAGATTTAAATACGAAAAAATTCAAAATATTTTCAATATTTTCTTTAAAAAATGATTTTAAATGTTTTACCCCCATAAACACACAACCGGGTCCCCGGGTACCCTAATGCAATTCCTATGTAAATGCCTGACATGTAAATGAAAAAACGTTTTTTTGTGTTGTTTTTATTGGAAATAAATGTCTTTTTTATTTATTTTATCATATTTTATACATATTATATTATAATTCATCCGAATCACTATCGTTGTTATTGTGGCAATTGTAGCATTTAGTAATTGTTATGGCGTGCTCATCGCATATCGGCGTGCTACATATGCTGCAATTTTTTCTAGTTTTTCTTCTGCGCTTATTTGGAAGAAGGTTGCACATGTAGCACATGCCCGTATGTACTTTTCTGCCCCTTTGTCGTGCTGACGGAGATGTTGACGGACCTGCAGCACAAAGCACACTCTCCAACGGCCTTCCGATGATGCTTTCAATTGCATTTTTTGTTGAAAATTGGCGCACGCTTTGCACATTTGAAATTCTATTTTCTATATCAGGAATGCACAGGTTTTCTGCCAGTTGACGGAGGAAATTCTTCCTGCGCGTCGTGGTGTATCGTGAAGTTGGATTATTTCCACAATATATGATGTGTGATGCAAATGCGCTTACATCAATGATGTTATAGAAAAATGCCGTCGGCCATCTTCTTGTTTGTCGCTGGGTCGTGTATTCTTGGAGCGTTTGGTCCATTACGTCCACCCCACCTTTTGTTTGGTTATAAAAATTTATAATTTCTGGTTTCCCATTCTCGTCAATTTGTGCATCATCATGCATACTAGAAAGAAGGATGACCGAGTTGGACTTCCGCTGCTTATATGAGAGCAGTGTTACGTTGTCGTAGAAGCCAAATAAACTTGAACCAATGTCTTTTTTTTTGTCTTCTTTCATCTCCGCAGGGATGTAAGCTTTGTTGCGGCGGAGTGTACCCACAATGCTGAGCTTTTCTACTTTTAGTTGCCTAGCCAACGGCAGCGTCGTAAAAAAATTATCCATTGTTATATTTCGTCCGCTACCGTAGTATGGCACAACTAAATCTCTCACCACTCTTTCGCCAACACCAACTTCACGACCAGTTTCTTGTTTGCCAGTATATATTTGGCCATGAAGTGGATATGAGTTTTTGGCATCGCAAATCCACCACACTTTTATGCCATATTTTGCTGGCTTCGAGGGTATATATTGGGTGAATTTTGTTCTACCACGGTATGGATATAATTGTTCATCAATGGTCAAATATTCTGATGGCACATAATATCTGGCAAGATTTGCATTGAGCATTATCCAAATATCGCGAATTGGCGCCGCTTTGTCTTGACGCTGCCGCTCTACCCGTGTTCTGGGGTCGTCAAACCGCATAAAACGCAGCAAATCGAAAAACCTGTTTATTCCCATGGTGGCGCGGAATATTGGGTGAGCCTGTGACGTCCACAAATCTCTTGCGTTTTCGTCATTAGAATGATTTGTGCCAGCCATCAAAATCATTCCAATGAACGCATAAATTTCGTTGATTGTCGTGTATTTCCACTTCAACTGACGTCTATTGGGATTCGCTTCATTGTACGCATTATATGTGGCATGCGCTTTTCTATTTGTGTGGCGCACTATTATATCCACCATTTCCACTGTGAGGTATGATTTGAAACACTGCAAAGGCGTCATATTTTCAGTAATCCGCACTGGACCACAGCGGTCTCTGAATATATTGTGGCTTCTCACTTGTTGGCAACTACGTGGTGTTCGCTGCCATTGTGTGCCGTCACGTGCAGTCATGTAGTCTGCTAGGTTTGTTGTTGGTGCATCTTCTTGCATATCATCATCTTCACTTTCATCATCAAAGAAAATTTCCTCTGGTGCGTCAATAGCAGCTGCAATTTCGTTTGCGTTGTCAACATTCAAATCTTCATTCTCTGATTCCGAAACTTCGCCAGTATAGGACACATTTCCTTCATTTTGGTCTTCCACAGGGTCCACTCCAAGGTCCTCAGCTTGAGTCGCTTCCTCAAATAAACGTTGAATATATGTGCTTCTTGCTTCATCACTCAAATTCCAGTATTCCCTTGTAGACAAATATCGGTCGTTGCGGCTCATTTTTCACCAACTTCACTGTTCAAATATTCAACACAGACTGGCGAAGCAAATGAAATATTTCAATTTTACGACACAAATGAACATCTGCTATCTAATTCAAAAGCAATTAAGCAAGTAGGTACCGAAAATAAGCAAAATAAGCAAATAAACAACCCTTACATAAAACCAGTTTCTGCCTACTTGTGTCGCTTTAGGTACTTATATACGAAGAGAAACCAGTTTTTTTTCCAAATATCAAATTTGTACAGTTGAGAACGCAAAATATAATCAACAACAAAAATATTTACAGGAAAATATTATTTTATTTCAATAAGCGCAAAACAACCTACTTCGGGTACCCGGGTACCTGGTTATGAAATTAAAGGAGTTTTGCTGGTTATGAATCGTACGGTTAAAGAAAAAAATTATTGGAGAAAAATATATACCAAAAGATGGGAATTGTCCCCTACATAGATTTAAGAGAAGAAAAAGTAAATGAGAAATAGTACTTAATGATATAAAAAAGGAAATTTATAGTTATTGTTAAAAAAAAAATATAGTTTTTTGTTGTTAATATATAAGAAAATGTATATAGAGTTACCTATAGTCCAGTCATTTGAGGGATTTCACCTCGGAATTTGAGACAATTAGCTGTACGTTCGTAAAAGCCTTCATTTTGACATCCTAAAACTTGTCTCAAAACCTACCAACGATAGGGTGTCCGCGACTGTCGATTTCTAGGGGTCAAAAGTAAAAAAATCGACTTTTTTACGTTATTTTCGAATATCTCAGTTCCTGTCAGGTTTTCACTATTTTTATCTATTATAAATATTGTAGAGGGATAAATTCTCTACAACTTCCGTTTAAAAAGTTTTTTGTACGTTGAACTGTTTTTGAGATAGAGGGCAGTGAGTGCGCAGTGTTGTTCAGCCTCGAGTATGATTCAAGCTCAATCCGTAGTCTCGATGAAATGTAAGTCATTTTATGTTTAAAACTTGTTCATAAATATATAATTATAAATAATTTTTATTTTTTATTAACTTTTTCATTACATTTAAAAACTTTTCTCATGAATTAAATTTCTATTAATTTAGTAACACTTACCTGCTCGTGTAAGTAAAATTTGTTGGATAAGCTCATCCAATACACTATCTTCAAACTTCATGTCTTCAAAAATTATCACTGATAATGCAAGTCGTAATAATGTATGGCCTCTGATGCTTCTTGAATAAGCGTGATCACTCAGCATTTTGTCAACTGAATTCGTAGCATATTTTTCACCGAGAGCTTCTTTCAATCTACTTCCGTCCATTACATACCCTATGCTTCCAAGAAAAGACGAGCATATGAAACCCACCTAATTTTACAATAACGTTGCATAATTCAGAGTTTTCTCCTGACGCAGCTACCACTTCACGCACTTAAGAGCAAAGGGGTTGATCAAAAGAAATTACACACTTTTTTTGTCAATGTGACTTTGCAATATTAAGTGCGCAACGTACAGTTGTGTAAATTGTATTTACGTGCCTGGCTGGATTATCAATAAACGGAAGAATCAAAATTTGAGGTGTTGAAAAATCCTTGTTACTTTCAGTTAGTTGCTCAAGATAGCCGTTCCACCCTGGCAACGATGCGATGTCCCTCCACTTTCCATATAACCACAAAAAATCAGTTCCGTTGGAATTTTTTCTGTTATAGCTTCATTATCGTGAAGATTTCCAACTTTAACTTTACTGTATCCAGCTACAACTGGTTTTTCATAAACTTGAAGAGTTATATGTGATATGGCTGCTAACTCTTTCGCACTTGGTTTGGTTGTGCATTTTTTATCCGTTCATTATAGAGAACTGCACTTTTCGGAGTTACTATTTTGATCATCCCCATAATATGAAAAGTATTGTTACCATCAAGAGTATAGACATTAATATCGGCATTTTCTCCAACATATTGTACAAGTCCAGAAGTCTTTTAGATCCATATTTTCGGTGAAGAAATACCGAAAGGCTTAATAGTAGTTGTGATGAAAAAGAACGTTCCCGTTGAGCAGACATAATTGCATGGCTTATTGAAGTATGTTTTGTTTTTAAATGATGTACCTTTCCTTTCCTATTTTTTACGATGACTTCTTCTAAAAAAGCATTAAAGTTTTTAGAATATTCTGATTAACATCATCCAACATTTGTCTAGGAGATGGATAGTACTTGGTTTCAGCAATGGATGATCGTTATGATTGTAAAACCTCCTACTTTCTTTGTAATTATTATATTGGTTAAATACTTTTGTTGCAGTCTTGTAATGATAGTTTTATCATCTGGAATATACTCAGTCAAGACATCATTGAGCTTTTTGAGTGTGAATTGGGAATCGTTATTATTTTCTATGTAATTAAAAATCTTCATCATAGCTTCCGAAACTTGTTTATCTTGACGAGGTATCTAATGAGACAATGGAGCTTTATTGGAGAAATTCGTATAAAAAATAGCGTGGTATTTTGCCTCAGCAGGAATCAAATCATATCGAAAAAGTATACCATTTTTCGCCAACTCTCCGAAATCATCATTACGTTCTTTTGCTTTTTTAATAACATTGTCTTTGAATTCAAGAATACTCACTTTACTTATTTTGCATCTATACTTTTCTTCTTCTTTATTTCTGCGGCTTCATCAGCTGTTTCACCACAAAATAAACATTGCTTCTTAAAATCAAACACTTCACTACGTCTTTTATGGGGTACATTAGTAGAAGCTGGACTTTCGTCTTGTTCTAGTCGCCGTTTTGCTGCTACAATACAATTTTTACTAATGTAAACAGTTCGAAACTTTTCATGCACTTTAACAGAGGTTACAGTTTTTAAATAGTCAATGTGACCGTCGTATCGTTCGATACTTGCATTCTGTAAAGTCTTTAAACCACATCCTACATTTATTAACGGTTCATATTCCGAACCAGAATTATTACAAATAAAACACAAATCAGCCATAACTTTTGTCGTACGTCCGTTGGTCACAAGATACGATTCAGAACTAACCAAGGTTAGTTGAATAATACTCGAGGTGGAACAACACTGCGTGCTCACTGCCCTCTATCTCAAAAACAGTTCAACGTAAAAAAAAAACTTTTTAAACAAAAGTTGTGGAGAATTTATCCCTCTACAATATTTATAATCGCCAAATTCAAAATTAGCCAATTTTAAAAATCGCACAACACAAAAATCTTCAAATCAAAAATGGACAAAATCAAAAATCGCTAAAATTAAAAATCGCCAAAATCAAAAATAGCTAAAATAAAAAACTTGCCAAATGATATTCTAAATTCAAAGCCAATAGTTAAGTGTTGCTAGATTCTATTTGAAAATCCACGTTCTTCTCATGGGCAGCTATTCGATAATTGTTGCACCGAATGAAAAAACAAAAAATATTGTACATCAGCAAGCAATGAAACAAGTAAGAAAATTATAGTCGGTCGAGACCTTATACCATGCGTTTAGAGACCCTATCTCTTAGGCCCAACTAACTGGAAATAGAAAATAAGCATAAACCAAATTTGAGTGGGATTTTTTTTAATTTTTTTGGCTGCAGATATGAAAAAGTTCATATCGGATGCTATATCTATATGGGGACTAGGCCCAAAAATGGAACGATCCTGACTATGTTTGGTATTTTGCAAAAATATATACAAACAAAATTTGAGAAGAATCAGTGCAATAGTTTTGTTTTTTGATAGATTTAAGTGAAGATCGGGAATCAGCTCTATATGGGGCCTATGACTAAGAGTTGTCCCAGGGATCATTTTTAGACTACTCATTAATGGATGTAATAAACGCATACAAAGCCAATTTGACTAAGATCTATATGACAATTTGGATCTTATGGCAATTTATGTCGATTTCATAGGGGTCATTTGTAGGGGGGCTAGGTCTGAACATGGACCGATTCTCACCAATTTCAAAAGCGTTCATCCTATGGCCAATAAAAGCTTACGTACCAAATTTCATCAAAATATATTCATATTTGCGACCTGCAGTTTGATTAAAGGGTTTACATGGACACACAGACGGACGGACGGACATCGTTAAATCGAATCAGTTAGTGATTCTGATTCGATCGGTATAATTAAAGATGGGTGTAGGTCAAATATTTTTGGTAGTTACAAACAGCAGCACAAAGTCATTATACCCAAGCCACATAGTGGTATAGCGTATAAAAAAATAAAATAAATGAAATAAAATAGTATTTTAGTTGCACAATACAAACTTCGTAGGAAAAATTGATTATGAAATAAAACATGTCAATATTTCTCGGTAAGTCGTAGCGAAGCGTGACAGCGGGACCGAAATCTACATGATAATTTGGATATTATCATATGATATTATGTGGACTAGGTCTGAACATAACTCGATTTTCATCAATTTCAATACCATTTGTCCTACGGTCGATAGAAGCTTATATACTAAATTTCATCAAAATCTTAATATATAAAAACGTTGGTGCGTATGTTGGTACTCTAATAACTGTTGAACCACTAATGCTAGCGACTTCGTATTCATACCATATGTTCCTTTGGTTCTCCGATTTGCATAACTTTTTTTTGTATCCGATAGGTGGCGTTGGGGTCGAGATTTTCCCAAAAAATTTATTTACGGTCCAATTTAGCTCAAATTCGCAACATATATTATGTACATAAAACTAAAGTTGCTGACAAAGTTTTTCACCTGTAGGTGGCGCTGGTGTTAAAATATTCAAGAAAACGTATATTTTTTTTCAGTCATATTCATAATATTATTAAATGCAATGTATTTAAGGCACAGAATCTTCTGAATAGCTTTTCGGGTGACACTGTAGTCTGATATTTGATTTTTGATCTGTGGGCGGAGGGGCATGGCGAAATCAAATTTTAGTATTTGCTAAAATTTTCGAGGGAGTTCGTGCTTTACTTTTGCCCGACACTCGGTATTAAAATTTAGATGCAATATAAAATCCAGATGCTTTCTTCGGGCCAGCAACGCGGACCGGACTCAGCTAGTAAATTTATATTTGTGACTTGTAGTTTGATAACAAAGTTTACATGGACGGACGGACATCAAAAAATCGACTCAGAAAGTGATTCTGAATCGATCGGTATAATAAAAGAGGGGTCTAGGTAAAATATTTTTGGTAGTTACAAACATCAGCAGAAAAATCATTATGCCCTAACCACATAGTGGCATAGGGTGTAACAAAATGAATTATTAAATATACTAGTAAGATGCTAATCTGGCTCACAAGTAAAATGTGGCGTGTAAGCCGCACTAAAAATTTTTTTTTATGAAAGGTAGTCTGTAGGGCCTGTTGTTAATTGGTCTCACTTTGTATGTGACAATTTTGTTTATTAACAAACCCGTTAAGCAAAAAAAATTAGCCTCATTGCTGATTTGCGATAAAACATCATATATAAGTTGCGCGAATCGATGACTGATTTTTAAAGTAATTTTGGATAATTTGATAGCGTTGGTTAAGCATGAATCACTTCACCGTAATTTGCCAGAGTACACTGATCAAAAGTGGTAAAAAGTGAGCTCATTATGGCAGTTCGTTCGATAGCTAACCCTTTCGTAAGTTCTATTGAAGCATAACAAACACCCTTTACTAAATAAGAAGAAAGCACTCGACAAACGAATAGAAATCTAACTGAGATCCTCACGTTCACAACATAGGCAAAGGGTGAAATTAGAACCACCACCCAAAGCCCAGTTCATTCTAAGGTTGAACTCCAAATTAGGAAATTGTTAAATCAGGGTAGTGTCAAATAAAATAGATGCTTCGGGTTGAAAGAAATATCGAGTGGTTACAGATTTCAGATGAGTTCACAATAGCTGATTGATATCTTATCCCAGACAAAGTTGTTGAAAAAGTGCATACTATTTTTAAATGAGGAAAAGGTTGAAAAATGGACAGACAAACCGAATTTGAGAAAACTGTATATAATATTTTCTCTTTTTGGATAAATTTAACTTAAAACCGGGAAGTAGCTTTATATTGGAACTATGACTGAAAATGGCCATACAGAGTTTTTTTTACACTACTGTGAAATAAACACTTATAAGTTTAACCGATATCTTTACGATAATCTGGATCTTAAAGCATATTAATTGAATTGGATAAAAGTCATTTGTATGAGGACTAGGCTTGAATATTCACTATTTTTCACCGATTTCCATACCATATCGACAAAAGCTTATATACCAAATTTCATTGACACACAGATCGACAGACAGATAAACTGACAATTAGAGTCTGAGTCGATCGGTATAATTAAAGGTGGGTTTTCGTCAAGTATTTTTGGTAGTTACATCAGCACTAACTCATTATACCCTGAACACTGAGTTGTATTGGGTATAAACTGATGTTAGTGAACGTTATGTAGACATTCCCTAGGGGAACGCAAGGATCTGTCCGAGCTTCTGGATAAATCAGTCTATTAATACAAAAATACAGTTCACTCCCGTTGGAGAGAAAACCGGTTGCGGTATTTTTTCTGAAGAAATTTCATTGATTGTTAAGGCTCTGGTGAATGGGCAAATATCCAACTTACATTAAAATATACGCGGTAAAACGAAGCACAGAGACTACAATATATGCGAAATAATTTTTGTAAAACACAATAGGATATTATTCTCTGTTCGCTTTGCTAATGACCTTGTTGAAATACAATAATTTGCATTACGACTTACATTACAGAATGTGTCGCAACAACGCTGTGAAACCAAAAATGCTAAACATACAACAATTTAAATTTATAACAACTCTAAATTTGTCGAAGAAAATAAACCGCTGAATAAACAATAATTTGATTTTATTTTAGTTATAAGAACATATTTTTTTTAAAATAAAGATATCAGTTGTATTTGAACAAACCAAAAAGAATCTAGTATAATTTCTACTAATATATATAAAGAGCTTTTTTGATAGTGGTATTATTCCACTTTGCTTTAAACTAAGTTACACCATTACTCGTTTGCGCTGTTTCGTTCTTTGTTTTCTCGATGTTGCGTCGCTACTGAATTAACACAGATGTGGTACATTCGAATTTTCCTAGAATTACTCTGGTGAATAGCGTAAATAGGAAATAGTGAAAAAATTAGCATTTTATATCATAGTTACTACGTATTTACGCTCATATGCGGCTAATATATTAAAACTGTTTTTCTTTACATTGATATTGGAAATTTTTCGAAGTTGAGCTTCCCTATTAAATACGCGTGTAATGGTTCGAGAATCGTATAAGAATTGTCGCAGTGTTTTAAGTAAATTTAATTGTTGGCAAATGTCAAGATATGATTCACACAACATATTGCTGATGTAATCATCTGGAAGCATTTGGCTTGCATATCGTTTAAAGTAGTTGGCATCAATCATTGTGGTGAATATTAAGTTGCGTCACATGGGTCATGTATCACTTTTTGTGTAATTATTTCGAACAATTAAGAATCAGTTGTAGAATCTTGTATATAAATAAATTTCTTTTGTTAAGTTTTTTTTTTATACACCAAATTAAAGTATGAGTAAGCGGCAATCCAATCTTCTGCCATTCAATCGAATACACCCAGTGAAATGTGACGCATAGTCATAAGGATCAGTTTTCTTACAATGGTACTTAAGATTCTGTTATTAGTATTTTTTTACTGTTTGTTTTCAATTGTATAACAAATAAGACCATAATTTAAAGACAGAATTCAGTCCATGTTCTCTCTTATATACATAAAGAGGAAAATGGTGCACAACCCTCACCCAATACCGCCAATATACTTCAGAGCTCTTATTTACGAATTATAATGGTTTGGCACTCAGCTTTTGAATATGCTTAACACGAGCCTATAAAAAGCATGTTTATATTAGAGGTTGTATAACACAGTGCAAACGATGACTTGAGCAAGCAAATCTTGATCACCGCTTGAAAGTAATTGGTAGGCAGAACTTTCGCGAAATCGTGGTTTGAAAAAATTTTTTTCGAGAAATCTTGGTTCATAAAAATTTAAATATATGACTAACGAGTTCTCTTATTAAAATTCTACATTGACATTTTTCCATGAAATTGATTGGTAAATATTTTTTTAGAACATATTAACACTTGAGCTCCTACGGAAGTGGACCTTATGCCCTTATTTCCAAAATGTCCAAGAAAAATGTAGAGCGAACAATTTCAGTAGGTCTTCAAAACCACGAAAAAAATTCCAAGAGGGGTTTCTCCACCAGACGCAAAAAAAATCCATACAAAATTTTCAATACAATAAAATTTATATTGACAAAGTTGTATGGAAATGTGAAAAATTACGCTCTAACTAGCGATTACAATCAAACTATGCAACAGTAGTCTACAGTAGACTACATAGGGAACTATCTACCCTCTAACCTAGCGCAAATCCTTCAATAATTACAGTTCAATAAAAACAAGTCAGAAAATTATAGCCGGTCGAGACCGACTATACGATACCCTATACCATGCGTTTAGAGACATTATCTCTTATACCCCTGACAGACATGTAGTATACGTACCATACTAGCATTGTACACCACATGTATGTCAGCCTATACCACAATTAAAGCTGGTTTAAAGGTAGTTTATATCTAGTTTATAATATTAAACACAGCTAAAAATAAAAAAATTCCAAAGCACTTCCAAAGTAAAAACGAAGGGGGCAAAAATTTCATCAAACGTCATTTGATCAGCTGTAAATTCATTAAACGAAGACAATCATTTATTATAATTCATTTTGTTCTTGTCTGTTAAATTTTCCTTTTTATACCCTCCCCTCCAGTGTGCAGAGGGTATATATAAGTTTGTCATTCCGTTTGCAATAAAAAAAAAAAAATCTGGACCCCATAAAATGTATATATTTGTGTTCCTTAAAACAAGCGGAGTTGATGGAACGATGTCCGTCTGTCCGGCTGTCCGTCTGTGGAAATCACGATGACGGCTTCAATCGGGTAGCTAGGGTACTCGTTGGTATAAAAAATGATTCACTAACATCCTGAGAAGTTTGCTAATTAAAATCATCCAAATCGGTTAATCTGGTCCCGAGAATTGAGCGAAGAAGTAAAAAAGTCCTGAGAAAATATGATTTGAATATGTGTTCTTGTCACGATAACGCCCTCAATAGGAGAGCTAGGGCGCTCGTTTTTAGTGAAAACGAATCACTAGCATCATGAAAAGGTTTCGGTTTTTTAAATCATAACAGGTTTCATAGGTGCCGAGAAATCACCGAAAAGTTAAAAAAAATATGACGTTTTCCTATACTGTTTTCCTAAATTTTGTATTTTGTCATGTATGTGCATGTTTTTTTTGTGGTCGTTGTGTTTGTAATATAAAAATTCATCAATATCAATATTTTTTTGTGTAATATTTAAGTTAATTAGTTAATAAAAGAAACTATATAAAATCAATATCAATATTCTGCGAATTTTATAACATCACAAAATGTTACAAATTGATACATGCGACTGTTGCCGATATCAAAATACTATATATAATATTCAAATATTCTGTATATGTATATCTATGTATATATAAGCGCATATTAAAATAAATCGGTATTTTATTTCATTTATACAAAATTCTGAAATTTTTAGGGTTCCAAAAATAGTATGATTTTAAGGGTTGTATTTTTAGTACATATATAAACTCTGCATACTTGCACTCAAAAGTAGTAGGTAAACCGTAAAATATTTACCCTGTAAAAAAATTGGTGTTTAAAAAAATACTATTTTTTGCCAGATGTTAATTATAATAAATTTTTAAAATTTATTATTTAATGTCCCAAAAATTTTTTGCATGAGTTATCCACATTAAGAATAACCGCGGAGCTCAGCTCAATCAATGTGCAATGATCAAGCCTGGGAAACATGCATTCATGCTTTTCTTAACAACAAACGCCATTCCCAACTACCAAAAATTTTAGGCACGAGCTATTCACATTTTGAATAGTCGCGGAGCTCAACTCAATCAAAGTGCAATGATCAAGCTTCTCCCTGGGAAACATATATTATTTCTTTTCTTAGCACAAACAGAACTTCTTATGGCACATTAAAAATAAACTAATTGAGAAGTCCAATTCAGCATTACGCTGAATTATATTTAATACTATTTTCTTATTTTACTGGTAGCTAGTAAACAAAGTGATCGTATCATTGTGAACGAAATAGAATTGAAATTGTGTGCAGATTTATTTTACTTAAAAAAACTGTTTCTACAGATAGTGAATAAAATCCCAGTAAGCATTTTATGCAATAAATGATCATGATGAGTCTTTTTTGACTCATATGTGCTATTAAAACAGTCATAAATGCGCTCTTTTACTGATCACAAAATATTCTTTTGTTGGGAGGAAATATTACCTTACCCGCGAATCTTCTTGAGAGTCCTTTTTATCCGATTTTCTGATCAGTTTCGACTCATTTTTGAGTCGTATTTAATGTCATTTTTCTATGAATCACTTTTTAAGAGTAAGCTAAAATCATTTTCTAGTCTTTTTCTAATAGCGCATGTGATTAATCAGTTTTTAATCATCTAAAGTGCTCGAAGAAGATACCGTAAGGTAATTTTTAATTAAACAATCTTCGAAATGATGACTGGGATATCGTATATTTTTGTTAACAAACACACATATGCATAGCAGCACTAGTAAACCGAAATCTAATCGGCTTCTTATATGTATGCAGCCGAACAAAAATGAAAATATTCACCAGAGAGTAACAATTTCATTCAGTCTTATGGAAGCTATTGAACAAAGCAAGTCTATGTCGCGTTGTCTTGTGAAATTTTTACATTGTTTTTTTAATAGGTACTAGTGATGCCAGGAGATTTTTTCAGAAATTTCTACGCTTATGAAAAAAATTTCCTTTTTACCATACACCCACTTTTTTCCACTACACTACTTTTTTAAAAATGTATTTTTAATTTGAACATTTTCAATTCCAATTATGTAAAAATAACATAAAAACGAAGAAAAAAATAAAAAAAATAAGATAAAAATATCATGAGAATTACATAAGAATAATATAAAAAACTGACAGATTTTATAAGAAAATTATTTTTACAATTCTGTATAATTCATCTTTTTGATATGGCTAGATGTGCATTTAATGCTGCCTACACACCAAGCAACGGTTGCTTCAACACAGCCACGTGTAGCTCTGTTGCCCATTGATTTTCGTGTTGTATCAACCGTTGCCAGAAATATCAAAAAGTTTTGATATTTTGGGTTGGTTGAGGCAACCGTTGCTACGTTGTCTACTGCTTTTACTTCTTCAATTCATCGAAAACAAGCGAATAGGAAGGTTCGTGCGCAGTAATGTTAAGCGGAAAGCAGGAAAACAAGAAAATGGCTATTTAGAATAATGAAAATTATGTTAACTTTATTAACGAATATAAAAATTTGAGAGAGCTATGGGACGTACTTGTGAAAAATATAAAAATAAAAATCTAAAAAAAGCATACGAACAATTAAAAATAGAATATAATAAAAAATTAAATTATACTTTTCTTCCGCTTGTGTCTTTTCTGTACCACAGCTACACACAGTAATGAGGTTGCGGCATTCGTTGCCACGTGTGTAGTCAACAAACAAAACACGTTGCTACAATACATTGAAGCAACCGTTGCCTGGTGTGTAGGCAGCATAAAATTTACACAATAAATTAAAATGGCTTGCAAATGAGATGTTATGCTGGCTACAAACCAGGCAACGGTTGCTTCAATGTGTTGTAGCAACAATGATACACACGTAGCAACGGTTGCCTCAACCAACGAAAAATATCAAAACTTTTTGATATTTCTGTTGAAGGAACTGTTGCCTGGTGTGTAGCCAGCATTATAACTCAAACAGAATATTTGTTATTGGTTTTAAAAGATTTTTTATAACATTGGTTATTAGCATGTATACTAAGATCTGATTTATCGCATTTTAATATTTTTTCACAAGCCTTGCATCTGCATTTATAGTCGTCACCTTTGACCTGTTCCAGCCATCCATTAGCTTCTCGTCTCTCAACTAACTGAAACAAAATCTTTATTTTCTGTATTTCTTTGATGTGTTTTCAGCATCATTCGAAAAACGAATCGGACATTTTTCTAAAATTAATTATGTTTCTAAAATTAATTATGTTCAAATTTATAATATTTTAATGTAATGCACAAAAAAGTGTTTTATACTTGTCATTGTTATTAAAGAAGCCACATATTTACTTCCTTCATATTATAGAGTTATTACCAGACTTAAAAAAGACTATAGTTTAAAATTGAAAATTATTATGCGATATTTAACAAATACATACATTCAAAATAGTTTTGACTGAAATTTTTGCCTTGTATCAGTAAAATGTTCAGATATTCACTAAAAAAACAATTTGTTAAATATTTTCATCTTAATTATCTTAATTAATTTAAAGACACAAAGATAGATTTAATAAAATAAAAACAAACAAGAGTTGAAAGTTGATCTATGTGGACTCACAAATGTGCCCTATACTAATTGTTCTGGAAAATTGAAAAGGATTGTAAAATATAAATTAAAAAGAAAATTACAAAATAAACCATTTACCTGGTTAAACTAAATATTGTTTGTAATTATCTGGACCAGGTTAGAATTTAAAATGGGATAAATCGGGTGTCATTGTGCCAAATTATGACCTAATATATGTAGACACCTCTATAAAATGCTGAAAATTCAGAGCATTTGTTGTAATAATTCAGTAATAGGTTTATCAAAGTGTTTACATATTCAAATATTTTATATACATTTGTTACAAATAGTGCAAGAAGTCCAGATATTAATGAAAAAGTAAAACCCAGCTGGAGGGTATCAAAGATTCGGCATAGCCGAATTTAACACTCTTACTTGTTTTTAATAATTCTGTAAAAAAAGTAATAAAATTTGGTTATATAATACTCAATACCTTAAGGAAAGTATTGTTGAAAGTTTTGAAGAAGCATTATTTACTGAACCTCAGAAAAAGTCTAGAAGGAGCCTGACCAATCAACTGAAGTGAACATATTTGAAACAAACACATCATATACATAAGGGCGGGTCGATTTGTAGGGAGGCAAAAAAATCGCTCAAGTGACAAGGAAAATCATATTCTAGGGATCAAAATAAGAAAATTTGCTAAAGGAACCATATATCTAAAATGAATTCCGATGTCCCGACTTTTGACCTGGCTGCCTGTCTGTCTGTCTGCCATGGGGCAACCCCATTCCCCCTCATGCAATTGATTTGAAACTTGGCCCATAGTCTTGTTGTGACTACAGATTACTTTTGATGTAGTCACGCAGAGTCACGCATAGTCACGTAGTGATCTAAAAGTTATTTACCTTCATCCGATCGATCTGAAACTTGGTCCATACACTTGCTGTGAAAAAAGCTTAACTTTGACATAGTCACGCACAGTCACGGAGAGATGAAAAACCAACTTCCCTGAAGGATATGTTGTTGATTACGCTGGTAGTTATTTATATATTTTTAAAAATATCATTGGAAAGTTTTTCAATAATATTATTGCTGCAACAGTCAAATTTTTTAACATAAAAAGGATGTTTATTTGGTATAGTCCAAATGCGGTTTAATTTACATCATAAGAGATGAATAATTGAATAATTTAACTAATGAAATAGTTCAGGTATATACAAGTCGTTTCAGAATTATGGCCAACTTTAAAAAATCAAATGGATCAGGTATATTTTATACAATTGATTTTTCTTTCTTAAAATTCGTTAGGGATATCCCCCTTAAGAATGAATAACATTTCCTCAATAATTTTATTGCTGCATCAGGCAAATTTTGAAAAAATTTAAAGGATGTTTATTTGGTACAGTAACCAATTGCGGTTTAATTTATATCATACGCGATGCGCCTATTGAATAACTTAGTAAGTGAAAAAGTTCAGGTATATACAAGACATTTCAGAATTATCACCACTTTTAAAAAGTCAAATGAATCAGGTATATTTTATACAGTTGATTTTTCTTAAAATTTGTTCGGGATTTCCACCTTAATAATGAATAACAATTTTTCACAAATTTTATGCTGCATCAGACAAATTTAAAAAAATCAATACCTGCTTAATAAGCAGTGCTTATTCAATTACGGATTTTAAAGTAACATAATTTCGTTTTTTACTTTTGTTTGTCATTGTTATTTTTCAAGTGATAGCGAAAAGTTCTTAAGTGTGTTATTTAAAAACAGTGAAAATAAGAAAACAGTGAAAAAATAAGAGAAAGACAACGTGTAAGTTTTTGTGTATTACTTTCAATATTTGATCTATACATACATAATATGTATTACATATTTAATACCAATAAACCCATCAAACAAAGAAATAAAATAACAGTACAATGCACTGAAAACATAAGACTTCAAAATTTTAAGCATAAGGAAAGAAAGAGTTTAAATGAAAACTTTTTTTTTGGGTTAGATTATTTTTGTGTGTGTGTGCTTAATTTTGTTGCTACTGTTTCTTGGATTGTTATGTTATTGTTATAAGAGTTTGAAATATGGATTTTTTTCAAGTTTTTTTTTTATAATTTCTTTAGTTTACAATGAATCCACCATCCTCTACACCGCAAGATGAAGCAACAACAACATCAACAACTATCGAAAGCCCAGTGAGTCATATACCCAAGCATGATGTTACTGTTTTTGGTGTGTCTACAGATTTGACTGATCTTAATTTACCAACCTATCTGGATATCTTGAGATATTATTTTTACTTCAGCGAACGTGCTAAAACAGAACAAAAAAAGTTTTCCTATAAACCATTCACTATTCACGTCAAGATAAGTTGATTGGAATTTGGGAAAAACTTGGTATGGAAATAATGCCGAAAGATAGTGTATTTATTAAATTGAATAGATTGCTTGACAAATATCAAGACCAAATCAAGAGCAAAAAGAAAAACCCAAAATTTGCAGAGTTAGAAAAATCTCTGGAAATAATTTTTTACATTGGAACATGTAAATGCGATTTGAAGGCAGCTCCATGTACATGCGGCTTGGTTCCAGAACGCCTCAAAGAGTTTATACACGATCAACATTATCAGAGAAGACTAAGAGTGGATGCATTTGTGATGGAAATTGAAGAGCAAGGAGTAACGTCTATGTCATCAATGCCAACATACCAAGATCCCGATGATTCAACATACGCAACACCATCGGTTCAAGAAGATATGGATAGAAGCACAAGTTCACAATACACAGAAAGATGCGATTGTTTTTTTAACTTTGCCTTGATATGCGACAGATTTAGTGTGCCTGACAGAGTAGCATCAGCATTGGGAACCGCTCTTTTCCAAGATTTAAAAATGAAAGATAAGCAAGGCAAACCTCTCATCATGGATAAATCGAAAGTTCGCAGAGAAAAAGAGAAATGCAGACAAGAAGTGCTTCGCAAACGGTTAGATGATACTTTAACGAGAGATAAAATTGATCATGCTAGGATGGTAAAGGAACCTCATCTTGTTATTTTGAGAGAACCGAATTCTGAATTGATTGGTTGTGTAAGACTGGAACTTGAAACCACTGAATACAAAACAGCAAAATTAAATGAGATTTTCAACGATAAAAATATATCACGGGATGCATTAATTGGCATATGCACTGACGGTGAGCCAACAGATACTGGCCCACAAGGTGGAATTATATGACGATTAGAATTGCTATTAAAAAGACCATTGCATTGGTTCGTTTGCCTTCTATACTTCAACTAACTTCCGATTCTGCATTTGTTTGAAGCTTTGGGTTAATCAACCAGCACTGGACCAAGATCGGCAACCGGAAAACTGTGCCGTCAAATCGAAACTTGTGAAACTCTTCCGGTAAGTTATTGCTATCACTCATTTATTAAAATTGTCAACCGTTTTTAATTATATTATTGTTATATATTTTCAGGTGGTAGACGGCTTTCAGAAAATTATTTTATTTTTCCACCTATTCAAAGTACTTATACGACACGGCCCATGCAATTTCTAGCGGCGTGGTTTCGGTGGATCTGGCTAACATCAAACCATTCTCGGTGGCACAGCAAGGCCGCTATATTATTACGATTATGTGACAACGGAAAATCTAGATGTGAATTTAAGAATTCTGGTTA
This sequence comes from Cordilura impudica, assembly GCA_963682025.1. Taxonomy (NCBI): domain Eukaryota; kingdom Metazoa; phylum Arthropoda; class Insecta; order Diptera; family Scathophagidae; genus Cordilura; species Cordilura impudica. Next base: position 42,815,969 of record OY821522.1, on the reverse strand, counting down.
AATTTATAATTAAAAATTATGTGCCAATGTACTTCAATATCAAGTATCAAGCTCTGCATTCTTTTTCAAGTTCATTAGTTGGTCACGATTTCCAGAACCTCGTTTACGCAGAATTGTCAAACAAGTAATTACAGATAATTCATATTATGCGCATTCGGAACATATCTTGTTATCAATGTTGTTTGATGATAGCAAAGAAAAGCGCCGACTGTGTTATAAAGGAAATTCTACGCTATCGAACCAATGTTGACGAACCAACGGAACTTAGAGTTTATAAAAAACCAGATATAAACTTTATTTGCACAAGTTACACGGAAATTATCAATTTGAATGATATAAATAACGTATTTGAATCACCATTCACGCGAAGCATTCCGTACGATACATTGAAATATAAAAAAAAATATACCCATTTCGGTAATTTTTTCATGTAAAGTACCAAAAATGGTGATTTTTTGAAATGTTTGTATGGAGAACCCCACAGGGGGTTCCAGGGGTATTCCACTGGCATGGGTGGGTCGGCCCTCCAAAGTTAGTGGGGGTCAATCATACATTTGGACTCGATTGGGGCACTCAAAATGGGTCAAAGTGAGATTGACGGACAAACAGGTCAAAAGTCGGGACATCAGAATTCGTTTTAGAGGTATGGTTCCCCGGGCAAAGTTTCTTATTTTGATTCCTAGAATACGATTTTCCTTGTCACTTGGGCGAGTTTTAAATCGACCCGCCCTAATATACATATATACAAAAATATAAAATAAATCAACTATTTTGTAATCCAAGCTGATAAAAAGGATAATAGAAATAAGGAAAGCGATAAGAGAGGCTGACATTGCGGATTTTTTGTAAAACCAACCACCAAAAAAACAACAAAGAGGTTGAAGAAGATAAACTACGACAACATGTTTATTTTTATTTGATGAAATTGATAGTATCAAAAGTATTCGAATAGTTCTTTTTTTATTTAAAAAAGTATATAAAAGTATAGAGAAATAAATTACCTTACATAATATTTATATCAAAAACAACACACCAACATATTATTATTGCGAATCAATAATCATACAACAGCGACTACAAAAATCCATTCTAAATAGTATCTCTTCGAAAGAACCTATGGGCACAAATAAAACTAACAGGCAAAATATTTCAAATATTATTATTATTATTATTATTATTAAACAAGCAAAATTTTTTTTTGTATTTCTTTTTTCATTATTCAAAACATATGATCAAATGCCAAATGAAACCACAATATATACATACTGCATGTGTGTCACTATGGTTTCTATACTATATGTCTGTCAGTGATATTAGGTCCAACTAATTAGATATAGAAAATAAGCATAAGCTAAATTTTATTAATTAATTAATGCTATATATACATGGGTACTAGGTCATAAAATGATCCGATCCCGACTATATTTGGTAACCTCACTTATTTTTGTAAAAACATATTCAAACAATATTTGAGAAATATTTGTGCAATATTTTTTATTTTTGTTGGATTTAAGTGAAGATATGGAATCAGCTTCATATGGGGGCTATGACAAAGAATTGTCCAATAGGATTTATTTTTGGACCACTGATACATAAATGTAATAAACTAAAATAAATTATTATCATTGTACGAGTAATTGTCATTAACATGACAATCTTTGGATCTCAACCATATATCTAATGCTATCTGAGGATAATAGGATTAAATTGTTTTGCATTAGTTGCATTGCATAGTTTGATTCTAATTGCTGGTTAGAGCATATGTAACTTTATTAATATAAATTTTTTTTATTGTATTGAAAACTTTGTGGGGTATTTTTTTTGGTCTTGTGGAATTTTTTTCGTGTCTTTAAGACCCTACTAAAATTGTTCGCTCTACATTTTTCTTGAATATATTATACCAGAAATGTACGTAGTTATCGGATAATTTTGGACACTTTGGAAATAAAGGCATAAAAGACCCACTTCCGTACGAGCTCGAGTATAAAAATGTTCTAAAAAAATATTCGCCGATCAGTTTTATGGAACAAATGTCAATGTATAATTTTGGTCAGAAAACTCATATATTTTAATTTTAATGAACCAAACTTTTCTCAAAAAAAAATTTCAACTCGCGATTTCGCGAAAATTCTGCTTAAGAGCCCCAAATGTTACATCACATAATTATATACCTACCAAGTACTTTCAATCGGTGATAGAGATTTGCGTGCCCAAAGCAAAAAGTCTGGATTTGTCACATAGTGTAATTTATGGAGAGCCAAGAATGGATAAAGCAACATAGAATGTAAACTTTCATGGAATTTTTTAACCGTATCCGTGGTAAAGCATGTTAAAATTAAGTCCATATTTACTGCAGAGATAATAATAATGTGATGTGCAAATTTCGTTCGAACATGTGAAAATTGACTTAAGACAATGCATTGCATAATTTCGGTTTAAATCGGTATTGCCATACCCACATGTTCAAAAGCTTATTATTTTTTTCCAGATCTAATGCTATTTGTGCAGAAATTTTTAAGACAGTATTGCGCCCTCTATCTACCAAATTTGTGAAAATCGGTGCAAATAGTTTTGAGTTTATCGTGTACGTAGAACTTCCTCGCCTTTATATATAGGGATAGAAATATATTTATTTATAGCACACAAACAAATTGAAGGTATACAAAATTTGGCATGGCTGAAAATTTACGTTGTATTTTAATAATACACCTTTTCCAAATGCATCAATTATGACGACGACGAAATGTAAGCTTACATTGAACTAAAGAAAAACACAAAAAGCAACTGTAATGTCTTCAAAATTATCACTGTTATGCTACAATATGAAAAGGTTGCTTAATATTTCAGTGACTGGTGGCCGCAGTTGTTAAACGCTTTTGTAAATTTAAAACGTTAATTTTACTTCCAATGTTTTTTAAGTTTAAGCGATAGCCAGCTCTGGATTCAATAGTAGCAAGTTTTTGTTGTTTTTGATGAATGGGATTTACGTGCATTTTATTGGAGAAAAATAGTTTGTTTAATACTTTTCTTTTATCGTGTTGCTGATTGTGATGGTAATTTGCTGCTTGCTGCTGTGTTGTAAATTGATATTTTTGTTGTTGTTTAGAAGCTGCTGTCGTCAATGGTAAGTAAGTTATGGGTGTTTTTTCGAATAACTTGCAATTTTTATTTTCATCAGGTTGTGAATTTGGTGACGAATCTGATGAAACTGAATTATGTGCTTTACTTTGTACGAGGAGTGTTTTTACTAATGATATTGAGTCCGTAGTTACAGCAGATTTCCTATATAATAGGAAATCTGAGTAACTCCAACCATTGTCATTGACTACATTTGTTGATAACTGTAATAGGGGACGTTGTACTTTTCTTAAAATTACTAGACCGTTTTGAATCTGATATTTCGTAGAAAATGAAAATATATCATCCTCACAATCTCTTACTATTTCATCTTTTTTATCGTCCACGTCGTTAGCATTCTGTAAAAACGGAATACAAGGGGAGATGAATGAATTGTGTCCTATAAAATTGATATCATTTAAATTTAATTTATCATCAACATGTTCGTTATTGCTTTCATGACTTGTTTTAAGGACACTTTTGCATTCGACCGCACACAGCTTAGACTTGTACTGCAACGCCTGTAGTTGTTGAAAGTCTAGCTCAGTTTTAAAAATTTGTTTACAATCTGTATTATGTCACAACATGTCATTATTTTTTTGTTGCTGATTGTCGTCAATATTGTCTTCTGTTAACTCGAAGTCATCATGATCCAAGTTTAATTCAATATCACTATCAACATCCAAATCGACTGAAGAGGAGTGGTGGTGATCATGGTGTTGCGAAGAAGAAAGTTGTACTTGCGTATTGCTGATATAATTAAGATTGTTTTTACCATTACTAAAATAACTGACATCCTGCCGACGATGCTGACTGTTATGAATACTGCTGCTGACATTTGTTTGATGGCTATTGTTGTTTAAATTGCTGAGCATATTGTCATCGTCATCTCGCCATTTATCCATTGATCGGCGTCGTGCATTCATAAAAAAATTTCCAACAGTGGTAGGTTCCAGTCCAAGTTGCCGGGCAATAGTAACTTGCATTTCCTTAGATGGCCTCTTGGTTTCCTAAATGATTAATTATACAATTGGAATAATTCAATCGGTGACGTTAAATCCAGCAAGATAATTAGTTTTTGCTTACCTTAAAAATAGCTTGCAAGGTTCGCCTTTGTAAATCTGTAAACACTAGTCTTGGTTTCTTTGGTTGTGGCATGTGATCCATTTGTGGTTCATCTTTACGGCGACATGATGCCAGAGCTGTTACCAGAGATCGCCCAGATGTTCCTGTTCCAGATTCTCTCCCTGTAATGATAAGGCTATTTGTGCCTGCAAAATCCAATTCGAAATCTTCTAGAACAGGGGTATATTGCTAGTCACATGACAACTACTCACCATGTGCGCTATTGTTGACAATATGGTGGTTGCGTTCATTACCAGTACCATTCAATGTCCCTCCACTAGAGCTCCGCTGTGGTATTTGAGCTGCTGCTATTCGCAATGCCGACATGCGTTGAAATTCGGGTTCTTGTAGCCATTTAAACATACGCCGAAATGTCTCCCTGCCTGATTTGAGCTTAGACCAGGGTTTTGGGTTGCGTAATAAATCAGATAGAGTACCTTGGGATCGACAGAGAACACGCTGCGCGAAAATAGCCTGAGGTATACTATAACGCTTTAGCTCTGCTGAAATACGATGAGCAAGCTCTTTAGTATTAATCTCTTCTATATCACCACCACCAGCGCCAGCACCTCCTGTATGCGAGTTTGTGTTTACAATGCTGACTATAACGTTTCTATGACTATGATGATGGATTTCATTTTGTTCTTGATGCTGGGATTGCGCTTGCTGCTGTTGAGTGTGACCTGAAAATTGAGATTCCTGTTGTTCATTATTAGCAAAATCACTACCTATCCGATGAGTTTTTGAACTTTCTTGCTGGTGTTGAGTTGTTTGATTGCTGCCACTTAGCATAAGATGCCTGCCATTAACTGAGGTTTTCTCACAACTACTTGTAACCAAAGCATGATTATCCGATTCAAGCAGATTTTGAGGCATATTTGCTAAAGGTTTACTGGGTAGGGGCGGAGATGGCGTGAGGGAAACCACATGCTGGTGTAAATTTGTTACCAGGTCCCGGCAATTTTTAGTCGCAAGACTCGAAGTGGTACCATTTGATGACATATGTGGTAATGTAACTACTGAATCAGGGGAAGGCATGGAACTTGCTGATACCGAATGTAGACTTAGAGCTCCTGGGCTGTGTTGTTGTATATGTAAATGAGAAGGTGATGAGGTGGAAGGTGCAGTAATGAAAACTAAGTCCCTTTGCTGAGAACTATAAAGTGAGTCGCAGTCTGTAACAATTACGTGCTCTTCAACTGAACGACTTTCAGTTATGGTAAGCGGTGAAAGGCGGACATTATCACGATGATGTAGAGTAGCAATGTTGCTGTTATCATTTGCAATAATATTTGTTTTCATACACGAGGAGTCCTTGCACTTTCTTAAAGCCGAATCTGGTGGCGGTGGTGTTTGTACCTCTGATGAGTGACTAAACGCAGATTGAGGCGAAAGAGGTCCACAACTGTTGGGTGATGTTGGAGGCAAATCACACGATACTACAATGGCAGATAAAGTGTGTGAAGGGGAACTCCCATAATTGTGGGGTGGTGTTATAGACATGTCCATAGCAGGTAGTTTATCAAATGGCGAATATGGTGATGGCTCTCCCCCACACAGACCACTCAAATTAAGACAACTCAAAGAGTTATGATGATGGTGAAGGTTGTGATTTTGAGAATGAAGCGATGTTGGCATCACTACGTATGGACCGACTATTCCCGATGATCCATTGGACGCATTATTAGCTACACCATTAACATTTGCCGTATTGTTTGAACTGGAGTTGCTAATAATGCCACCTCCACTTATGTGACCACCATAAGCAAACTTCTCCGACATTGTGGATATGGGTGGCAGTGGCTGCAGTGGAGTCAACGTTGCATATGCTGATGTTGGACTAAATGCGGGTGGCGACAGTGGTTCACCATTTACTGCGGATGTTATTGTTTGATATGAACTAGCGCCTAAAGAGTTTTCACCCACGCCAACAACTCCAAGCTCGGGTAGACTTAGAATTTGTGTAGTAGAGTCATGCGAGTCTTCTTGAGTTTGTACAATCACCTTAAGTGCCTCAATATGAGATGACGACATGTTATGTTGAGATCGTTGTTTTTCTTGTTGATGATGATGTGATTGTATTGGTATTGAGGAATTGTGATGATGAAGTAACTCAGCATTTACATTTACATCAAGTGCTTCATAATTAAGCCGATCTGTAGAATCCATAGTGGAGTGATCATCTAGAACGACTTCTAAGTTGCAATTGTTATCGTTGTGTTCACTGCTAATGCTGCTGTTATTGTGTTTATGATTATTACAAGTATTATTGTTGTTATTATTGTTGTTGCTACTTCCATTGACCATCACTAACTTACGTTCCTGTTTGACAGAAATTATATGTTCAATTGATGACCTGTTTGACTCAACAGACAATGCATCCAAATTGTTTACAGATGCTGCAAAATTTACCGGACCTTGCATTTGTAAACGCTGTGACATGCACAAATGTTGTTGCTGTTGGTGTTGATCGTGAAGAGAGCGTTGATTTTGAATTCTTTGTGTTAAATACGTTGAACTATGTTGATCGATAATCGTATGCAAAATTACCATATTATTGCGATCACTCGAGTCCGAACCGTGCACTACACTGGACGAAGTGGCAACATCATTTTCATCTACTACACCTTCATGAGAAGACAGAACCGTTACTGATGAGACCGGCGATGGTGTACTTCCGACAAGAGCGTGCTGAACCATCAGATCACTAGTATCCTCTACGAGTTGTCGACTCAATGTCTGATGGTCAATTATTTCACTAATTGACTCCATGCTCAACGTCCCATTTGAGTTTGACAAGTGATTGAGCATAAAGCAAGTAAGTTTCTTAGTTTATATACAAAATATGTCGATAAAGATGTTCTAGTTGTTACTATTAAGTCCCAGATGAATAAGAGCACTACGGTTATATATTATGTTTGTTCGATCATTGAAACTTCTCTTAAAATATGACTTATATCGCCTGTTAAACAATTGTAACTATGCATTGAAATATAAAGAATTAATGGCAAAAAACAATATTTATAAACAAACTAATAGTAGAATATTGCAATTATTTTTAACAAGAATTACCTATATCGTCTTAATTTGTAGAACATAAGGTTTTTTTCATTTAATGAAGTAGTTCGAATCAGTTCACAAAAAAATATTGTAAACGTACCCCTAATTACCGAATTCATTTATTATCTGACCTTGGGTGCGGATTATAGTATAAACTTTTCACAACACTAATTGGATATATACATGAAATTCAATTCCTTATATTATATTATTATCAGTTGCCTTTTTACAATAAACACGATTATAAGAAAATAGTTTATATCCAAATTCAATATTAATCTTACACCTTTGTTTTTGAAAAAATGAATATGTTTTCTATGCTTTCATCAAAATAAACTGGAAGTTGTACAGTTGTTTATATAATATTTTAACGTCTAATACTGTATTCATTTGACTAGCACTTAAAATTGGTTTTATTGTTTTTTTTTTTTTTTAATTATTAAGTTTTTACTCTTTCTTTTGTTCCTATTGAAATTTTGTTATTTTGTTATTGGGGCTGGGGAGCACAAAAGTAAAGCAAGGGTTGGCTTGTAAGAACTTAACCACCACTAATGTCAAAAATTACATTGAACGCACACACACACACACACACTCGTCATAACAACCCCGTCAGCAATTTAGTAACAGTATCAGACAGTGAAAATCAACATTTTCATTTTATCAGGGTTGAATTTTTATATGAGTAACAAAATTACTGTCGATCTAGACCGTCTATACAATACCCTTTACCATGAATGTCGAAAAAGTGTCGTAAACCTTATTAATCTGTGGCCTCAGATATGAAAAACTTCAAATCGGGTGTTATTTCTAAATGGGAATATAGTCACATATTTGACTCCAAAAAATATATTTAAACTAAATTTGAGAAAAGCCTATGCTCTATTTTTGTCTTTTGTGAAGATGTGAAAGCAGCTTTATATGAAGACTATCACTAAAATGATTCTAGAAGATATATTTTTAGACGACTGAATAATTGGTGGAATAAACAAACTTAAACCAAATTTGACCATTATCGATATTAATATTACGTCATTTTAAGTCGATCCAATAGCCGAAAATACTTAGTTTGATTACAAGGTTCATATAGACACACAGACGGATGGACGGGCATCGCTAAATCAACTCCGATAATGATTCTGATTCGATTGGTATATATTGGGCTGATATTTGATTTTTGGTCGGTGGGCGGAGGGCCATGTCAATCTGAAATTTTAATATTGTACCATGGATAAACAGATTTTAATGAAATTTTAAGGGACACTTCGCAATAGCCTGGCGAGTGACACTGTGATGTCTGATATTTGATTTTTGGTCTATCGTGCTTTATTTTTGTCCGACACTCTGTATTAAAATTTAGATGCAATATTAAAACCAGATGATTCTTAAGGCCTGCAACGCGGACCGGGCCCATCTAGTATATAATAAATCGTTTTTATCGACGAACAAAATTTAAGCAATAAATCAGTAAAAACAACAATTTGTCGTTTATTTTTTATTATAATTATTTTATTTATGAATATGTATTTTATATATGAACATCTGTTGTAGTAACATGAACAAGTTAAAATAATTATTGATTCGGAAAACGCAATGAATTATCATTTCCCTGCACAGAAAACTAGGGTACTTGAACAAAGAACTGTTAACATAGAAATTATATGAGTGTATGCAATAATGACCACAGCTTATTTGGATCTAAGACCTTTTCTCGAAACTCATGTTGTTTTTCTTTTGACAAGCGCCACTATTGAACTAATGAAAATATCAAAAATAGTACCAAATCGATATACCTGCAACGTCTATATATAAAAGCGAGGATGTATTTAAGTGTAACTTATATCGCTCTGTGGGTATTATGAGTTTGTATAGATGTTTGTAACTACCAAAAACATATGACATAGACATAGCAATGTCATCTAAATTTGATTTATGCTTATTTTCTGTACAGAAGAAGGTTGACGTAAGACCCTTTCTAAAATTTCATGGTATAGGGTACCGTATAATCTTTCTAGACCGACTATATAAAACCGATTTGCTTGAAATTTTCTCAGTGTCTTAGTCCAAAACAAAGTAATTACTTATGTAACATCAAAAACCCAATAACGGTAGAAATGTAGATAATACATATTTACTCCTTGCAGAAGTTATTCTTCTTAAACTATATAAACTCATGAAAACAGGTTTTCAGAGTAATTTTAAAATTATTCTTTCCGGTGGACTTTATGTGAAACTCGATGTCAGTACATTAGTGGCCCGTCGGTAAAAAGTTTTTGTAGAAATACTTCATAAACGATAAATATTGACGGGGTGAATACAAGAAAATCAAAAAAGAAATTTTCCCTTACCAAGCTCTTCATTACGAAACTTTTGTGCCGAATTTTGCCAAAAATAACTCGAAATTTTTTGACAAATTAAACTATTTTCTCGTATTCTGCTCGTCAATACGCATCGATTTAGTGGCATTACTATATAAAATTCGAAAAAACATTTTAAGTGATAATTTAATATACATACATATTTATGTTGTAAATTTTTTAGGCAGGAATTATTTCGTAACATAATTATATTAAAAATTTGATTTCATATATCGTAAACTTTCTGTTTAAGTTTATCAACTTAGGATTATGCTATAAAACATTAAAATTATATCATGTTAGGAAATGGAAGTAACAATATTTTGCTAATAGAAAAACGCAGTTGGATAAAATAAGAACTGACTAAAACTTTAAAAACAAATTCTCGTCTCTCTAAAGATTCGGTCGGATTCTAAAATATATTAATATATGTGACCTTCTCCGAGAAAAGGGACCTAGTGTGTCAAAAAACGGGTTGTGTCAAAAACGGTGGATTCTGGTACCTAAAAGTGTGTAGAAACTTTAAATGCGTTTTTTCCTCAAAACTTATTTTTCACACACTAGGTCCCTTTTCTCGGAGAAGGTCACATATGATTAATATGTGATTAAAATATTTTCCTTAAGTAAATTTGATAAGTTTTAAGTTTTATAGAAATTTTAAGGCAAATTGATACTGAAAATATATATTCTTAAGACATCAACTCAAAAGTAATTTTTGTTATATTGATATTTTTTGCTGCAGCAACTAAAATCGCACTTACATAAATTCACAACTCTATTAAGGAGTTTTATTCAGTTTAAAGTTTTATTTAAATAAAATTTTAATTCGAATTAGTTAATCGAAATTAAGAATTAAATTGTTACTAGAAATAATATTATTACATTGTATTTGCAACTGGTGCTTTGTGTTCCAACCTAGTTTTGTTTTTTAAACACGGTAACATAAGTAAATTCCAATTGGGGTAAGTTGTGTACAGAGTAAAAAAGTTCAAAAAAGAACATGCGTATTTTGGTTTTCTTAAAGAGTAGGACATATAGATAAAGTTAAAATGAACTACAGTGAAAAAAAATTAACAGTTAATTGTGGCCTATAGCAAAATGCTAAGAAGGCTATTGCCATATTTTCGACTTTGTATTTATAATAAAATATGTTTAATATTTATGATTAGGAATAATTATTGGACCTTTTTAGTCTGACTAGCTTTAAAATGGATCGCTTAAATGGATTCTGGTGTGTTGCTAAAATATATACAAACATTTATATTTGTGTAAATGTTATTCGATATTTTGTTTAAAAAAAATATAAATCTCCTTAAATTTGACTTTTGACCTTAAAGAGGGACAATTTATAGTATTTCAGTTTAACCTTAATTTACAATATTGAGAACTTATACCAAGTACTATAATATTTTGGCAAAGGATGTTTGAAATGTGAAAACACCAAAAAGATGTAACCTAAAAGTTGAAAAAGAATGAAAAATCACATTTTTCTTCAAATCCGCTGAAATAAAAACGCTGCCCTCGCCAAATTAAGAAAAGGATACCTACAATATTTGGCGTTTTTAACCACATATATTGTGTTAATTATACGTTAAAGTCTAACCGTTGATTTCGGAAAATTTCTTGAACAAAATTTTTGAAAAAGTAAAATTGGATATTTTGAAATAGTGCTAAAAAATACGTACCGTTTGGACATTAATTTAGAACAACACAACAATAAATGAGATGCAAAATACTTTACATATGATCATCTTGGGATCAGAAGAATGCAAAAATGTTGACTCAATGTCTTTAAAAATGTGAGCTCGATTTTCTTAATCAAGTGGTATGCGGCGCATTTATTGCAGGGGGAACTTATATAACTTGGCTGTTTTTCAACCGATAACAGATTTTGTTATTTTATATGAAAGATAATTTACTCTACATTATGGTGGGAGCAAAGTTGTATCATAAAGTTACTGGTCCGCCAGTGACGGTTGATACTTCGCCCATGCCTATAACCTACCTCCACGTGGTGCTCCCGGGCAACGCTAGGCAAAGCCAGTTAATTCTGGTGATTATTCCTAGTGGCTACAGGTTAAGGTCAGGTCCGCCATGTACTATTCTTTTTGGGGAATAACTTGGTAGTGGCTAGTATGTGGCCAGACTGGCTGCGAAGCCTTACCTGAGGCTATAAATAGGTACCACGGGTAAGCTATCAAGCCCAAGGTTACCTCACGGCGTCTTCATACTCAAAGACAGCATAAGCAAAAACACAAAACTGGAGGTGTTAAAACCTACCAGATGAAATGGTTCTCACATCCCATAATTGTGTAGTTGTCCCAAAGGGAATGAAGTAATGTAGGTAAGATGGTAAGAAGGTACATGAGCGAAAGGAGACCGGGTGTGGGTGCATCAGTTGTCCTGACAAGATACCATAACGGAGGAATGGAGCGAGAGTGTGGGTCGAAGACAAGTCGAAGGCGTTTGAGACAGGTGCACATGTCAATACAGCGTCCAAGACAAGTCGGAGACCAGTTGAAAAGCGAATTACCGAAAGTTGACGTACGCATCATCTAGCATGATGGCGCCGATTAGTAAGTTCGGAGCGTAGTAGACGGAGGCAGGCATGAGTCGAAAAATTCGAAGCTGTGAATGGATGAGCTAGTACCAGTCCTAGCAAAGATGGCCATTGCAGTAGAATAAGTAGGCAAGAGGGTCGGATGGAAGATGAGTCCAAGAACGCTTGAGTCATTCGACAATACAGTGTTTCGCGGACGAAACGGAAATCGGTTGAAATGTTGGTGATGAACGTTGTACATATCAGGGCCACCTGATAATAACAGCTAGTAAGAACGAATGTAGTAGACAAATGGACGGTTATTGGAAGTATGTGTTTTTGAAATTGCTGCCGATGACCGAGGACAATGTGTAGTACCCTTAAATAGCTTTTTTGGGAACGGCCCCTCGGTGAGTTTCGTGGTGGCTGTGGTAGCCCAAAATCGCGGGAAGAACACAGTTCGATGTGGAGTTGCATTTCAACCAACCGGGTCTACGACCCATAGGCTTTTAGATCGGGCCAACCCAATAGCAAAGGAAGGAGTTTTGCCAAAACAATTCTCCTAGTTTGCTACCATCTAAGGAAGGGGCGAAGGCAAGACGCATAGTATCTTCCATGTGCTAAAACCACCGTGTGGTTAAGTCGTCAAGACAGGAATACACGTAAAACCCAAAGAGACTCTACATTATGGTTTATTAATTAATTTAATTGAAACGCAATTATTAATGTCAAAATTTTTGTGAAAAATTATTTTTTTTTTGATAATTTTTACATATAAGTGCATATTTCAACTTTGAACTCAATGCGCGTCCAGAAAGCATTGTCCGATTTGGCTCAAATTTTGGTGCTAAAGTTTTAGATCCAGTCACCCTAATGTGCATGCCTGTAAGTCACTAGGCTGCTTTATATAGGGACTATGAACAAAATTGGTCCTACAACTCTTAATATACCCTATAACCGATCCTCCGAGATTAGATTAAATTGCCGTAAGATCCAGAAAATAATATAGATTTCGCAAAATTTGTTTTATGTGTGTTTATTTCCCCATTAATCAGTAGTGCAAAAATACACCCTATATGGCCATATAAGGTTGCCTTTGGATCTTCACCTAAATCTACCAAAAAATAATAATAAGTGACTACGCTAAATATAATATACTTTCGAGGTCGGGCAGTGGTTGATCGCTATCCGGCAAAATCTATTTTTTTTTAAAAAGTTCAGCTAAAAGGTTAGCCTTATTAACCAGCTCAGTGAATATTTTGTTCTCGGCTGTTCGCGGAGCAGAACAGTGGAAATTTATTTTCACGCTGATATCTGAATGCTTCCCCTCTGGATGTGGCAAAAGCTCTATAAGCCTCATGTAAGCGAGATTTTTGAGTAGGTTTAGATTAGATGGAATGAATAATTACATTCCAAGCAGAAATTTAAGAAATTGTTCAGCTCCGCGCAACAAGCCTTTTCGAAATTAAAACTGATCGATTTATTTCCGGTACTGACCCACTTTGAAGTACGGTGATCCGAATATTTATTTTCACGCTGATATCTGAATGCTGCCCCTCAGGATGTGGCAACAGTTCTATAAACCTCATTTAACCGATATTTTTGAGTAGGTTTAGATTAGATGGAATGAATAATTACATTCCAAGCAGAAATTTAAGAAATTGTTGAGCTCCGCGCAACAAGCCTTTTCGAAATTAAAACTGTCCGATTTATTTCTGGTACTGACCCACTCTGAAGTACGGTGATCCGAATTACAGATAGGTGTAAATATATGCACTTCATCCTAACAGAGTGTGAAGTGAGCAAAAGGTCTAGAGTATTTAGATGTTCTTCTTCAACCCACGGAATGTTCGTTGGTTTATTCACTAGTTGCGCTAGCTAGATATGTACCGCAAAAAGCGCTACGTTTATTCCTTTAGGGAGTTATACGATTTGAATGGCATACCCAAGAAGAGTTGTGAATATTAAAACCTCCTGCAACATTAATTTCAATATTTGGGCAAATCTCTAGGATTCTAGATATGGATTCAGAAAGTCATCGAAGCCACTTTCTTAGTTTGGGTTTTTATATAAAAACTCGAAGCGAAAAATATGAGACCTGATTTTGAAATTTATCCATAGTGAGTAAAATTCTACATAATTACAGTTAAAGTTATAGAGCTGATACTGATACCAACCATTGCCGCAACAATGCCCCTGTGAAAAATATAAGCGATAGAAGGTGATAACCAGGTGTATGTATCGGCATCCTGTGGATCTCACATAAGGCGAAAACACCCGGCTTATGAAAACAAATCTGAGCATACACAGAGAAAAAATTCGATCTTAGTCCACGTAAATTACCTTTTTATTTAATTAAAAACACTTTAAAAAAAATAATTATTTTTATTTTAGACTTTCTATATATTTCATAAACTTAAAAAAAAAATTACAACAGTATTTTATTGGATTACTTGAATTATAAAAACCTTCTCCTTAATAAAATTATTTTTGCATTGTTAACAATATTTAGATTGTTCTTATTAATCATTTATTTATTTCCCAACACTTGCATTGCTAATAATATCTAGAACGCTTATAAAGATTTATTTATTTCACAACAAAAATTAGAGTAATTAGTGCTTTATTGGGTCTGCCATATTTTATTCAAGAAGTCGGCTAATTTGTCTAGAGTTTCGTCAGCATTTATTCTGCTTACAGGTTCGTCAACCTTACTTGTAATATTGCCAAAACACAATACAAAAATAACAAACATTAAAAATAAATAAAGTTTAGTTAATTTCGTTATGATAGTACAAGAGCAAGTATTTTTTTTATTGTTGAAACGATTTATTTATATCTTCATCACTAATTTCTCCAAAATATAGCAGATTCTATGCTGTCTGTACTAGGTACTACGTGGTCATGGGCCATCAATCGTTTAACGTCTCGCTAAATGTATACCGATGGTCAGCCATTGCTTATTGAAACATTGCAAAAAGAAAATAGAGAAAATATTAATAAATGATTTATTTGCATATACATAAATATCAAGCGAGTAAGACGTGTTTTTAGCGCAGTCGGTGATTAGTTGTATTTTCTGATGTATTAAACTGGGAAAAAATCATTCTAATCTCAAAGTATTGTTTTCGATGAGTATACATTAATAGTTAAATTAAATAAAGTGCATTTAACATATAGCTACATAAAGTTAAAGTTAGAAAAAATATCAAATTTGCATTAAGGAGCAGCATCAAAATATAATATAATGTAATAAAAAAAATAAATAAATAAAAAATAACTCAAAACTGGTTTATTGGAGTGGAAATATTAAATCAAAAAGGAATGCTGTACACAATATAGAAATATACCTTAAAAAAATATTAGAAAGAGATGATAATTCAGTTTACATAAAAGAGTATCACAGTGTATTACAATAAAGAAAAACTAAATGAAACTCAAAACCGGTTTTCATGAGTGTGATAATAATAATGAATGAAGTGTAAATAAAATAGAACAAAGCAACAAAGTAAAGACAAGAGCGTGATATAGATTGACATATTGCAAAACTGATAAGCGAAGAACAGCACTTTAAAATATAATATAATAAAGTAACAAAGTGAAGCGAATTAGGACAATACATAATATCAAGTTAAGCTGTAAATAAATAAAAATAAATGAGAAACCTGTAATAGAGCCGCATCCAAGAATACAAATATAAGACTAATAATAAACCAATTTTGTTGAGTCGAAAAGTGCATCAAGTGAGGAGGGAAAAAATTGTTTAACTATTGCTATTTTTTTTTTTTTTTTGATGTGTAAACATCTATACGCGCAGGGGGGTAAATTTCTATTTCACAATACAATCACAAAAACAGCGTAACTAATATCGGTGTGAGCTGAAGCAGATAACGCTGTGTGACTTATGATTGTATTGGTGAAAAAATTATATGTTCTTTTCTAAACATTTTCCAATTGTCTTTCAAAAAACATCAATTGTATTTCAGAAACCATCAATATAATTTCAGAAAACATCATTTGAATTTCAGAAAACATAAATAGAATTTCAGAAAACATCAATATAATTTCAGAAAACATCATTCGAGTTTCAGAAAACATCACTTGAATTTCAGAAAACATCATTTAAATTTCAGAAAACATCACTTGAATTTCAGAAAACACAAATAGAATTTCAGAAAATATCAATATAATTTCAGAAAACATCATTCGAGTTTCAGAAAACATCAATTGAATTTCAGAAAACATCAATAGAATTTCAGAAAACATCAATATAATTTCAGAAAACATCATTCGGGTTTCAGAAAACATCATTTGAATTTCAGAAAACATAAATAGAATTTCAGAAAACATCAATATAATTTCAGAAAACATCATTCGAGTTTCAGAAAACATCAATTGAATTTCAGAAAACATCAATAGAATTTCAGAAAACATCAATTGTATTTCAGAAAACATCAATTGTATTTCAGAAAACATCATTTGAATTTCAGAAAATATAAATAGAATTTCAGAAAACATCAATAGAATTTCAGAAAACATCAATTGTATTTCAGAAAACATCAATTGTATTTCAGAAAACATCAATTGAATTTCAGAAAACATAAATAGAATTTCAGAAAACATCAATATAATTTCAGAAAACATCATTCGAGTTTCAGAAAACATCATTTGAATTTCAGAAAACATAAATAGAATTTCAGAAAACATCAATATAATTTCAGAAAACATCATTCGAGTTTCAGAAAACATCAATTGAATTTCAGAAAACATCAATAGAATTTCAGAAAACATCAATTGGGTTTCAGAAAACCAATTGTATTTCAGAAAACATCATTTGAATTTCAGAAAACATAATTAGAATTTTAGAAAACATCAATTGAATTTCAAAAAGCATCATTTGAATTGCTGAAACATTAATTGTATTTCAGAAAACATCAATTGAATTTCAGAAAACATCAATTGCATTTCAGAAAACATCAATTGAATTTCAGAAAACAGCATAATGACTTATTTTTTATGCACTGGAAAATATGATGTTGATGTTTTCTTTAATTATTAGATGTTTACACATCTCCCTTGTGATCGGACTCACATGATTTTTTTTTTGTTCTTTACATACTGTTGCGTCTTGAATAAACTTGGACAGCAGTATATCAAAGCAATTTAACTGGTTTGGACATTAATTACATAATTGAAAATATTGAGCGAAATGGTGTTAATTTCGGGTATAATGCCTGCAAATATAAGCATGTGCACCTGGATATACAATTAACAAGTAAGAGTGTTAAATTCGGCTATGCCGAATCTTTGATACCCTCCACCTGGGTTTTACGTTTACATTAATATCTGGAAATATTTGAATATGTAAACACTTTGATAAACCTATTACTGAATTATTACAACAAATGCTCTGAATTTTCAGCATTTTATAGAGGTGACTACATATTTTAGGTCATAAATTGGCACAATGACTCCCGATTTATCCCATTTTAAATACTAACCTGATCCAGATAATTACAAACAATATTAAGTTTAACCAGGTAAATGGTTTATTTTGTAATTTTCTTTTTAATTTCAATTTTTTAATATAAAGGTGCATTTTATTTTTTACAATCCTTTTCAATTTTCCAAACCTATTAGTATAGGGCACATTTGTGAGTCCGCATAGATCAACTTTCAACTCTTACTTCTTTTTATTGTATTAAATCTATCTTTGTGTCTTTAAATTAATTAAGATAATTAAGATGAAAATATTTAACAAACTGTTTTTTTAGTTAATATCTGAACATTTTACTGATACAAGGCAAAACTAAAACTGCCAAAAAATTCAGTCAAAACTATTTTGAATGTATTTGTTAAATATCGCATAATTTTTTTCAATTTTAAACTTTAAAGTCTTTTTAAGTCTGGTAATAATTCTATAATATGAAGGAAGTAAATATGTGGATTCTTTAATAACAATGACAAGTATAAAACACTGTTTTGTGCATAACATTAAAATATTATAAATTTGAACATAATTAATTTTAGAAACATAATTAATTTTAGAAAAATGTTCGATTCGTTTTTCGATGATGCTGAAAACACATTAAAGAAATACAGAACATAAAGATTTTGCTTCAGTTAGTTGGATGGCTGGAGCAGGTCAAAGGTGACGACTATAAATGCAAATGCAAGGCTTTTGAAAATATATTAAAATGCGATAAATCAGATCAAAGTATATGTACATGTCATGCTTATAACCACTGTTATAAAAAATCTTTTAAAACCAACAGTATTGCCATAATTTGAAATTGTAAAGATGCTAAATTGCAAAAAAAGATGCTTAAACGTACTGGATGCTAAATTTTTTTTTTCAAATTTCATTACCTTTATACTGAAAAATTATATACTTATTAATAAATTCTTTGGTTTTTAAATCGAAAAATTAATATAAAACATATGTTTCGATTTATATTTTTTAAATTTTAATTAAAATTATTTTGAATTTCATCTGAAATTTTTATTAACATCAAATTGAGTTTATTTTAAACTTAAATTAAATAATTTTAATTTTAGAGGGATTTTTTTTTTATTTAAAATATAACAGAAATTACATTAT
Source organism: Cordilura impudica (assembly GCA_963682025.1). Taxonomy (NCBI): domain Eukaryota; kingdom Metazoa; phylum Arthropoda; class Insecta; order Diptera; family Scathophagidae; genus Cordilura; species Cordilura impudica. The sequence continues at coordinate 42,797,173 of OY821522.1, read as the reverse complement.
CAAAAGATACGATTATATTAGAATAATTGGTTTATGGAATCTAACATTTCTGTGATGTCTTCATGTTCAAGTTCTTCTTGGCTCTGATATATTTCTGACGATCGACTCTTATCAACGACATCGCTCGGTATATTGTAAGTGTGACAGCACCGATTGTTCAATTTCAATCCTTCTTTTATACGTATTACAGAACATAACAACTCGGATTTTATTCTGTTCGAAATTTGCTTTTAACTAAAGCTATTAAACTAAACAAACGTTCAACTTCGGCTTTTGAGAAAGACAAAACTAATATAGACAATACAAATATTGATAACTCCTAAAATGGATTTTCGCCAATAGAATTTTTCAATCCATAAAGAGGTTGTATTCAGTGTTGTATCCCAGTTTTGTTCTGTGATATAACTCCATTGGATTTGAATTTTTTCTGTTTCAGATGATATAAATTTAAACTCTTCTAATATATTGGTTATCTGTTCTTTTACCCGTTTTAATGTGTTTTGTATTGAAAATTTTGGCATTTTTTTAATACAATAATATTTTTTGGCAATCGACTTTCAAATTCATTAAAAACTGTTGTTGGTGTTTACATTCTTCTATTTCAAAATGTTTTGTTATATTTGTTGAAAGAAACGAGCAGAGTGGTAAAAGGAGTAGTACACAAAATTACTGTACTACACTTTGAGAAATAAAAACATATCAATACCATTAAAATTATATATTCAAAAATTATGAAAAAAAAATATAAAAAAAAAAGATGTTAAAAGCAACTTTTTATTAATAAAAGATTCTAAGTTAGCATCTAGCATCTTTTGAGAAATTTTGGATGCTAAACGCCAAAAAAAAGTTGCTAAATCTAACAACTAAAAAGCTAAAACGGCAACACTGAAAACCAAGAACAAATATTCTGTTTGAGTTGTAACATCTCATTTGCAAGCCATTTTAATTAAGCTGCGTTCACACTATGTGTTTTGCTTGTGTTTTTCTTATTGTTTTAGCACGTGCAATTTGTACACATAGTGTGAACCCTTTCAAAAACTGTTTATGTACAACACATTTGGCAAAACATATGTAAATTTTTCAATTAGAGCAGGTTCTATTTTGGCATGACAACCTTATTAAAATACAATACTGCTTGTGGCGAAAGAAAAACAGAGTAAATTATAAAGATAAATATTGAAAGAAAAATAAATTGTTTAATATTAATTAACAATTAAAAAATATAAAAAATATATAACTTTATTTTTAACAATAACTTTTTGTAAATTCACAAATTAAATCAGCTGTTGTTTACATTTAGAGGTTATGTCATACGGAAATACATATGTACGTTTGATCGCAAAATGATGAATTGTATATAAAACGCCAATTTTGACACATACGCCGAATTACGTATGGATCGTAAAACTGAATTTACATATGGAAAATACACATAGTGTAAACACACCTTTAATTGTGTAAATTTTAAATGCACATCTAACCATATCAAAGAGATGAATTAAACAGAATTGCAAAAATATTTTTTTTATAATATCTGTATGTTTTTTATATTATTCTTATGTAATTCTCATGATATTTTTATCTTATTTTTTATATTTACATAATTGAAATTGAAAATGTACAAATTAAAAATAAATTTAAAAAAAAGTAGTGTAGGGAAAAAAGGGAATTTTTTTCATAAGCGTAGAGATTTCTGAAAAAATCTCCTGGCATCACTAGTACCTGTTAAAAAAAAATGTAAAAATTCACAAGACAACGCGACATAGACTTGCTTTGTTCAAAAGCTTCCATAAGACTGAATGAAATTGTTGCTTACTTTACTCTTTGGTGAGTATTTTCATTTTTGTTCGGCTGTATACATATAAGAAGCCAATTTGAGTTCGGTTTACTCGTGCTGCTATGCATATGTTTGTGTGTTAACAAAAATATACGATATCCCAGTCATCATTTCGAAGATTGTTTTAACAAAAATTACCTTACTGTGTCTTCTTCGAGCACTTTTGATGATTAAAAACTGCTTAATCACATGCGCTATTAGAAAAAGACTAGATAATGATTTTTGCTTTCTCTTAGAAAGTGATTTATAGAAAAATTACATTAAATAAGACTCAAAAATGAGTCGAAACTGATTAGAAAAGCGGATAAAAAGCACTCTCAAGAAGATTCGCGGGTAAGGTAATATTTAATCCCAACAAAAGAATATTTTGTGATCAGCAAAAGGGCGCATTTATAACTGTTTTAATAGCACATATGAGTCAAAAAGACTCTACATGATCATTTATTGCATAAAATGTTTACTGGGATTTTATTCACTATCTGTAGAAACAGGTTTTTTAAGCAAAACAAATCTGCATACAATTTCAATTCTATTTCGTTCACAATGATACGATCACTTTGTTTACTAGCTACTAGTAAAATAAGAAAATAGTATTATAATACAGCGTACTGATGAATTGCACTTCTCAATTAGTTTATTTTTAATGTGCCATAAGAAGTTCGGTTTCTGCTAAGAAAAGCATGAATATATGTTTCCCAGGGCGAAGCTTCATCATTGCACTATGATTGAGTTGAGCTCCGCGACTATTCATAATGTGAATAGCTCGTGTCAAAAATTTTTGGTAGTTGGGAATGGTGTTTGTGTTAAGAGAAGCATAAACGCATGTTTCCCAGGGCAAGGCTCGATCATTGCACATTGATTGAGCTGAGCTCCGCGGTTATTCTTAATGTGGATAACTGTTGAAACAAAATTTTGGGAATGGCGTTTGCCTCCGTCCCGACATTAAATAACAAAGTTTAAAAATTTATTGTAATTAACATCTGACAAAAAATAGTATTTTTCTAAACAATTTTTTTTACAGGGTAAATAAATATTTTATGGCTTACCTATCTACTACTTTTGAAAGCAAGTATGCAGGGTTTATACATGTACTAAAAATACAACTCTTAAAACCATACTATTTTTTCAACTCTAAAAATTTCAGAATTTTGTAAAAATAAAATAAAATACCGATTTATTTTAATATGCGCTTATTATGGATATACATTTACAGAATATATGAATATTATTTATAGTATTTTGATATTGGCAACAGTAGTATGTATCAATTTGTAACATTTTGTGATGTTATAAAAATCGCAGAATATTGATATTGATTTTATATAGTTTCTTTTATTAATTAATTAACTTAAATATTACACCAAAAAATATTGATATTGATGAATTTTTATATTATTAACACAACGACCACAAAAACAACATGCACAGCTATGACAAAATGCAAAATTTAGGAAAACAATATAGGAAAACGTCATATTTTTTTTTACCTTTTCAGTGATTTCTCGGAACCTATGAAACCTATTGTCATGATTTAAAAACAGGAACCTTCTCAAGATGTTAGTGAATCATTACCACTAAAAACAAGCGTCCTATCTGCCCTATTGAGGGCGTTATCACAAGAACACATATTCAAATCATATTTTCTCATGACTTTTTAATTCTTCGCTCAATTCTCGGGACCAGATTAACCGATTTGGACGATTTTAAATAGCAAACTTCTCAGGATGTTAGTGAATCATTTTTTATACCAAGGAGCACCCTAGCTATCCGATTGAAGCCGTCATCGTGATTTCCACAGACGGACAGACGGACAGACGGACAGACGGACAGCCGGACAGACGGACAGACGGACAGACGGACATCGCTATATCAACTTCGCTTGTTATAAGGATCACAAATATATATATTTTATGGGGTCCAGAATTTTTTTTCTAATTATTACAAACGGAATGACAAATTTATATATACCCTCTGCACACTGGAGTGGAGGGTATAAAAATATGTATTGGTGAAATTTAATCAAGCGGTTATAAAGGATAATCTAATGAAGGAGTATTTTGTGACGAAGAATCTTAAGCTCTGTGAGATCTATGATGTGGCTGGGGATTTGGAGTCAAGAGTTTTTTTTGAATAATAATCTGACTCCAGGTGCATCGAAACTACATTTTATATGTCGAAAGCTGCGGCGTGCGGGAAATATTAAAGCATTCAATGTGTACAACTCTGATCTTCCGAAGGTGAGAATTATTGTAAAAAATGGTTCTGAAAATACTTTATCATTGGAACAAGTTATTCAGTTCAGTAAAAACTTCAGCAGATAGCTGTAACGAGTGAAGATGTTATACAGGGGGTGAATAATGATCTTGAAATTTAAGTGCAGTTTTATTTTTATATATAAACTTTTCATAATTTAATATTTTTGTGCTTGCCTATAAATTTTTAAGTTCGGTTTGGGATTCTTAGCTCTCACTGCTAATGGCGATGGCTTATTGAATCCTGTAGGGGTGTTATTGTGCTCTCATAGGATTTGATATACTGTTGACTTGCGTTGGGAGGGGGTATGCCTGCATCGTTATTTTTTGCTCTGATTTATAAGTCTCAAATGTATAATTATCGAAATGAAATGACTTAAGGTTAGTGAAAATATTTAAAAAGTAAAAATATTAATGATTTTATTTATCATATTTGCTTTAAGATTCCTAATTTTTTGCTTCTAATAGTGATTATTTGGTAAATTTTGCTATTTAGAAAACAAATCAGAATAATAGGAAAATAAAAATCTGACTGAATAATAGCAATTTCGAATTGTATTTATGAAAATATTATAACTATAAATATTTTTAAGGAATATAATTATATAGGCACATATAAGATAAATGAATTGAAAATTAAAAAGATGATTGTTACAAAAGGATTATCTGGATGCTGGTCTTAATTGTAAGTCTTTGTTTCAAACTGTATTTGTTACTGATGAAAATTAAATATAGCAACTAGAGTTGTAAAATGATGGTTATATTGAATACTCGCTATCACTCAAAGCATTTTCAAGTATTCATTCGGTGCCACTCAATATTTTAATGGTTTTTTCTAATTCGAATATTTAAAACAACGGATATTAAAAACAAATTAAAATTAATCTAAATAATCGAGTTTCATTGGAAATATTATATCTTAGCTTAATAACAAGAAAATAAAGAAGATATTGATATTAAAATTAAAAAAAAAGAATGATTGTTACGTGCATACTTAGTAAAACTTTAGAACTACACACAAGAAATTATGTGGATACTGTTATTAAGTAAATTTTTCACTTGAGTAGAAGAATAAAATAAGGATACCAGTATAGTTTTATTGCTCTATAATTGAATTTCATTCGTAACCGGTTTTTTTTTGGGTGTAGTTTCAATTATTTACTAGAGAACATAATGATGTAAATAATGAAAATACAATTAGTGAGTGAGTGAGACGTGGCTTCGTAATAGTGTGCCTGATAGGGCGGTAGAAATGGGCGGATATCAAATTTTTCGAAATGACAGGGTTTTGAGGATCCGTGGCGGAGTTTGTTTATATGTGAAGAGTAAACAAAAGTCTAAACTGATTCATGAAGAGCGAAATGAAGGAGTTGTAGAAGGAATTTTTGTGGAAGTTGAGGTTAATGATTCGATTAAGATACTTGAGGAGTTTTATATTTACCACATGGTAACTTAAATCTTTGTGAGAATATTGTTGGCGATTTATCTGTGGTAATGTGATTTTAATGGGTGATTTTAATGTCGATATTTTTAAAAAATCTGATGTAGCCAAAAATTTTTGTTCAAATTTTAATCTAACTTTGATCCATAACAATTTACCGACTCACTATGATGTATCACGGAATATAACCACTCTTATAGACTGTTTCCTTGTGACAAATTCGGAACTGATTGTATGTAATCGTCAATTCCAGCTCCCAGCACTTAATTCATACCATACTGTGATTTATCTATCGCTTGATATTGCACCCTATGGTGAAACTCCAAAGTCTTACATGGATTATAATAATATTAATATTGATGAGTGCTTATGTGAACTGGTAAATCTTGACTTTAGTGCACTGTATAATACAGCAGACCCTGATATGCAATTAGAGTGCTTTGATAGCTTAGTTTTGGATAAAAAAATGCTAGTTAGATCATCCTGAGACAAAAAAACCAATGTAATGGAGAGATATGGCGTATAGAGCTTATACTGAGTTATCCAGTACTACAAGGTGGGCTGTCTTCAAAAGGTATAGAAACAGACTCAAGGGTATAATGAGAAGGAATTTTTAGCGAATGTAATTCTGAATCGATATGGAACAGATTGAGGATTACTGGAATTATTGGAGACGACAAGAATCGGGAGGATATTAACTTAGATGAGCTAAATAAAAGATTTGAATTGGCGCCGATTGAGGTAGTTAGGGAAGATTTCATAGATAATCTGGGTGGCCAGGGATCTTTTTCTTTCCGCAGAATTGAGGATGTAGAAATCGCAAGTGCTTTGGGTAGGATCAGGTCCAAGGCTGTTGGGCATGATGGGTTGTCTATACGTTTTTAAAGACTAGTTTTTCCATATATCTTATCTCATTTGAATCATATTTATAACACCGTTTTGATGGTGTCTAAATTTCCACGGAGTTGGATGTTGGCCAGGGTCATACCGTTGCCGAAGGTTAGGTACCCAGCAAGTTTTTCTGATTTTAGACCGATTAGCATTTTACCGATATACGCCAAATTCTTTGAAATTATTTTACATAATCGAATTTTGGAGCATTTGGATATGGAATGGCTAATATCTCCTTATCAATCGGGTTTTAGAGCTCATCATAGTACCTCGTCGGGGGTCATGGATGCGATGGAAGCTGTAAGGTAATGTCTGGATAAGGGCCTTAGTGCAATCGCTGTATTCCTTGATTTCACCAAAACGTTTAATTCAATATGTCACAAAAATCTTCTTACGAAAATGTATAATCAATTTAATTTTTCTGCTTCAGCTTGCAAGCTTATGTTTTCACTTCTCCATATTCGTGAGCAGTTTGTACAAATAGATGGAGCTTCATCACAAAAGGTGGTTATAAATCGAGGTGTACCTCAAGGCTCCATTCTGGGACCACTATTTTTCACGATTTACATCAATGATTTATTGGAGGTGCTAACCTTTTGTAAAGCTTATGTTTATGCAGATGATATTCAACTTTTAGCGTGCTTGGAAGTGGTACGTCTATAATAATTTTGTAAATTTAATAAACTTTGATCTTGAGAGGGTGCTGCTGTGGTCTTTGGAGAATAAGATGTGGTTAAATCCTTTAAAGACTTTTGCTATGTGTTTCGATAGCATACCTCGGAGTGCATGTGAACTCTTTATAAACAATATTTTAATTGAATATGTAACGCATTATATGGTGTTGGGAATTGTTGTGGATGAGAAATTAAAATTTGACTATCATGTTAATTTATTGGTTTCAAAAATATGTTTTAGTCTTAGGCGTATTTATAGTGTTGGTGTGAATTTTCCGGTGAAAGTTGGGAAGTTAATAGCCAAAATTCTTCTTATGCCAATAATATTATATGGACTGGAAATTTACTCTTGTGGTAGCGTGGAAAACTTTGAGAAAATAAGGAAATGTTTTAATCGAGTTATAAGCTTTGTCTATGGGCTGAGTTTAAGGGCGCATGTTACCACAGCAGTTTTTGGGTATTAGTTTCGACAATTACGTCAACTTACGTTTGTTGCTTTTTTTCTTTAAAGTTATAAAGTTTGGTAATCCGGAGTATCTTGTTAACCTTTTTCATTTTTCACATTCTACAAGAACTAGTGCGTTAATAAGCCCAAGAAATAACACTTTGTTTAAGCAGAGATCATATGTGGTTAGGGTTGTAGGACTATGGAATGACGTCGTTCCATACAGGAGTAGAAATTTTGCAATGAGCCTGGAGAGTTTTAAGACGGTAATGTTAAGAAACTTGTAGCATCATGTTAGGACTATTGTTAATCTGTTTATTTTTTTTTCGTATCTATTAAAATTACTGGTAACATGGTCTATTCTCTTTTGTTTTTGATGTGTAAACATCTATACGCGCAGGAGGTAAATTTCTATTTCACAATACAATCACAAAAATAACATGTGAGCGTAAGAAAAAATCAGCGATTGTATTGGTGAAAATATTATGATATGTAATAACCTGTTTGAGAAATGAAAAATACAAAATTAAAAGTGAAAAATAAGAAATGAAAAATGAAAAAGGAAATATAAGAAATGAAAAATAAAAAATGAGTAATGAGTAATGAAAATGAGAAATAAAAAATAAAAAAAGAAAAACGCGAAATGAAAAATTAGAAATACAAAATGAAAAATGAAAAATAAAAAATAAAAAATGAAAAATAAAAATAATAAATGAAAAATGAAAAATAAAAAATTAAAAATAAAAATTAAAAATGCAAAATTGACAAATGGAAAATGAAAAATTGAAAGACGAAAAATTTAAATTTAAAAATATAAAATAAAAAACGAAAAATTAAAAATTAACCGGTTGAAATAATAAAAAATAATAATTATTTTTATATTAGCAGAGCTCCTACAGTTGACTACTATGAGATAACATTTTCTGTTTGTTTTAAAAAAGTGCCATTAAAAAAACTTTAATTACTAGATGTTTACACATGTCCCCTGTGATCGGACTCACACGATTTGTATATACAATTTCGAAGTCATATTCCTCCAAATTTAAGCGCCATGTAACAAATTTTGAATTACGGTCCTTGAGGCTCATGAACCACGTCAGTGTTCTGTGGTCAGTTACTATTCGGAATTTACGACCGAGGAGGTAAGGGCGAAAATATTTTGTTGCCCGTACGATGGCTAATAATTCTTTCTCGATGGTAGAATAATTAATCTCGCATTCGGATAGAGTCTTACTTACTTGGTCTGTCACTATCTATACGACTTTACGAAAGGAGCGCCCTAAGTGCGATTTTATATCATAGTGACCCCCTTCTACAGTAAATGCTTTTTGATGTGTAAACATCTATGCGCTCAGGGGGGGTAAAATCCAATTTCACAATACAGCCACAAAAACAGCGTAAGGGAAAATCGGTGTGTGGTATATTGTAGTATACCTATCATAGTGGAATTCACCATAACCTAATTACTGTAAAATAATTAATAAATTGTAATTTAAATCTAACAATAATTAAGTATGTCACTAACGGACAATAACATGTAAATACGAAATATGATTACTAGGAATGTAGCAATAAGCAACTAGCAATAAGCAATTCGCAATAAGAATTAGTCATACAAAATATTGTAACAAATTGTTTTGTATAAATACTACACAAAATTGTAAATAAAATTTAGAATTAATTTAGATAAGCGAAGATACACTTGTCCACTTTATTTCTCAATTCTGACCGAGCACCTCACAGTGCTTGGATGAATCAAAACTGCTGCGACCAGACGCAGCATTATAATCAAGCTGGTAAATCCTTCAATCAATACAAAAAAAAAAAAAAAATCATTAGCATTTTTTTTTTAAATATTAAATTATAATACTACGTACTTCGTAACTTATAATATGACGATCCTGCCACGCCGTAATTTATAATATGGCGATCCTGGCGACCTTATACTGGAATCCGGAATAAATGAATTTAAGACTTAAACTTAATAATAATTTATTAAATTATTAACAATAATTTATTAACTACTTATTGTGGTCAACTTGATAGTAAAAAGTAAATAATTAAAACTAAACTGCAAGCTCATCCTGGAGTACTGAATAAATAATGAGAAAATAAATTAAAACTATCAAAATTAATAAAAACTGGAAAACCCTCCCATCCTTTTAATATAAGTAATTGAATAGTGGAAGATGCAGAAAAGGATAAGATCATTGTATTTTATAATATTTTGAAAAATATTTTTTTTTTGTAAAAGATAACTGAAATTTTTTAAAAATGGGAAAACCACAGAGCAAGGTAGAAATACAGGAAAATATAGTAAATAATGGAGATTCGAATAACTTAACACAAACGGTACCAGAGTAGCGATTACATTAATAATAGTAGTGATAGTATTATATATAGCGCATAAGGTAAATAAATATTTTAAAAATTATGTGACAAAACATGAAAAAAAATATATAAAATATATATATGTATATAAAAGAAAAGTTATAAATTAATTGTTTTCTAGACTCAATGGTAGGTCCTATTTGGGGAAATCCAATCAAAAAAGTTGAGAAAAATTTATCATTAATAATAATTCAGAAAAAGTTACTAAACACATAGTACCAGAATTTGTAATAACATTAATTATATTAGGAATTTTATTGTAAGATCTATAACTGTTTTAAAAATTATGTACTTAAGTATCACAGTAATATCGTTACAATTTTAGGAATAACTAATAAAAATTAATTAATGGAAGAAGAAATAGAAAACTTAAAAGAATTGTTAAAAAACTTAAAGAAAAGTCCAGGAAGGACATATACAAGCAAAACTATCCAGAATAAATTAGAAATCATAAATAAGATAAGAGAAAACTTCCGAACAAAAGAACTACAAGAAGAGGATAGCGAAAAATTATCTGCTTTTAGAATAAAATTCAATAACATATATGCGAAAATTAAACAATATTTATTAGAAATCCCAAAGGAAATGGAAAATAAATCTGTTACTAATAATCAAACACAAAATTCAATAAATATGGCGACTCAAAATTTTAACTAAGAATTAGCTTTGAAAACAATTCCAAAATTCACAGTGAACTATCGAGAACTTAAATCTTTTATCACCATAGTAGAATTGGTTAGACATGGTTTGGCACCAGAACAGGAAACGCTACTTTTAAATTTTGTCTTCAATGTTAAATTGAACAACACCGTAAGAACTGCACTAGGAATTTCTACACCGAAAACATTCGAAAGTTTGAAACAATCTCTTAGTGATAGATACAAGACAACAAAAACTATCGCACAGACACAGGCTTCACTTAGCACGTTTTGTAAAAGGAACATGAGTGTGAACAATTATCATGACAAACTATTGAATTTAATAGCACAGTTAAACGAATTACAAATAGGAGAAATATCCAATTGCAGCACAGTTCGAGCCGACACGATTAAGATAATAAATGAAAGATATGCACTGAATGTTTTTAAGAACGGATTAAATGGAGAATTGAAACCAAGTATTTTTGCATCTAGGCCAAAAGACTTAACTGACGCTGTAAAATTAGCTCTCGAATTAGAAAATGATTTCTCGAAGGACAATAATCAAGTTCTATACTTTTCAAACAATAGGGATAGACAGAATAAGAATAATTTGAATAGAAACAACAACCAGAATAGAATTAGGAGTAATTACCAAAATAATAAATATCACAGTTATAATAATTACAATAGAAACACTAGTAGATCAATTGCAAAAAATTTGAGTTCGAACAACAACAACAATAACATGACGAATTATAATGAGAAATAATTATAATAGCAACAACCGTTATAATAATAACAACCGTTATAATAACAATAACCGTCCTAATAATAGCAATCGCTACAATAATAACAATCATTATAATAACAATGGTAATGTCAGAAATGGTCAGCGGAATAGAAGAGTACACTATGTACAGGAAAACTCCGAGGATCCGGAAGTAAATCACGAAAATGTATAAGCTTACTATCCGGACAAGAAATAAAATTTAATGATGTTTTTCAGATCTCAAACATCAACACTAACTACATAAATTTATCATTATTTGAAAATGTGGATATGACATTTCTCATAGACACGGGCGCAGATATTTCTTTATGTAAACTAGATAATTTGAATGAACATTTATTGAATATTGATACAGAGCAATCGATCAGTTTTTCAGGGATTACTCAAGAAAAAATTAAATCTGTAGGAACATCGGAATTGAAAATTGGTATATATAATGAAGTTGTAGATCATAAATTTCACATTGTTGACGAGAAATTTCCAATACCAACAGACGGCATTTTACAAAAAAAAATTTCTTTACGAAATTTTTATGTAAAATTGATTATGAAACATTTACCATATCACTCACCTTAAGAGACAGAGAGATTATAATACCTATGAGATCATGGATTAATAGAGACAATAGCATAAGAATAGAAAAACGATCAGAAATAATCCACCCCATAAAATTAAATATACATGAAGATAGTATCATTCTAAACAAAGAAATTGAACCAGGTATATACATTGGAAATACCATAGTACCAGGAAATGGCGTATGTCATGTAAAAATATTGAACACAACAGATAATGATGTCATTCTGAGCAACATTAAACTAGACATTGAACCATTAAAAGACTACACCTTCATAACGCAATCAAATACAAGAAGAGAAAAACATATTGACGATGAAAGATTTCAGAAATTACTAGATACCTTGAAGATTGACATTAATGATTATAAAGCAAAAACAGAATTACTAGAAATTTTTATAGATTATCATAATATTTTTTACTTAGAAGGGGATAAATTATCTTCAAATAATTTTTATACACAGAACTTAAAAGTCTCTGATAAAACACCAGTATTCATTAAAAACTACAGATTACCCCACATACATACTGATGAAATAAATAGTCAAGTACAACAATTACTGGAGGACGATATTATCGAACCTTCAAATAGTCCATACAACTCACCTTTACTAGTTGTACCCAAAAAGAATGAAAATGGAAAGAAAAAATGGAGATTAGTAGTAGATTTTAGACAGTTGAACAAAAAGATAGTAAATGATAAGTTTCCATTAACAAGATTAGAAGATGTATTGGATCGTCTTGGTAGAGCCAAATATTTTTCTACTTTAGACATGACTAGTTCGTTCCATCAAATTTATTTATATGAAGATTCAAGGCACTTAACTGCTTTCTCGTCAAGTAATGGTCACTATCAATTTAAACGTTTACCATTTGGTTTAAAGATATCATCTAATAGTTTCGAAAGGATGTTAATTATAGCACTTAGTGGTTTAGATTCAAAAGCATTTTTATGCGTCGATGATATAATTGTATTTGGATGTAGCTTAAAGCACCATAATGATAACCTCAGAAGTACATTTGAACGTTTGTCAAAATACAATTTAAAACTAAACGCATCTAAATGTGTATTCTTGAAATCAGAAGTAATCTATTTAGAACATCAAATAACAAAAGACGGAATACAAACAGACCCTTCCAAACATAAAGCTATAGAACAATACCCAGTTCCAAAAGATAAAGATGAAGTTAAAAGATTTGTTGCATTTTGTAACTATTATAGACGTTTCATAAAAAATTTTGCGGAAATTACAAAATGTCTCAATGATCAAACTAAAAAAGGGAAAACATTTGAATGGACAGAAGAATGTCAACAAGATTTTGAGTTATTGAGGAAAAAATTAATAAACCCCCCGATTCTAAAATGCCCAGATTTTGAACAACCTTTTGTATTAACCACTGATGCATCAAATTATGCATTAGGAGCTGTATTGTCACAAGGAAAGATAGGAGAAGATCTACCAATTTCTTACGCAAGCAATACATTAGGAAAACACGATTTAAATAAACCTGTAATTGAAAAAGGGCTTCTTGCTATACATTGGGGAATAGAATTTTTCAGACCCTACCTTTTTCTGCAAAAAATTTATTGTTGTAACAGATCACAGACCGCTAGTATCACCTTTTACTCACAAGAACCCCTCATCCAAACCGACACGTATGCGTATAGACTTGTCAGACTATGATTTCGAAGTTATACACAAGAAAGGTAAAATCAATACTAATGCAGACGCTTTGTCTAGGATAAGACTAAGTTCAGAAATATTGAAGAAGATGATTCCAATAGAAGACGACATTAACGAACCAACAAGAGTTTTAGTAACAACACGTGGAATGCAAGCAAAAAAGATTTCAGAAAATGTACAAACAAATAACATAGGCAACACATCCCAAGCGCACCATGAAGATCATATATGGGAATGTACGTCCTTACAAGATAAAGAATATTCGCGAATTAAAACATAATATTATTAGAAACCGTATAAGAGATATACCGGATAAAGAAAATAAGAACAATAAAAATGGCACTTTAGAGTCCATTAATAATACTTTTGTAATGAATATTGATGAAGATCTAACAAAATACGTTTTGACACTAGAGAAATTAATAATTCATATGCATAAGCAAAATATTAAAAATCTCGCTCTATCATGCGACGACGAAATTTTTGAGCTCATATCAACTGAATATTTAAAAAAAAATTTACAATGAGGTATACCAAAGAATTAGAAAATCAAATAAGTACAGAAATCTAGAATTGAATATCATATTATATAAACCTTTGCAACATATTAGGGATAAAAAATCTCAAATGAATATTATTAAAGAATTCCACGATTCACCAATATCAGGACATTTTGGTATTAGGAAAAAAGTTTTAAAATTGAAACAACGTTATGTATGGAAAAATATGAGAAAATGGTAAGAGATTATATAAGCAAATACGATAAATGTCTAAGAAATAAACAAACCAAATACATCAAAGAGGAAATGATACTTACTGACAACCCAAACATGAGTTTTGAAGTAATAGAAATAGATACAGTTGGACCATTAAGAATGTCAAACAATTACAGATATATCTTAACGATGCAGTGCGAGTTGACAAAATATGTAGTAGGACACCCAGTTGAAACAAAAGATGCCAAAACATTTGCCAAAACTTCAGTAGAACAATTTATTTTAAAGTATGGATGTTTTAAGATTTTAAAGTCCGATAGAGGAACAGAATTCAAGAATGAACTACTTAAAGAAGTTTGTAATTTACTAAACATAAATCAAACATTTTCGGCACCATACCATCATCAATCCATCGGTACACTAGAACGTAACCATAGAGTACTGAACGAGTATTTATTGAACTTTGTAGATGATTATGAATGGGACAAATTTATTCCATATTATACATTTGCATATAATACAACACCGCATGTGAACAATAATTATTCAACTTATGGGCTAATCTATGGCAAATTAGCATCATTACCGACTGATAAGATACAAAACTCAGAAAAATGTTATAATATTGAGGACTATGCTAATGAAATAAAATTAAGATTGAAAAAAATCTTTAGAACATGCTAAAGAACTAATAAATATTGCCAAAAGAAGATCAAAATTAGCATATGATAAAAATATAAATAGTAGTAATTTTGAAATAGGAGATTTAGTATTAAAAAAACTAGAATCTAGAAAGAAAAATCAAAGCCCATTTAAGGGACCATATCAAATAGTAAAAAGATTAGGAGTAAATTCCTTACTTAACATTAATTAACAAAAAAAAAAATATATACCACAATAATATACTTAAATTGTATAAGAGAAAAATGTAACATAATCAGATTCAATTTACTAATTTTCAAACATAAATTGAATCTTAATGGCAATGGTGTAGTGTGCCTATCATAGTGGAATGCACCATACCCTAATAACTTGTAAAATAATTAATGAATTGTAATTTAAATCTAACAATAATTAAGTATGTCACTAACGGACAATAACATGTAAATACGAAATATGATTACTAGGAATGTAGCAGTAAGCAACTAGCAATAAGCAATAAGAATTAGTTATACAAAATATTGTAACAAATTGTTTTGTATAAATAATACACAAAATTGTAAATAAAATTTAGAATTAATTTAGATAAGCGAAGATACACTTGTCCACTTTATTTCTTAATTCTGACCGAGCACCTCACAGTGCTTGGATGAATCAAAACTGCTGCGACCAGACGCAGCATTATAATCAAGCTGGTAAATCCTTCAATCGACACAAAAATAAATAAATAAATAATTAGCATTTTTTTTTTAAATATTAAATTATAATACTACGTACTTCGTAACTTATAATAATATGTAAGTGTACTGGAGTATTTAGTAAGCAGAACCTTCGAGTTCGCTGTCTGTTTTGCAAAAGCCCAAATCTTTTTCGTTAATTTTAAATATTCAAGCTATTGACCGCTAGGTGTGCTGTGAGTTTAACATGTTGGCAAACTTACAGAGTTGTTTTTTTTTAATATTCAAGTACATATATGTTTGCTTTTGCCAGAACTTTTTTAGTAAGCAGAACCGCTAGGTGTGCTGTGGTTTAAAAAGCTAAATACTAGGAAAACTTTGCAGAAGTCGAAAATAAACTTAGATGTTTTTTTAAATACCACACCTTTTCCAATTGTATTTCAGAAAACATCAATTGAATTTTAGAAAGTATCAATTGTGTTTCAGAAAACATTAATTGATTTTCAGAAAATATCAATTGAATTTAAGAAAACTTCAATTGAATTTCAGAATGTATCAATTGTGTTTCAGAAAACATCAATTGATTTTCAGAAAATATCAATTGTGTTTCAGAAAGATTCAATTGTATTTCAGAAAACATCAATTGACTTTCAGAAAGTTTCAATCGAATTTCAGAAAAGATCAATTGATTTTCAGTAATAATCAATTGTATTTCAGAAAGCATCAATTGATTTTCAGTAAGCATCATTTGTTTTTCAGAAGATATCAATTGAATTTCAGAAAATATCAAATGAGTTTCAGAAATTGTCAAACGTATTTCAGAAAATATCAAATGTATTTCTGAAATTATCAAATGTATTTCAGATACCATCAAATGTATTTCAGAAAATTTTAAATATATTTCACAAAACAGCAAATGTATTTCAGAAAACAAAATGTATTTCTGAAATTATCAAATGTATTTCAGAAAATATCAAATGTATTTCAGAAAACATCAAATGTGTTTCAGAAATTATTAAATTTACTTCAAAAATATGAATTGAATTTCAGAAAATATCAATTGAGTCTCAGAAAAAATTCAGAACGCTTTATAAAAACATACTTTTTCAAGTATTACACTGGGTTTGTTAAATTTCTTGAAAACTACATATCGTCACCTAAAATGCAGAAGGACGTAACTAATATTTTTATTTTTTTAAAGGAGAAGTAAAAAACATCATAAAACAAAAACTACTTTAAACTTAATACCCAAATTTTAGAATCAAATTGAAAAATAAAGATGGATTTTTATTTACGATATAAATTTATGGTAAAATAGTAGTTTTTAAGTAAAAGGCCGTAATTACAATACGAAAAGTCAATTTTGAACTTTTTGTTGGTTACGGCCTTTTGCATTTTAGATGACGATATAAACGGGTTTTTTTCAAAATGACTTCAAAATCGGTCAAAATTCTATCCTGGTGTTTATGTTATAGCTGATTAACAAATGAAGTCCTCATCTTCTTTCGCTTAAAAGGCCGCCCTTGATAGTTTATTTTCCAGTGCATAACAAATAAGTCCAAATGTTGCTAAACATTTTCTGCGACTCCAAATTAATAGAAAAAATAATAACTTTTCGGTATTTTGGGTAAACTACTTTTTAATTCTGAGTTTCAATTGATATTTTCTGAAATACATTTGATAATTCCTGAAATACATTTGATGTTTTCTGAAATATATTTGATACTTTCTGAAATACATTTGATGTTTTCTGAAATACATTTGATACTTTCTGAAATACAATAGGAAAAAGTTTAGATGTTTACACACCTCCTGTGATCGGACTCACATTGATTTTTTTTGTCTTTTTGTCCCCATATCTAGATCCATGCCTATATGCGGTAACGCTGGCTATAGGGTTTTCAAGGATTTTTAGGTAGTACATATAAATATGTTACCCCTGAATTGTGTGTCATATGGCGTCGTGCACGGAGAGAAAGGATAAAGGCATAGTTTTAAGGATATTAAGTTATGGAGTACAAACAAGTTATTTATAATTCTTACTTGTAATTTTCTATGTAACTACTTGGCCGATGAAGGCTTTTTTTGGTTATGAATGAATAAATAAAATAAAATAAATAAATAAATAAAGGAAAATTGACTTCGGACAATTATTAACCAGGTTAGAATCACTAACCGGCAAATATAAAATAAATAAAGTACGAATGGCACCTAATGAGAAAATTTTCTAATTTGTCTCAATGCAAGATTTTAATGCCAAGTGCAATATATTTTTGGATAAATTAATAGTAGCGCTACTCCAATAGGTGACCACGCTGAATAGAAGAGATGAAATAAATAAAATATTGAAACAATATCATGATAACCTCATACAAGGAGGTCATTCAGGTATAACAAGGACAACTGAAAAAATTAGACGATATTTCTACTGGCCGAAGATGATCAAGTCGATATCTGATTACATAAGATCTTGTAGGAAATGTTAGGAATCCAAAACCACTAGACATACAAAAAATACTAATGACTATAACGGACACTCTGATCGATGCTGTCGACAAGATCTTGGTAGATACAATTGGACCACTCCCAAGGAGGGAAGATGGTTTTGAATACGCAGTCACCATAATATGTGACCTGACGAAATATCTGGTAACAGTGCCAATACGCGATAAAAGCGCGAAAGCTGCATCCAAGGCTATATTTGATTCGTTTATATTGGCTTATAGCTCTATGAGGACGCTTATTACGGACATGGGAACAGAATACAGGAACACTATTTTGGATGAATTATACAAATGTATGAAAATTAGGAAGGTAACTTCTACAGCACACCACCACCAAACGCTAGGAACGGTAGAAAGAAGCCATAAGACTTTCAAGGAATATGTACGTTCCTGCATATCAGTTGAAAGGGATGATTGGGATGAATGGCTGAAGTACTTTACGTACTGCTTTAACATGACACCTTCAAAAGCCCACGGATAATGCCCATTTGATTTAGTTTTTGGAAGAATCCCATATGGATTCAATAGACTTAACAACAAAGATAGAATAGATCCCGTATACAATATAGAAGACTACACTAAGGAAAATAGGATATAGGGTATTACTTAGAAAGGAATCAGGACATAAACTAGAAAATAAATATGTAGGATTTACCTCTACTTTAACTCAAATTAAAAAATAAAACACGTCACTCTTTTATTTTAAACGTTAATACATTTTGGTTTATTTAAAATATACACATCGCTTATTCTTTTACGTTAATTACATAAGTTTTTTATAATCCTTAGTTTTCAACCTTTCAATCCGACTGCTGCTTACTAACTGAACTTACCACAAAAAATGTCTATCTAACATTGTCAGAACTCGTCTGCCTGTTCTTATATTCTATATCTGTCATAGTCACGCTCATTGTTTCTATATTACTCGTCCGTAGCCTACTTATGTCATAATGACCGTTAGTTCAAATTACTGTCCTACAATCGGCCCTCCTGACGGCAATACGACTCGGATTGTCACCGCTTCATATACTCAGCTACCGTAATAGTCTTGTTAGGACCCTCATGGTCACCAACCTTTTCCACCTCATATCTTCCATGAGGAAACTTATTTATAATCTTATACGGGCCTAGAAATTTTCCTCTCAACTTGAGACTGGTCCCAAATTGAGTCCGCTTGATGGCGACTAACTCATTTAACTCATATTCTTCTTCGGGTTTTCGTCGACGATTAAAGGTTTTACGATTCTCCTGCTGTATTTGTGAAATATTTTCCTTAACCTCTTTTCGAATTTCATCTCTATAACCCTCAAACTCGACTACAGCTTCACCGTTTAATATTTCCCTAAGATATGGCACTCAGGTAACGTCATTTCCATACCAGTTAGGAGTTTAAAAGGCGAAAACCGTGTACTTCTTGAAGTTGTTGAATTAATCACCATTTGAACACGTCGAATGTGCTTATACCAATTAATGGGATTCTCAATGCATAATTTCGCTAACATAGGCACGACTATCTTATGCATCCTTTCTACCTGTCCGTTTCTACGAGGTGCTCCTGTAGCTATAAGCAAATGTTGAATACCCTCTTCTTTGCAATAATTCTCAAAAACCTGCGAAGTGAAGGCTGCACCTCTATCAGTAATTATCCTCATTGGGTTGCCGAAGATTGATGACTGCTTTTCTAAACTTTCAATAACTGCTTTCGCATCTGTGGATTTTGTTGGATACAGCCAAACAAATTTACTAAAACCGTCTACTACTACGAAAATGTGATTGTATGCCTTCTTCGTCATTTCCATTGGACCAACGTGATCAACCTGATACGTCATCAATGGTCTATCATCTTTGTCAATGGGGTTCAAATAACACTCCTTCTTACCAGTTTTCGCTTCGGTGATAATGCACTCGATGCAATTTTTACTATCCTGTGAACTTTGGTATGTAATACTGTTTTTCGATCAGCTCTTCAGTTTTAGTCACACCATAGTGCCCCTGGCTGTGCGCCATTTTGATTATCTCATCCCATCTTTTCCCCATATAAAAATCTTCATAGTTACCATATTCTAAAACAGCTCTAGTGGCCTTAGTGCTTTTATCGTTTAGTTGTGCATCTCTTAGTCTGTGAGTTAAACTGCTTTCCATAATCAAACATGACATTCGGCTTAACGCATCCACATGTTTCATTCGGGATCCTTGTCGGTGTTCTATTTCGTACGAAAATTCCTGTAAAAACATGGCCCATCGGGATATCCTTGGTGGGACATCTGCCTTGTTTATCGTCATCTTGAATGCACTACATTCGGTTACGATTTTAAACGGCAAACCAAGTAAATATACTCTCCATTTTTTCAATGCCTCAACGATCGCAAGAACTTCCAACTCATATGAGTGGTAATTTTCTTCAAACGGCTTCGTCCTTCGACTCATAAACTGGACTGGGTGCATTTGCTGGTCATCAGCACCTTTCTGTAGGAGCACTGCACCATACCCATACTTGCTGGCGTCTGCATGAACTTCCGTTATAGCATCTGGATTATATAGTCTCAAAACTGGAGCATTAACAAGTGCGTCCTTTAATTGTTGATGGGCGATTAGAAACTCATCGGTTACCTTAAAAACCACATCCTTTCGGAGCAAATCGGATATTGGCTTGGCTATTACCGCATAACCTTCGATGAATCTTCTAAAATACGAAGTCAAGCCCAAAAATCTCTGAACCGTTTTTCGATCGGTAGGAACTGGAAAATTCTTAACGGCTATGATTTTGTCTTCCGATGATTTTATTGAACCACTTCGTATGATATAACCCAAAAAATTCACCTTTTCCTGCAAAATCTGACATTTACTCCATTTAATATGTAAATTTCAGCACCGAAATTATTTTTGACTAAGGATTTTATGGTTTGTGAGTTCAGTGACTTCTCGTTATCGCAAATTATTGTTTTCGTCTCCCTGAAAAAAATTCAAAATTTCCAAGAGCGCCGGTTTGACATCAACTATGGCCCTAGAGGCTATGGGTTTCACCATGGCAAATTTAGAAATGTCTATGTGAAGCAATTCACCCGGGAAGGAAGGTATGGGAGTTTCGCCAAGTCTTTGCTTCTGGGGGTGTCTTTGGTATTTAGCCACATGACAAATTTTGCAGTTTTTTGTGATCTCTTTGAGTCTTTTTCTGATATCAGGGAAATAGTAATCTTGAAGAAGCTGTTTTGTGTTTTCGGACACTGAACGATGTGCTCCATTGTGTTCATTTACTAAGATTTCAATTTGATCGCTGGGATTGAAAATATCCGTCACGAATTTATTCGAGTAACGGAACTTTACAGATGGGTAGTTTGTGATAAGGAGATGCTGAATTTGGGCCAACGTATGCAAGTCGCAATGAATTGCGTTCACTACGTGCGCATTTATACAATTTTTAAATGCGCCTAAGAGATTTTCTATTTCGTCGTATGTTACGCGGTGTCTAATACGATTTCTGAAAAGAATTTTAGTTTCCTTCTTATATTCAGTACCTTGGGTAAGGATAATTTGGTTTTTAAAACAATTTATGGGGTTTTCAACGGTGGGAATAATTTCAGTAAGCGAAATTTCACTTCCGCAGGCCTGGAGTGAGGTTGTGGATCCAGAATCTTCAATAGCATGGACATATTGTCTGGAAAGGGCATCGGCAACTACATTGTCTTTGCCGGGTTTATAAAAAAATATTGGGGAGTACTCTTCCATGAAAGCTCTCCACCGTTTTAATTTCGAATTCAGATTTTTATCGGAGATTGAAAACGTGAGGGGTTGGTGATCAGTAAATATGATGAGCTTATTAACTCCATAAAGGTAATGTCTAAAGTTTTTCAAAGCCCACACAATAGCCAGCAGTTCTCGCTCATTTGTGGCGTAATTTTCTTCAGTAGATGACAAAGTTCGAGATATCATTGTTATAGGTCGACCATTCTGTGAAAGGACAGCTCCGATGGCATGGGACGATGCGTCCGTTGTGAGATCAATAGGCTTTTCAAAATTTGGGTACAAAAGAAGGACATCCTCAGAGGATAGAATTTGTTTAATTTTCTCAAAAGAATTTATGGCCTCTTCGTCCAAACATATTTCAATATGTTTCGAATGCATGGTTCCGACATGCCCATTATCACCTCGTAAAAATCTAGTAAGAGGCTTAGCAATGGCCGCATAGTCGTTGACAAATCTCCTATAATACCCTGCCAATCCTAAAAATGATCGTAGGCTCCTCAGTGTATTAGGGATCTTATAATTTACGATGGCTTCAACTTCCTTCGGACAGGTTTTTATTCCGTCGATTGAAACAATAAACCCCAAGTATTCTACAGAAGTTCTGAAAAATTTGGACTTCTCTAATGACACTCTCATGTTAGCGTGGTAGAGTTTGTTCAGTATCCTTTCGATGTCAGCAATATGTTTCTGCTCAGAGTCAGAAAATATTATGATATCGTCTATGTAAACGTGACAGGATTTTCCTATTTCTTCACGCAGAACGTCGTCAATAGCCCTTTGAAAAATACTTGGCGCGTTTTTAAGGCCAAATGGCAAACGGCAAAACTCGTACTTTCCATTATTTACACTAAATGCGGTTTTTTCGTGGTCGCGCTCGACCAAATTAATTTGGTGAAAACCACTTTTTAAATCCAAAGTTGTGAAAAATCTAGACTTTCCGAGATTTGATAAAATAATAGATGGGTCAGGTATCGGGTATTTATCTGGAATGGTTTTCAAATTAAGCTTCGTGAAATCAAACACCAAACGCTTATTGGGTTTGCCATGTTCATCAGAACCCTTTTTATCGACAACCCAAACTGGACTATTGTAAGGGGATCGAGACGGTCTTATAATGCCGTTTCTCAGAAGTTCTTTCACCTCTTTATTTACAAATTCCATCATCGATATGGGGTATGACTGATATCTGGAATATATTGGCTCCCGGTCTTTGGTTCTAATTGTAGCAGAAATTTTAGTGTTGTATGGTAAGGCTTCATTTGGATTTGCAAAAACACCCGAGTTTTCATAAATTTTTTTGAAAAACGACTCTTCGACATTCTTCGGAATGCAGACGTCACTTATTAAGTCGTTAACTGTATCTAACCCGAGGTATTTCAACCTTTCTTGACCACCATCAAAGTAGATAATGTCGTGTTCTGTATCAATAACCCCCTTTATATTTTTTATAAAACCAAATCCAATAATGCCATCAAATAGGGATAAATTCGGAAGGATAAAAAAAGTTTCAGTTTTATTCAGGACGTTTACTAAGGTTTTCTTTTTGATTATGTCAGCTCCATGAATCGATTTTACCAAGAATGGGTTTTCTAATCTTTTAATATTTTTCAATCCAACAACATTCGTAATATAGCTTTTCGAAGCGCCAGTGTCAATGAGGAGTATATTATTTTTACCGCCTATCATTCTTTCAATGTAGGGGAGTACTGATCCTCCTCTAAAAAATTAATTTCATCCTCAAAAACTGGATCAGTATAGGCCTGGTTCTCCGACGGATCCTGATCATGCTGAACATTTGGGTCAGCTAGATAATCATAAGCTTCTTCGAAAATTTCGTTTGGTGGGATTTCGTGTCCAAGATTGTTGATTCTTTGGACTTTTCTAGGGATTTGCCTATCTGAAGCTATGCCCCTTTTTTGTGTCTGAAATCCCTGAAAGTTATTACTTCGGACCGTTCGCATGCTTACGTCGGTACCGATTGGATGGGAAATTTGTGGAGTGTTATCACCCTGTTGGTTTATATTCTGAACAGAGTTTTGGACAAAATTGCGAAAATTCGGATGAGACCGGAAATTCGAATGTGCGGTATTGTGTCGTTGCGATTGAATGAACGTCTGTTGAGGGCGATTTTGGTAAAATGGTACATTTTGTTGCCCAAAATAATTCGGAGAAACTTGCGAGTGGGTCTGTGGCTTACTTAAAAAATTCTGTCTAGTATTTTGCTGGCTTTGCCTTGGAAACAGTTGACCCGGAGGGTTTTGTAGAGTCCTATCTAACCCATAATTATAAACAGCTGCGAAATGGTATCGGTTCTGATTAGTTTCAAGCTCCTGAGCCAGAGCTAACGCAGTCGGTAAGTCCGCAGGCTTACAAGAAAATAGCGTATCGCATAACGGCTTCTTAAGTCCAGAGACAAAAACTCGCAATGCGTCATCCCGATATTTTTGATTAAGCGACTTAATCAATGAATTATCGCCTTCGTGAGACATTATGACCTTGTTAACAATAGCAGTCAGTTTTCGTTCCACTTCGTCATAAAACTGAATAATCGTCTTCTGCCCCTGTCTGAGTGTGGATAGTTCTTGTTCCAGTGTAAATATGGACTTCTTGTCCATATAGGTGAAGTATAATCTAGATATGATGGCCTTAAAGTTAAGAATCGTGTTATAAGCGCTTAATTGAGCGTCTGCGTTCCCTACAATTTTATTTCTCAAAATTGCTACCGCTTGGTAGTATTTAGAACTTCCCTGATAAGCTTCAAATAGTTTGTGTGCCGTAATGGCGGCTTGGCGCCTGGAAACGTATCTTTGAGGTTCACCCTTGAACTCCGGGACCGACTGAACTATGTCCAGAGTTTCGTCACACTGTACACCTGGCGTGATTCGTATTTCCTGATATTCCTCAACAATGGTTGGTGGCTGTAAACTATTGATTCGCGCAGTCAAATCCTCAATTGTGGTCTGAAAATCTTGTCTAGTCCTTTGAACAGCCTGTTCAATGGCAGTGTCCAAAATTACCTGTAAATTTGCTGGGTTCATTGTATTCCTTCTCGCTACTTGTCTGTCAGAAATTCTCAAAGCTCCCAATCTGTTTAAGAGTTCCTCTGTTTCCCTTAACAATCTTGACTCCTGCATTAACCTTTGAAACCGACTAAGGCTGCCTAACACTGTAATATTTTTCTAACGTGAATTTATTTCTAAAGTCAATGGAAAGATTTACAAAATTAAGTCCTCACTTCTTATTTTTAATAGAGATACAAAATAAATGTAATTTTTTCTACTAATTATTAAAGGCAATACAAATTTTAATCAATTCTTTAGCAAAGTAAAAAAAAAAATAGATGTTTTATAACAATATATCAAAAAAAAAAAATAAAAATAAACCATAAAACCGCACTCACATGACCTCCACCGTGTTGAGTTGAGACATCCTGATTTTTGTTCTTATCCTTCTGATTGTGGCTGCCCAAGCAAAATTCGTTGCTTGGTGACCCAAAATTTGTTCTATTTCCTGTGCTTTTTCCTTAGCTCCTTTTTATTGTTTTGTAGTGTTTGTACTCGGCTTTTATTTAATTTAATTAACGCACTGTTTTTTGTTTAAATTATAAACGAATGTTTTTACATTTATATGAGCACTATATGGTTTTCGTTCAAAATTTTATTTTTTTTAATTATTTATTTGAGCAAATGCGCATTTATTTTTAGTTCAAAACTATATTATTTTTGTTTTAAATATTTATTTGAGCACTATGTGCCTTTAGTTCAAAACTTTATTTTTAAAAGAATGTTTTTATATGAGCACTATGTGCTTATAGTTCGAAACTTTATTATTTTTTTAAACTATTTATTTAAGCAATATGCGCATTTATTTTTGGTTCAATACTTTATAATTTTTGTTTAAATATTTATTTGAGCACTATGTGCTTTTAGTTCAAAACTTTACTTTAAAAAAAAAAAATATTTGAGCACTATGTGCTTTTAGTTCAGAACTTTACTTTAAAAAAAAAAATATTTGAGCACTATGTGCCCTTTTTCTATTTTCACGTTGGGCGCCAGTTATTGTTCTTACACAATCTCGTCACTTGTAAAAATAAAACACTTTCTTTTATGGGTTTTATAACTTTACTCAAAATCACTTAGTATTTAAAGATTTTACATTATTAACTAGAACTTCACATATTATTTAAAGTTTCACAATTTTAACTTGGTATCAAATCATTTATTGTTTATTTTACGGAAGACCGCTTACTTGCTATGCAAGTTGGAGTGACGAAATTAAACTAACTTTTTATTATCTTTGAAAACATATTTTAAAGAGTTCTACAACTTCATATGCAAACAAAAACACAAACACAATTATGCTTGTCAGCAAAACGGCTTCACATTTTCGTGTGAACCAAATTCACACGAAAAAATGCAAGGTAGCGCCTGCTACGAAATTATGTTGCATTATCTTGCAATTGACAAAGAATTTGTCACATTGGGGCTACGTACCTTAACTTACACAGCAAGCACTTTATACAGCAATACCCCTTTTTCACGCAGCCAGACACAGACTGGAGAATTTTAATTTGACACTCAGTCGCAGTTTTCTTTGCTATAGTCTTTGCTTCACTCACTACAACACTTTACACAGCAATACCCCTTCCTAACGCAGAGCAAGTCAGCAATCACGCACACGCAGCGTACAGAAAATGTTCTCTTTTGAGGGTAGGTTTGTCTTATCAGTTCAACGTAGAATTTTAATTTCAATTATAAAGTCTTTCCACTCTCTTTGTGCTTTTGTTCTGTCTTTTTTATTTATAAGTAGGTATATGTCAATTGAATGGTTTATTAGTTAAATTTTTCTTTAAGATTTTCAATGTTCAAATTATTATACCCTCCACTCCAGTGTGCAGAGGGTATATATAAGTTTGTCATTCCGTTTGTAATAATTAGAAAAAAAATTTTGGACCCCATAAAAATATATATTTGTGATCCTTATAACAACCGGATATGTTGTTGTTTCTATATTGTTCTTGTTGTTATTCTAAATGTTGTGTTGTTGTCATAGCTGGACTTGGTGTTTTTGTGGTCGTTGTGGTATTAGTATAATAAAAACTAACCCTTTGTGCATTTTTATACCCTCAAAACGTCAGTGGCAGAGGGTATATAAGGTTTGTCATTCCATTTGTAACGCATCGAAAAACTAATTTTCGACCCCATAAAGTGTATATATTCTTGATCCTTATCACAGCTCGAGTCGATATAGCGATGTCCGTCTGTCCGCCTGTCCGTCTGTCTGTTGAAATCACGCTCATTCACAAAAAAAGCCATCTAACTGGATATGGCTACAATAATATAATTTGCCATAATTCCCAGAAGGTTGGTTTTGAAAATTGGGCTAAATCGGGCATCATCGTGATTAGATACGAGCAAAAATATGTAGATACCTCTAAAAAAACACAAAACCCAGTGTGTTTGTTGTAACACTTTAGTGGTTGAACATTAAAATTGTACAACAACATAAAAAAATGCCACAAAAAATTATGCATATACATATATTAACAATACCAAGAACACAATAACATAGCTCATGTTAGTAGTATTGCCACATATTTTTTTATCGTTATCACGTTATAATAAAAAAATCGCCAATATGAAAGAAAAAAAATGAAAACTAAAAATGGAAAATGAAAATGGAGAATGGAAAATGGAAAATGAAAAACAGAAAATGGAAATGTAAAAGTAAAATGTAAAATGTAAAATGTAAAATGTAAAATGTAAAATGTAAAATGTAAAATGTAAAATGTAAAATGTAAAATGTAAAATGTAAAATGTAAAATGTAAAATGTAAAAATGTAAAATGTAAAATGTAAAATGTAAAATGTAAAATGTAAAATGTAAAATGTAAAATGTAAAATGTAAAATGTAAAATGTAAATGTAAAATGTAAAATGTAAAATGTAAAATGTAAAATGTAAAATGTAAAATGTAAAATGTAAAATGTAAAATGTAAAATGTAAAATGTAAAATGTAAAATGTAAAATGTAAAATGTAAAATGTAAAAATGTAAAATGTAAAATGTAAAATGTAAAATGTAAAATGTAAATGTAAAATGTAAAATGTAAAATGTAAAATGTAAAATGTAAAATGTAAAATGTAAAATGTAAAATGTAAAAATGTAAAATGTAAAATGTAAATGTAAAATGTAAAATGTAAAAATGTAAAATGTAAAATGTAAAATGTAAAATGTAAATGTAAAATGTAAAATGTAAAATGTAAAATGTAAAATGTAAAATGTAAAATGTAAAAGTAAAATGTAAAATGAAAAATGTAAAATGTAAAATGTAAAATGTAAAATGTAAAATGTAAAATGTAAAATGTAAAATGTAAAATGTAAAATGTAAAATGTAAAATGTAAAATGTAAAATGTAAAATGTAAAATGTAAAATGTAAAATGTAAAATGTAAAATGTAAAATGTAAAATTTAAAATGTAAAAATGTAAAATGTAAAATGTAAAATGTAAAATGTAAAATGAAAAATGTAAAATGTAAAATGTAAAATGTAAAATGTAAAATGTAAAATGTAAAATGTAAAATGTAAAATGTAAAATGTAAAATGTAAATTGTAAAATGTAACATGTAAAATGTAAAATGTAAAATGTAAAATGTAAAATGTAAAATGTAAAATGTAAAATGTAAAATGTAAAATGTAAAATGTAAAATGTAAAATGTAAAATGTAAAATGTAAAATGTAAAATGTAAAATGTAAAATGTAAAATGTAAAATGTAAAATGTAAAATGTAAAATGTAAAATGTAAAATGTAAAATGTAAAATGTAAAATGTAAAATGTAAAATGTAAAATGTAAAATGTAAAATGTAAAATGTAAAATGTAAAATGTAAAATGTAAAATGTAAAATGTAAAATGTAAAATGTAAAATGTAAAATGTAAAATGTAAAATGTAAAATGTAAAATGTAAAATGTAAAATGTAAAATGTAATATGTAAAATGTAAAATGTAAAATGTAAAATGTAAAATGTAAAATGTAAAATGTAACATGTAAAATGTAAAATGTAAAATGTAAAATGTAAAATGTAAAATGTAAAATGTAAAATGTAAAATGTAAAATGTAAAATGTAAAATGTAAAATGTAAAATGTAAAATGTAAAATGTAAAATGTAAAATGTAAAATGCAAAATGTAAAATGTAAAATGTAAAATGTAAAATGTAAAATGCAAAATGTAAAATGTAAAATGTAAAATGTCAAATGTAAAATGTAAAATGTAACATGTAAAATGTAAATGTAAAATGTAAAATGTAAAATGTAAAATGTAAAATGTAAAATGTAAAATGTAAAATGTAAAATGTAAAATGTAAAATGTAAAATGTAAAATGTAAAATGTAAAATGTAAAATGTAAACTGTTAAATGTAAAATGTAAAATGTAAAATGTAAAATGTAAAATGTAAAATGTAAAATGTAAAATGTAAAATGTAAAATGTAAAATGTAAAATGTAAAATGTAAAATGTAAAATGTAAAATGTAAAATGTAAAATGTAAAATGTAAAATGTAAAATGTAAAATGTAAAATGTAAAATGTAAAATGTAAAATGTAAAATGTAAAATGTAAATGTAAAATGTAAAATGTAAAATGTAAAATGTAAAATGTAAAATGTAAAATGTAAAATGTCAAATGTAAAATGTAAAATGTAAAATGTAACATGTAAAATGTAAAATGTAAAATTAAAATGTAAAATGTAAATGTAAAATGTAAAATGTAAAATGTAAAATGTAAAATGTAAAATGTAAAATGTCAAATGTAAGATATAAACTGTAAAATGTAAAATGTCAAATGTAAAATGTAAACTGTAAAATGTAAAATGTAACATGTAAAATGTAAAATGTAAAATGTAAAATGTAAAATTAAAATGTAAAATGTAAAATGTAAAATGTAAAATGTAAAATGTAAAATGTAAAATGTAAAATGTAAAATGTAAAATGTAAAATGTAAAATGTAAAATGTAAAATGTAAAATGTAAAATGTAAAATGTAAAATGTAAAATGTAAAATGTAAAATGTAAAATGTAAAATGTAAAATGTAAAATGTAAAATGTATAATGTATAATGTTAAAATGTAAAATGTAAAATGTAAAATGTAAAATGTAAAATGTAAAAATGTAAAATGTAAAATGCAAAATGTAAAATGTAAAATGTAATATGTAAAATGTAAAATGTAAAATGTAAAATGTAAAATGTAAAATGTAAAATGTAAAATGTAAAATGTAAAATGTAACATGTAAAATGTAAAATGTAAAATGTAAAATGTAAAATGTGAAATGTAAAATGTAAAATGTAAAATGTAAAATGTAAAATGAAAAATGTAAAATGTAAATTGTAAAATGTAAAATGTAAAATGTAAAATGTAAAATGTAAAATGTAAAATGTAAAATGTAAATGTAAAATGTAAAATGTAAAATGTAAAATGTAAAATGTAAAATGTAAAATGTAAAATGTAAAATGTAAAATGTAAAATGTAAAATGTAAAATGTCAAATGTAAACTGTAAAATGTAAAATGTCAAATGTAAAATGTAAACTGTAAAATGTAAAATGTAACATGTAAAATGTAACATGTAAAATGTAACATGTAAAATGTAAAATGTAAAATTAAAATGTAAAATGTAAAATGTAAAATGTAAAATGTAAAATGTAAAATGTAAAATGTAAAATGTAAAATGTAAAGTAAATGTAAAATGTAAAATGTAAAATGTAAAATGTAAAATGTAAAATGTAAAATGTAAAATGTAAAATGTAAAATGTAAAATGTAAAATGTAAAATGTAAAATGTAAAATGCAAAATGTAAAATGTAAAATGTAAATGTAAAATGTAAAATGTAAAATGTAAAATGTAAAATGTAAAATGTAAAATGTAAAATGTAAAATGTAAAATGTAAAATGTAAAATGTAAAATGTAAATGTAAAATGTAAAATGTAAAATCTAAAATGTAAAATGTAAAATGTAAAATGTAAAATGTAAAATGTTAAATGTAAAATGTAAAATGTAAAAATGTAAAATGTAAAATGTAAAATGTAAAATGTAAAATGTAAAATGTAAAATGTAAAATGTAAAATGTAAAATGTAAAATGTAAAATGTAAAATGTAAAATGTAAAATGTAAAATGTAAAATGTAAAATGTAAATGTAAAATGTAAAATGTAAAATGTAAAATGTAAAATGTAAAATGTAAAATGTAAAATGTAAAATGTAAAATGTAAAATGTAAAATGTAAATGTAAAATGTAAAATGTAAAATGTAAAATGTAAAATGTAAAATGTAAAATGTAAAATGTAAAATGTAAAATGTAAAAATGTAAAATGTAAAATGTAAAATGTAAAATGTAAAATGTAAAATGTAAAATGTAAAATGTAAAATGTAAAATGTAAAATGTAAAATGTAAAATGTAAAATGTAAAATGTAAAATGTAAAATGTAAAATGTAAAATGTAAAATGTAAAATGTAAAATGTAAAATGTAAAATGTAAAATGTAAAATGTAAAATGTAAAATGTAAAATGTAAAATGTAAAATGTAAAATGTAAAATGTAAAATGTAAAATGTAAAATGTAAAATGTAAAATGTAAAATGTAAAATGTAAAATGTAAAATGTAAAATGTAAAATGTAAAATGTAAAATGTAAAATGTAAAATGTAAAATGTAAAATGTAAAATGTAAAATGTAAAATGTAAAATGTAAAAATGTGAAATGTAAATGTAAATGTAAAATGTAAATTAAAATGCAAAATGTAAAATGTAAAATAAATGTCAAATGTGAAATGTAAAATGTAACATGTAAAATGTAAAATGTAAAATGTAAAATGTAAAATGTAAAATGTAGAAATGTAAAATGTAAAATGTAAAATGTAAAATGTAAATGTAAAATGTAAAATGTAAAATGTAAAATGTAAAATGGTAAATGTAAAATGTAAAATGTAAAATGTAAAATGTAAAATGTAAAATGTAAAATGTAAAATGTAAAATGTAAAATGTAAAATGTAAAATGTAAAATGTAAAATGTAAAATGTAAAATGTAAATGTAAAATGTAAAATGTAAAATGTAAAATGTAAAATGTAAAATAAAATGTAAAATGTAAAATGTAAAATGTAAAATGTAAATGTAAAATGTAAAATGTAAAATGTAAAATGTAAAATGTAAAATGTAAAATGTAAAATGTAAAATGTAAAATGTAAATGTAAAATGTAAAATGTAAAATGTAAAATGTAAAATGTAAAATGTAAAATGTAAAATGTAAAATGTAAAATGTAAAATGTAAAATGTAAAATGTAAAATGTAAAATGTAAAATGTAAAATGTAAAATGTAAAATGTAAAATGTAAAATGTAAAATGTAAAATGTAAAATGTAAAATGTAAAATGTAAAATGTAAAATGTAAAATGTAAAATGTAAAATGTAAAATGTAAAATGTAAAATGTAAAATGTAAAATGTAAAATGTAAAATGTAAAATGTAAAATGTAAAATGTAAAATGTAAAATGTAAAATGTAAAATGTAAAATGTAAAATGTAAAATGTAAAATGTAAAATGTAAAATGTAAAATGTAAAATTAAAAATGTAAAATGTAAAATGTTAAATGTAAAATGTAAAATGTAAAATGTAAAATGTAAAATGTAGAATGTAAAATGTAAACTGTAAAATGTAAAATGTAAAATGTAAAATGTAAAATGTAAAATGTAAAATGTAAAATGTAAAATG
>OY821522.1:42701498-42764303 GCA_963682025.1 Cordilura impudica | reverse complement strand
AGTGGAAAATGAAAATTGAAAAATGAAAAATGGAAAATGGTAAGTGGGAACTGGAAAACGAGAACTGAAATATGAAAAATGGAAAATGAAAAATGGAAAATGAAAATTGCGAAATGAAAAATGGAAAATGGGAAAAGAAAATTGAAAAATGAAAAATGGAAAATGCAAAACGGAAAATGGAGAATGAAATTGAAAAATGAAAAATGACAAATGGAAAATGGAAATTGAAAAATTAAAAGTGAAAAATGGAAATTGAAAAATGGAAAATGGAAAAAGAAAATTGAAAAATGAAAAAATTAAAAATTAAAAATTAAAAATTAAAAATTAAAAATTAAAAATTAAAAATGAAAAATTAAAAATTAAAAATTAAAAATTAAAAATTAAAAATTAAAAATTAAAAATTAAAAATTAAAAATTAAAAATTAAAAATTAAAAATTAAAAATTAAAAATTAAAAATTAAAAATTAAAAATTAAAAATTAAAAATTAAAAATTAAAAATTAAAAATTAAAAATTAAAAATTAAAAATTAAAAATTAAAAATTAAAAATTAAAAATTAAAAATTAAAAATTAAAAATTAAAAATTAAAAATTAAAAATTAAAAATTAAAAATTAAAAATTAAAAATTAAAAATTAAAAATTAAAAATTAAAAATTAAAAATTAAAAATTAAAAATTAAAAATTAAAAATTAAAAATTAAAAATTAAAAATTAAAAATTAAAAATTAAAAATTAAAAATTAAAAATTAAAAATTAAAAATTAAAAATTAAAAATTAAAAATTAAAAATTAAAAATTAAAAATTAAAAATTAAAAATTAAAAATTAAAAATTAAAAATTAAAAATTAAAAATTAAAAATTAAAAATTAAAAATTAAAAATTAAAAATTAAAAATTAAAAATTAAAAATTAAAAATTAAAAATTAAAAATTAAAAATTAAAAATTAAAAATTAAAAATTAAAAATTAAAAATTAAAAATTAAAAATTAAAAATTAAAAATTAAAAATTAAAAATTAAAAATTAAAAATTAAAAATTAAAAATTAAAAATTAAAAATTAAAAATTAAAAATTAAAAATTAAAAATTAAAAATTAAAAATTAAAAATTAAAAATTAAAAATTAAAAATTAAAAATTAAAAATTAAAAATTAAAAATTAAAAATTAAAAATTAAAAATTAAAAATTAAAAATTAAAAATTAAAAATTAAAAATTAAAAATTAAAAATTAAAAATTAAAAATTAAAAATTAAAAATTAAAAATTAAAAATTAAAAATTAAAAATTAAAAATTAAAAATTAAAAATAAAAAATTAAAAATTAAAGACTCAGGTGGAGGGTATCAAAAAATTCGGCACAGCCGAATTTAACACTCTTACTTGTTATACCCTCCACTCCAGTGTGCAGAGGGTACATATAAGTTTGTCATTCCGTATGTAATAATTAGAAAAAAAATTTTGGACCCCCATAAAATATATATATTTGTGATCCTTATAACAACCGGTGTTGATATAGTGATGTCCGTCTGTCCGTCTGTCCGTCTGTGGAAATCACGATGACGGCATCAATCGGGCAGCTAGGGTACTCGTTGATATGAAAAATGATTCATTAACATCCTGAAAAGTTTGCTGTTTAAAATCGTCCAAATCGGTCGATTAGTCCAAATCGGTCGAGATTTGAATGAAGAACTAAAAAAAGTCTTGAAAAAATATAAATTTCTATGTTGTTCTTGTCACGATCACGCCCTCAATAGTACAGCTACAGTAATCGCTTTTAGTGAGAATGATTCACCAAATTCATGGGAAGATTTCTATTTCAAAAATCTGAAAAAAAAAAAATGAAAAATATGATGTTTCTATATTGTTCTTGTTGTTATTCTAAATGTTGTGTTGTTGTCATAGCTGGACTTGTTGTTTTTGTGGTCGTTGTGGTATTAATATAATAAAAACTAACCCTTTGTACATTTTTATACCCTCCACACGTCAGTGGCATCGTTTGTAACGCATCGAAAAACTAATTTCCGACCCCACAAGGTATATATATTCTTGATCCTTATCACAGCTCGAGTCGATATAGTTATGTCCGTCTGTCGGTCTGTCCGCCTGTCCGTCTGTCTGTTGAAATCACGCTCATTCACAAAAATGCTATCTAACTGGATATGGCTACAATAGTATCATTTGCCATAATTCCCAGCAGGTCGGTGTTGAAAATTGGCTAAATCGGGCATCATCTTGATTAGATATGAGCAAAAATATGTAGATACCTCTAAAAAAAAACACAAAACCCAGTGTGTTTGTTGTAACACTTTAGTGGTTGAACATTAAAATTGTACAACAACATAAAAAAATGCCACAACAAATTATGCATATACATATATTAACAATACCAACAAGTAAGAAAATTATAGTCGGTCTAGACCGACTATACGATACCCTATACCATGCGTTTAGAGACCCTATCTCTTAGGCCCAACTAACTGGACATAGAAAATAAGCAAAAACCAAATTTGAGTGGGATTTTTATTAATTTTTTTGGCTGCAGATATGAAAAAGTTCATATCGGATGCTATATCTATATAGGGACTTGGTCCAAAAATGGACCGATCCTGATAATGTTTGGTAAAGTCTCTTGTATTTTGCAAAAATATAAACAAACAAAATTTGAGAAGAATAAGTGCAATATTTTTGTTTTTTAATAGATTTAAGTGAAGAGCGGGAAGCAGCTATATATGGGGTCAAAGGGATCATTTTTAAACTACTCATTAATGGATGTAATGAACGCATACAAACCCAATTTGAGTAAGATCTATATGACAATTTGGATCTTATGGCAATTTATGTCGATTTCATATGGGTAATTTGTATGGGGGCTAGGTCTGAACATGGACCGATTCTCACCAATTTCAATAGCGTTCATCGCATGGCCGATAAAAGCTTATGCA
Organism: Cordilura impudica; assembly: GCA_963682025.1. Classification (NCBI taxonomy): domain Eukaryota; kingdom Metazoa; phylum Arthropoda; class Insecta; order Diptera; family Scathophagidae; genus Cordilura; species Cordilura impudica. Next base: position 42,761,371 of record OY821522.1, on the reverse strand, counting down.
CCAAATTTCATCAAAACACATTCATATTTGCGACCTGCAGTTTGATTACAAGCTTTACATGGACACACAGACGGACGGACGGACGGACGGACGGACGGACGGACGGACGGACGGACGGACATTGTTAAATCAACTCAGAAAGTGATTCTGATTCGATCGGTATAATTAAAGATGGGTCTAGGTCAAATATTTTTGGTTGTTACAAACAGCAGCACAAAGTCATTATACCCAAACCACATAGTGGTATAGGGTATAAAAACACAATAACATAGCTCATGTTAGTAGTATTGCCACATATTTTTTTTACCGTTATCACGTTATAATAAAAAAAAATCGCCAATATGAAAGAAAAAAAATGAAAACTAAAAATGAAAAATGGAAAATGAAAAATGGAACATGAACAAGTAAGAAAATTATAGTCGGTCTAGACCGACTATATGATACCCTATACCATGGTTTAGAGACCCTATCTTTCGGTCCAACTACTTCGATATAGAAAATAAGCATAAACCAAATTTGAGTGGGATTTTTATTAATTTTTTTGGCTGCAGATATGAAAAAGTTCATATCGGATGCTATATCTATAAAGGGACTAGGTCCAAAAATGGACCGATCCTGATCATGTTTGGTAAAGTCTCTTGTATTTTGCAAAAATATGTACAAACAAAATTTGAGAAGAATCAGTGCAATATTTTTGTTTTTTAATAGATTTAAGTGAAGATCGGGAAGCAGCTCTATATGGGGTCAAAGGGATCATTTTTGGACTACTCATTAGTGGATGTAATGAACGCATGCAAACCCAATTTGAGTAAGATCTATAAGACAATTTGGATCTTATGGCAATTTATGTCGATTTCATATGGGTAATTTGTATGGGGGCTAGGTCTGAACATGGACCGATTCTCACCAATTTCAATAGCGTTCATCCCATGGCCGATAAAAGCTTATATACCAAATTTCATCAAAATATATTCATATTTGCGACCTGCAGTTTGATTACAAGCTTTACATGGACACACAGACGGACGGACGGACATTGTTAAATCAACTCAGAAAGTGATTCTGATTCGATCGGTATAATTAAAGATGGGTCTAGGTCAAATATTTTTGGTTGTTACAAACAGCAGCACAAAGTCATTATACCCAAACCACATAGTGGTATAGGGTATAAAAATGGAAAATGAAAATGGAGAATGGAAAATGGAAAATGAAAAACAGAAAATGGAAATGTAAAATGTAAAATGTAAAATTTAAAAGGTAAAATGTAAAATGTAAAATGTAAAATGTAAAATGTAAAATGTAAAATGTAAAATGTAAAATGTAAAATGTAAAATGTAAAATGTAAAATGTAAAATGTAAAATGTAAAATGTAAAATGTAAAATGTAAAATGTAAAATGTAAAATGTAAAATGTAAAATGTAAAATGTAAAATGTAAAATGTAAAATGTAAAATGTAAAATGTAAAATGTAAAATGTAAAATGTAAAAGGTAAAATGTAAAATGTAAAATGTAAAATGCAAAATGTAAAATGTAAAATGTAAAATGTAAAATGTAAATTGTAAAATGTAAAATGTAAAATGTAAAACGTAAAATGTAAAATGTAAAATGTAGAATGTAAAATGTAAAATGTAAAATGTAAAATGTAAAATGTAAAATTTAAAATTTAAAATGTAAAATGTAAAATGTAAAATGTTAAATGTAAAATGTAAAACGTAAAATGTAAAATGTAAAATGTAAAATGTAAAATGTAAAATGTAAAATGTAAAATGTAAAATGTAAAATGTAAAATGTAAAATGTAAAATGTAAAATGTAAAATGTAAAATGTAAAATGTAAAATGTAAAATGTAAAATGTAAAATGTAAAATGTAAAATGTAAAATGTAAAATGTAAAATGTAAAATGTAAAATGTAAAATGTAAAATGTAAAATGTAAAATGTAAAATGTAAAATGTAAAATGTAAAATGTAAAATGTAAAATGTAAAATGTAAAATGTAAAATGTAAAATGTAAAATGTTAAATGTTAAATGTAAAATGTAAAATGTAAAATGTAAAATGTAAAATTTAAATTTAAAATGTAAATTGTAAAATGTAAAATGTAAAATGTAAAATGTAAAATGTAAAATGTAAAATGTAAAATGCAAAACGTAAAATGTAAAATGTAAAATGTAAAATGTAAAATGTAAAATGTAAAATGTAAAATGTAAAATGTAAAATGTAAAATGTAAAATGTAAAATGTAAAATGTAAAATGTAAAATGTAAAATGTAAAATGTAAAATGTAAAATGTAAAATGTAAAATGTAAAATGTAAAATGTAAAATGTAAAATGTAAAATGTAAAATGTAAAATGTAAAATGTAAAATGTAAAATGTAAAATGTAAAATGTAAAATGTAAAATGTAAAATGTAAAATGTAAAATGTAAAATGTAAAATGTAAAATGTAAAATGTAAAATGTAAAATGTAAAATGTAAAATGTAAAATGTAAAATGTAAAATGTAAAATGTAAAATGTAAAATGTAAAATGTAAAATGTAAAATGTAAAATGTAAAATGTAAAATGTAAAATGTAAAATGTAAAATGTAAAATGTAAAATGTAAAATGTAAAATGTAAAATGTAAAATGTAAAATGTAAAATGTAAAATGTAAAATGTAAAATGTAAAATGTAAAATGTAAAATGTAAAATGTAAAATGTAAAATGTAAAATGTAAAATGTAAAATGTAAAATGTAAAATGTAAAATGTAAAATGTAAAATGTAAAATGTAAAATGTAAAATGTAAAATGTAAAATGTAAAATGTAAAATGTAAAATGTAAAATGTAAAATGTAAAATGTAAAATGTAAAATGTAAAATGTAAAATGTAAAATGTAAAATGTAAAATGTAAAATGTAAAATGTAAAATGTAAAATGTAAAATGTAAAATGTAAAATGTAAAATGTAATATGTAAAGTAAAATCTAAAATGTAAAATGTAAAATGTAAAATGTAAAATGTAAAATGTAAAATGTAAAATGTAAAATGTAAAATGTAAAATGTAAAATGTAAAATGTAAAATGTAAAATGTAAAATGTAAAATGTAAAATGTAAAATGTAAAATGTAAAATGTAAAATGTAAAATGTAAAATGTAAAATGTAAAATGTAAAATGTAAAATGTAAAATGTAAAATGTAAAATGTAAAATGTAAAATGTAAAATGTAAAATGTAAAATGTAAAATGTAAAATGTAAAATGTAAAATGTAAAATGTAAACTGTAAAATGTAAAATGTAAAATGTAAAATGTAAAATGTAAAATGTAAAATGTAAAATGTAAAATGTAAAATGTAAAATGTAAAATGTAAAATGTAAAATGTAAAATGTAAAATGTAAAATGTAAAATGTAAAATGTAAAATGTAAAATGTAAAATGTAAAATGTAAAATGTAAAATGTAAAATGTAAAATGTAAAATGTAAAATGTAAAATGTAAAATGTAAAATGTAAAATGTAAAATGTAAAATGTAAAATGTAAAATGTAAAATGTAAAATGTAAAATGTAAAATGTAAAATGTAAAATGTAAAATGTAAAATGTAAAATGTAAAATGTAAAATGTAAAATGTAAAATGTAAAATGTAAAATGTAAAATGTAAAATGTAAAATGTAAAATGTAAAATGTAAAATGTAAAATGTAAAATGTAAAATGTAAAATGTAAAATGTAAAATGTAAAATGTAAAATGTAAAATGTAAATGTAAAATGTAAAATGTAAAATGTAAAATGTAAAATGTAAAATGTAAAATGTAAAATGTAAAATGTAAAATGTAAAATGTAAAATGTAAAATGTAAAATGTAAAATGTAAAATGCAAAATGTAAAATGTAAAATGTAAAATGTAAAATGTAAAATGTAAAATGTAAAATGTAAAATGTAAAATGTAAAATGTAATATGTAAAATGTAAAATGTAAAATGTAAAATGTAAAATGTTAAATGTAAAATGTAAAATGTAAAATGTAAAATGTAAAATGTAAAATGAAAAATGGAAAATGAAAAAAGAAGAAAGAAAATTAAAAAATAAAAAATTAAAAACGGTAAATGAAAAATGGAGAATGGAAAATGAAAATTGAAAAATGAAAAATGAAAATTGAAAATTGAAAAATGAAAAATGGAAAATGAAAATTGAAAAATGAAAAATGGAAAATGGTAAGTGGAAAATGGAAAACGAGAACTGAAATATGAAATATGAAAAATGGAAAATGGAAAATGGAAATTGAAAAATGGAAAATGAAAATTGCAAAATGAAAAATGGAAAATGGAAAAAGAAAATTGAAAAATGAAAAATGAAAAATGGAAAATGCAAAACGGAAAATGGAGAATGAAATTGAAAAATGAAAAATTAAAATTGAAAAATGAAAAATGGAAAATGGAAAAAGAAAATTGAAAAATGAAAAATGGAAAATGCAAAACGGAGAATGGAGAATGAAATTGAAAAATGGAAAATGAAAATTGAAAATTGAAAAATGCAAAATGGAAAATGAAAATTGAAAATTGGAAAATGCAAAACGGAAAATGGAGAATGAAATTGAAAAATGGAAAATGAAAATTGAAAATTGAAAAATGAAAAATGAAAAATTAAAAATGAAAAATGGAAAATGGAAAATGAAAATTGAAAAATTAAAAATGGAAAATGGAAAATGAATTATGAGAAATGTAAATTGCAAAATGAAAATTGAAAAATTGAAAATGGAAAATGAAAATTAAAACATGGAAAATGGAAAATGAAAAACGAAAAACGAAAAATGAAAATTGAAAAATGAAAAACGGAAAATGGAAAATGAAAAATGGAAAATGAAAAATAAAAAAATTAAAAATGAAAAATTGAAAATGAAAAATGAAAATTGAAAAATTAAAAATGGAAAAATGAAAAATGAAAAATGGAAAATGGAACATGAAAATTGAAAAATGAAAAATTAAAAATGGAAAACGCAAAATGGAAAATGAAAATTGAAAAATGGAAAATGAAAAATTGAAAATGAAAATTGAAAAATTAAAAATTGAAAATGAAAAATGGAAAATGAAAATTAAAAAATGGAAAATGAAAAATGAAAACTGAATATTGAAAATTGAAAAATGGAAAATGAAAATCGAAAAATTAAAAATGGAAATTGGAAAATGAAAATTGAAAAATGAATAATGAAAAATGGAAAATGGAAAAAATTTAAAATTAAAAATTAGAAATTAAAAATTAAAAATAAAAAATTAAAAATTAAAAATTAAAAATTAAAAATTAAAAATTAAAAATTAAAAATTAAAAATTAAAAATTAAAATTAAAAATTAAAAATTAAAAATTAAAAATTAAAAACTAAAATCTAAAAACTAAAAACTAAAAACTAAAAATTAAAAATTAAAAATCAAAAATTCAAAATTCAAAATTAAAAATTAAAAATTAAAAATTAAAAATTAAAAATTAAATATTAAAAATTAAAAATTAAAAATTAAAAATTAAAAATTAAAAAATAAAAACTAAAAACTAAAAATTAAAAATTAAAAATTAAAAATTAAAAATTAAAAATTAAAATTAAAAATTAAAAATTAAAAATTAAAAATTAAAAATTAAAAATTAAAAATTAAAAATTAAAAATTAAAAATTAAAAATTAAAAATTAAAAATTAAAAATTAAAAATTAAAAATTAAAAATTAAAAATTAAAAATTAAAAATTAAAAATTAAAAATTAAAAATTAAAAATTAAAAATTAAAAATTAAAAATTAAAAATTAAAAGTTAAAAATTAAAAATTAAAAATTAAAAATTAAAAATTAAAAATTAAAAATTAAAAATTAAAAATTAAAAATTAAAAATTAAAAATTAAAAATTAAAAATTAAAAATTAAAAATTAAAAATTAAAAATTAAAAATTAAAAATTAAAAATTAAAAATTAAAAATTAAAAATTAAAAATTAAAAATTAAAAATTAAAAATTAAAAATTAAAAATGAAAAATCAAAAATTAAAAATTAAAAATTAAAAATTAAAAATTAAAAATTAAAAATTAAAAATAAAAATTAAAAATTAAAAATTAAAAATTAAAAATTAAAAATTAAAAATTAAAAATTAAAAATTAAAAATTAAAAATTAAAAATTAAAAATTAAAAATTAAAAATTAAAAATTAAAAATTAAAAATTAAAAATTAAAAATTAAAAATTAAAAATTAAAAATTAAAAATTAAAAATTAAAAATTAAAAACTAAAAACTAAAAATTGAAAATTAAAAATAAAAAATCAAAAATTAAAAATTAAAAATTAAAAATTAAAAATTAAAAACTAAAAATTAAAAATTAAAAATTAAAAATTAGAAATTAAAAATTAAAAATTAAAAATTAAAAATTAAAAATTAAAAATTAAAAATTAAAAATTAAAAATTAAAAATGAAAAATTAAAAATTAAAAATTAAAAATTAAAAATTAAAAATTAAAAATTAAAAATTAAAAATTAAAAATTAAAAATTAAAAATTAAAAATTAAAAATTAAAAATTAAAAATTAAAAATTAAAAATTAAAAATTAAAAATTAAAAATTAAAAATTAAAAATTAAAAATTAAAAATTAAAAATAAAAAATTAAAAATTAAAAATTAAAAATTAAAAATTAAAAATTAAAAATTAAAAATTAAAAATTAAAAATTAAAAATTAAAAATTAAAAATTAAAAATTAAAAATTAAAAATTAAAAATTAAAAATTAAAAATTAAAAATTAAAAATTAAAAATTAAAAATTAAAAATTAAAAATTAAAAATTAAAAATTAAAAATTAAAAATTAAAAATTAAAAATTAAAAATTAAAAATTAAAAATTAAAAATTAAAAATTAAAAATTAAATATTAAAAATTAAATATTAAAAATTAAAAATAAAAAATTAAAAATTAAAAATTAAAAATTAAAAATTAAAAATTAAAAATTAAAAATAAAAAATTAAAAATTAAAAATTAAAAATTAAAAATTAAAAATTAAAAATTAAAAATTAAAAATTATTTAAAATAAATATACACATCGCTTATTCTTTTTATTTAATTACATAAGTTTTTTATTATCCTTAGTTTTCAACCTTTCAATCCGACTGCTGCTTATTAACTGAACTTACCACAAAAAATGTCTGTCTAACATTGTCAGACTTCGTCTGCCTGTTCTTATATCCTATGTCTGTCATAGTCACGCTCATTGTTTCTATATTACTCGTCCGTAGCCTACTTATGTCATAATGACCGTAACTTCAAATTACTGTCCTACAAATATAAGGCCCTTATATAGTTGACAGTTTAGAAAATAATGGAAATATAGTAATAAGATCACAATAATACAACAAAAACAATTAATACACAGAAATAGATTAAATATATATTACTAAAAGTACAATTTGTACAACTAGGAAAATTCACTTTAATTAAAGAAATTCAATATCTAATAAATATAATTATTTACTCAGTCCAAAGTTAATCTGATAAAATTGCATTTTTTTAAAATTAAAATCTCCAAATATTTAATAAAATCATACATACATAAACATATGTATATAAATGTAAACATAAACATATTATATTAACAAAATTTTTTTTTTAAATATTGTAAAATCTAAAACAAAAACAAATTAATTTTTGAAAATAATCATTGTATTAACTAGTAACTTATTAAACAGAATGACCAGGTCATTCTAATGAAAAAGGGAGGTGACATAGCCATCCCATTAATATACATACTAGCAGATTCCAGCCCTCGAAATTCGAGTGCAAATTCTAGGAAATTTTATTTTTTCAGTATATAAAGACCCTAAATGTATGCTTATTAATTATAGCCAATTCACAAATCAACACAAAAAAACAAACTCATTTTTATTACGAAAACATTAACAAATTTAATAAACACACACATAGCATTGTATAATTTTATGTATGTGTTAGTAGCAACTTTAAATCCAATTTACTCAAAATAAAGGAAAATATTTAAAAATCTGTAAATCTGCAAAACGGCTAGAAAGAAATACATTTCAAATAATATACATTTGGCCAAAATCGGTATAAAACGATAGAACAAAACATCGGTCACAAGAAATCGCCTAGCCTATTAATATTATAGATTAAATAATCTTATTAGCTTAGTACGTAAATTAAGTTTTAATAAACCTAAATTAGATCTAAATTAAATTACTTAACTCTATTATATAAATATATATATAATTGTCTAAAATGTTTGTTAAAATAAATTAAATGTATGCATAACTAAATTTTTATAAAATCAGAGAACAAAATGCTTTAAAAATCTTTACTAATTTCGTGAATGACAAGATCATTTAAATTAAAAAGCGAGGCATATCGTGATTATATTCATAAGGTAAACGATAACTTTAGTTAGTCACTGATAAACGTATTTTAGTTACGACTAAATGTCATCGTCCAAAATACAATTGAGTCCAAACATTTGCTGATACGACAATTTACGATTAAAGTCAACGCCCGTATTTTATATACGGAAATGTTTATGTTTAATCAATTGTTGATAAAGCAAATGTATTGCGAAATACATAATCACGCCATACGCCACCTGTATGTATGTATGCTATATTTTGTTTATACAGGTATTTTTTATATAAAGGCCTGTATGCAGCTTGCTAAGGAATCAAAAACTTCATATAAAAAAACGCTTCAGAAATGCTTAAGGAATTTTTCTGTCAAAAAATTTCTGTTGATAGTCTGCAGCTTTTTAAAAAAGTAGTATTGTTTTTACTACTTTTTTTTGACGTAAATAAACCCAGGCTTTGAGCAGGAATATCAAATTTTTCGTTCTTTCTGAACGGAATTTTGATAGGAGATGTAAGCATAAACAAAATGTAATATGCTAAAAAAAATAAAAGTTATTTTTCAGTTGCAAACATGGAAAAAAACGAACAAAATTCGGCAAAGAAAAACAAGAAGCGGATGGGTAATTTTGATACTGAGCTTAAAAAGCGTTTAGCAGGCCAAATAAAGCAGAACCGAAGAATTGATTTGTTTTCAATTTCACAATTCTTAATAATTGACAGAAAACAGCTGATTGCTAGCGTTGCATTGAAAGGTACTTTTGTGCTTTTTTTTCTTTACGAAATATATGAAAATTTTCTGTTAAGATTCCTTAACAAGCTGCGTACAGCTCTTAACCTAGGAAAAATTGTGTATATAAAATAAACAAGTATTGTTTTAATTAGCATTTTTAGTAAACTAATTAGATATACTTCTTATATTGCTAATGAAAAAATCTTTTAATTTAATTTGCAAAAAAGCCTTTTGTAACTTCTATAAACTTTTTCAGTTTATCTGTGTTTCTGAAGATAAATTTAATTGAATTTATTCGGTTATTTTTGTAAATCTTTGCACGGGTTTGACTAGTTTTTATTAATTTGCTTCTAATTGAATTGAACTATATGAAGAAAAAACATTTTTGTAACTTCTATAAGTTTATAAGCAATGTGACGAGCTATTAGACATCGTAAAATCTTTGCCGGATTTTGAAGGGAAACATGAAACGTATGATTCATGGCATCAAGCGGCACAAACCGCTTATAAAATCTTTGAAAATTTTTATGAAAGCTGCAAGCGCTACCAAGCTGTAGCTATCATTCGTAATAAGATAAAACGGCCAGCTGATATGGTACTTTCATCTTTCAACACGGTTTTGAACTTGAAGGAAATTTTAGCACGCCTTGACTTCACATACTCAGATAAGTGCCCGATTTATCTAATCGAGCAAGAGCTCTCAATTCTTCTTCTCAACCTATGATGAGGTTGAGAAGAACCTGACCCTACTAACAAACAAAACTATTATAACGTATGATATGGCCAGCGCAACATCCATTAACGAAAAGTATATCAATAACTAAGACGGGGTTGAGTGATGTACTCTTTTCGGCACGTCCAAACGACTGACCCTCAGATGTAGCGTTAGCTCAAAAAGTTGAAGCTAATCACGAGCGATACTTATTCGCAAGCAACTGTGATAGGTGTCTTGAGGATAAGGAAAGGCAAAGATGTGAGCCGAAACGACAAAATAGGGTCTTGAGTGCGGGATATCAGATGACTAAGAATCCCCATTTTTTTCAAACGTCAGGGCTTTGGCAACAGGGCCCCTCGGGAAGAAGAACCAGTCCATCCAATGGATGGGGATGATTCAATGCGATACAAACAGCCAACAAGATCCGGAAATAATGGCCCCCTCTAGCTCAATCCTATGAGAACCGGACACCTCTGCGATACGGCACACCATCGCAAGGTCATTATTACCATAATAAGGACACCAGACAGGCAAAACGAAGGTTCTGCTAGATTCACGGGACCTAAACAACAGAGAATTAACCACATTTCCTAACATACTGTCTCGGCAGAACAGGAACACTATGAACAACAAGCAGATGCAGCAATATCGGAGATCGATGACGAAGAAGAATTCGACATTTTTAGGCAGAACTGCCTGTTGCCATTCATAGAAAAGACAGTTGCAGGGGGAACTATCAAACTTCTAATTGATACAGGTGCTTTGAAGGACTACGGGAGCTAAAAAACGTATCTGCGGTAGGTAATCGATTCCTAGCTAAGTCAATCCATGGTTTCGACACCATTAATAAAAAATGCATCCGTAACCTATTCCACATTCGATGGTATACTTGGTCTTGATTTGCTAACGCAATTAAGCGCAAAATTAGATTTTAAAAATAAAGAAATCCAAACTCAAAACCGTTCGGAGAAAATACAATTTGCAAAGTGTGCAAATGTGAATTTCACGCAAGTAGAATATATATACGTACCCCACACGGTAACTGGGAGGTTTCAAAAAATTATGAAAAATCTATTGGGAGTTTTTGAAAACCCTAATGATTCATTACCCTTTAATACAAACATCATCGCCACTATCTGTACTGATAATAATGACCCGGATTATTCGAAACTTTACCCTTACCCGGTGGGGGTTTAAAAATGGTACAGTCAGACCTTCTAGGTCTCCCTATAACAATCCCATCTGTGTTGTCGACAAGAAGGGCAAAGAAAATATTTGCCAGGGTATTTAAGACAATGATATGGAAACGGCGCATGTTGACCAACAGAAGTTGGGAACCGGAACAGTGTTCCCAAGTTTGGTTCACAGATGGCTCAAAACAATCAAATGGGGACACGGGCGTGGGCATACTAGGTCCCAATTTCCAACGAGCCTTACCCATGGGATAATACCCATCCATATTCCAAGTGGAGGTTTTCGCGATTTATATGTATTAGCGTGACTGAATATCTTAGAAGAAAGACAAAAAGGACACTCATTTATATACTATCCGACTGTCAGGCTGCACTAAAGCTATCCTACAATGCGTCGTCTAGACTTGTTTTGGATTGCATCGAAGTGCTGGACCAGTCAGGCAGATGCAACGAACTAGCTTTATGCTGGATTCCAGGACACGAAGAACACGAGGGCAATGAAAGAGCGGATTGCCTGGCCAATCTGGCGGCTCGTCGTCCTTTTATCGGTCCGGAACCATTCTTTGGTGTTCCAACAGGATACATCAAAAAAAAACTTAAGAAATGGAGCGTTTCACAATTTGCCCAACAAGAGATTTGTTACTCCATCCAGTGTTCAATCGAAAAGACTACTCTCCCTAGACAAGAAGGACTTAAGGACCTTGACGGGATTCTTTACTGGATACTGAAATCTTAGTAAAAGGTCAATCTGTTACGGACACATGAAGGTCCTGCGAAGAGGAGGTGGAAATGGCAGATCTCATTGTCTGTGAATGTCCGAGACAAAGTGCACTTGGAGGATAACTGTATCCCCCGGGATATATGGTGTCTCTTGCCAAATAAGGTAATTGGCTTTATAAAAAGCTTTAATCTTTAGGACAACCATAGGCTGCACAATAGGCCAGATTGGTCGCGGTGCGGAGAACCTTTTTAATCTAATCTGATCTAAACTATAAATTTTAAATAAAATTAAATTAGTTTTTGAAAATAATCATTGTGTTAACTAGTAACTTATTAAACAGAATGACAAGATCATTCTAAGGCATCCCATTGAATGAATAATAGTCATTAAAATAATTTTAAATAATCTTGAAATATAACATAATGAATAATCATTAAAATAATTTTTAAATCAATTACTTGTAGTTAAAATATTTTTAATATATAAAAAATTATTAAAATAATTTTAAATATATGATAATTAAATAATAATAATGTTGATTAAATAATCCTATTGTAGTTAATTAATTTACACAAAATTATTATTCTACTACCGATAAAGCTCATGTTGATACTTTGATTGCACCAAAAATTCTATGATTTATTATGTGGTACTATTTTTAAAAGCTTCTTGTTTGTTCATATAAACCTTAAAATAATTTTTTCTTTTTTTGTTATTATTAAATTTTTTCATTGCCATTTTTTAACATTACGGAAGTGCATATTTGATCATTTTGTTTTAATCAATCATGACATTTAATACGAACAGTACTAATTATAATTTAAGAATTTTTTTCTTTTATTTGTTATTATTATTATTTTAATGTTTATTATTATTGTTATTTTTATGTTATTATTTTTCATGTTTATTGCCATTTTTTAACATGTACGGAAGTACATATTTGATAATTTTGTTTTAATCAATCATGATATTTAATTCGAACAGTACTAGTTATAATTTAAGAACAGTCTTGGGAGTTGCTAGTAGTTATCACAATGGTTTTCAAAATTGTCATTTTAATTCAAGAAGCCTTAATAACACCAAAATCGACTAATTGAACTACACTCTGTCAAATTGTTCAACTGATGTAATATGCGTTACTGAAACGTGGTTTGATTCTAATGCTGATGATGATGCATGTAATCTGCCAAAATTTAATATGATTCGACATTATAGAAAGACTGGAGCAAAAGGTGGTGGAATTGCAATTTATCATAAAAAAGGTGTAAGAGCTAAAATTATTCTAAAATCAGAGAATGATGACGTAATTGAATACCTTGGCATAGAACTAGAGGGCTCTAATAATATAAAATGCTGTATTGTGTGAACCTAGAAAACTTTTTTGAAAAATTTATTGATTGTCCGATTCAATACGAAAATATCATTGTGTGCGGAGATGTTAACAGTTACGATAACACCCCATAGAATCATAATTTAGTTATTATTCTCTGTTCTTTACCTCCCTTTTACCTTTCTTGGGTATTCATTTAAATGCAAGTTTGTATTATGCACAAAAAACATTCTTACATACAAAAATGTTTTTATTAAAGAATTATATGTATCGACGAATTCCAACTAATTCATTTTCAAAAACAATCAAGTTGCCTAGTTGCAGTATTTGCATTTTTTTTAAAGAAGTCATTTCAACTTATTACCGGATGTTGCCCAACATGTGCCATATTTATTAAAACCTAAATTAATTGGAATTCGTCACGATAAACATTTAATAATTATAAGTGTGTGAAAATATTAAATCGCCACAATAAACAGCAGTAAGCATTTTTGGTAAATATAAGAATACGAAATTGTTAATTTTAATGCAGTAAAAGAACTCAACTAAATAAAGAGGTAGCACTAGCTACGAAAAAAAAATATTAAAGAAAAAAAGAAACACTAGTTTTTTTCTCAACGTCACACAAGTGACAATAAAAATTGGCGACGAGGATAAAGGATTATATCGGTACCGCGATTAAAAGAAACTAAATCCTAAAGAAAAAAATTTTGTTTTAAAAGTGAATTTTTTTTCTAAACTAACTAGTAGAATCAAAATTGAAACTACAATAAGAAGAAGTGAACATTCTGGTGAATTACAAATTTATAAAATAAAATTTTGTTTTAAAGAAAATTTTTTCTGAAGAAGACTAGAAATTAATTAAAGTAAAACTTTAAGCAAAAATCTGTGAATCCAAAAAAAAATATATAACTAAAATTTAAATAGCAAAATAAACACAAATGAAACTTTGAACAAATTTTGTAGAAAAAAAAAAAGATCAAAAGTGAACTTTACAAAATTTTATAATACCGTGAACTTTTGAAATCAAATAAAACATTGATATAAACTGGCATTAAATTACTTTTGATAAAAGTCTGACCAAAACCATACGAAACATTGAAATAGAAGAAATACAAACTGTTATTCTGTGAGTGAAACCAAACTATCTATCCAAAAGAAGGATGCAGAGGAGAACACCCTAGAACCACCCAAAGGACAACTCTAAGATCTCTAGGAACGCAACAACAAATAAAGTAAGACTAGTTATAAACCATTTCAAATGCAATTTATAATAATTTATATATATTATTTACAATAAACCTTAAATATTGCTGTGATTCTTACGGGACCCTCCAGTGATAAGAATAAAACAATATTAAATAAAATATTAAATAACAATTGTAAACTACTTCTTAAATCTCATCTCCCACATTATCCCTATTAAATATGGCAAATCCTAATCCTAATCAAATACAGTTAGACCCAATAAAATATTTTAACTCTATACCATGCTACAATGGCAATAAGAGTGACTTGATGACTTTTACCAGACTTATAGACAGGATCCATCCTTTGCTTACAACTTATGATGAGTTGTCGCAACTAGTTTTTTCGGACATTATTAAAAGTAGGATGTTAGGAAAGGCTAGGGAAGTTATGGAAATCAATACCCAAGCTCGATCTTGAATCTCAATGACAAGCGTCCTAGAAAACAATTTTGGCGAAAAGTTGTGAAGAACTTTTCGATGAATTAAAGGCGGTATCATTTAATACGACAACAGTAGACTTCTACAATGAAATAAAATTCAGATTAAGAAAGCTTTGCAATAAAGCAGTAATGGTCCTTGGAGAAGGAGAAGCTGCGAACCAAGTTGCAATCAATAACCAAAGGTCGGCATTACACATATTTAGGAATAAGATGCCCGAACCGATGAGGACTGTTTTAGCCTGTAGAAATCCAGGTACCCTAGAAGAGGCGATGGACATTTTGTTCGAAAATGGATATGATCGAATGGGAAGAGACGGCCGTGTAATAAAAAACCTGATTAACGAAAATAAGGAAAATGGATCAAATCAAGATGGCAGAAATAATTCGGAGAATGCCAATAGAAATTATAGAAATAACCAAAATCGAAATAAAGAAAGCAGTAATTTTAATAATAGAAATAATAGTCACCGAAATTATCGTAGGGAAAATAAGCCATTTAATCAGAATAACCGCGAAATAAATGGAAATAGAAACCAAAATTTTTTCAATAATAGAAACAATAATCGACAAAATTACCGTAGGGAAGACAACACTTTTTATCAAGGAAACAATGGATATAATAATCAACAATTCTATAGTAACCAAAATTACCAACAACAACTTCCACAAGGACATCGACCAGAACCTATGGAAGTGAATAACGTTCAAAATTTTCAGGAAGCAGCCTCAACGACAAACTTCCATATATAACCATAAAATCTAAATTAGGTCGGCTGAAATTCATAATTGACACAGGAGCGACGCATTCCATAATAAACCCAGGATTATGCCATCCTAAATGGAAGATACCCTGTGAAACTATGGATATTAAAACACTTCAAAATACGGTTAAAATAGATGAAAGAGTATCAGTACCAATTTTCGAAGAATTTGGTGGTACACCAAATATGAAAATTGAATTTTTAGTGTGTAAATTCCACAACCAATTTAATGGTTTAATCGGAAATAATATTTTAAAAAATCTAAATGCAATAATAAATTTAAAGGATAGTATACTAGAAATTGGTAAACGAAAACTTCCTATTCGATTTACCAATGATGGTGTCGAGTACTTCTTTGAAAATAAGGGTGTATATGAAGTTAAGTTACCAGTAGAACAAAAAGAGGGACTAATATATAATCCCCAAACTATATTGAATAGAGATCGAGTTGAAATATTAGAAGGAGTGTACGAAGCTGAGAACTACAAAATATGTGCCTTCGTAGATGTAAAAGGAGATTTTCCAAGAAAAGTTGTATTAGAAGCACAAGATGCTGACAAAGTAACAAACGAAAATTTTTATACGCTTGAGACCAATGAAACAAATGAAACAGTTTTGGAACAAATTCGTACAGATTACCTCAATTATGAGGAACGACATCGATATCCGTATGTGCACAAAGAGGCAGTGAAAAAACAAATTGAAGAAATGTTAAACAAAAAGATAATTAGACACAGCCATTTTCCATACTCAGCACCAGTTTGGATAGTACCAAAAAAAATTGGATGCTAGCGGAAGGAAGAAATGGAGGCTGGTTGTAGACTATAGAAAACTTAATGAAGTTACAATAAACGACAAATATCCAATTCCAAATATAGATGAAATTTTGGAAAAACTCGGACGTTGTCAATACTTCAATAGGATATTAAAACATGATCCCAATAAAAACACGGAATCTGTAGAAGAGAAAATATATAGAACAATATTGTACTACAATAACCCAATTCATTCTACCACAGGCAGGAAACCTATTGACTTCAAAAATGGTACAATAAGTCATGAGGATTATCCTTCAATCAGAGCTAAAATTGTTAAAATGAAAGAAAGGACAATAGAAAAATTAAATGAAAATAGAAAGGATATATTTATTCAAACAGGATCAATATATGTGAAAGACGAAAGAGGAGGAAAGAATCATTCTAAGTTTAGAAAAATTACAGTATCAGAAATAGACAATGACCATGTTATAACAGACACTAACCATAAATACTATAAATCTCATATTAAGAGAAGGAAAAAGCTACAAAACATAAATAACTAACCTACCTAATAACGTATTTCTTTTTAGAAGACTCCTTTATCACTTATAATACTTCTGACCTCTACTTTAAAAGTAACACACTCTCAGATTATGGAGATACACGATTTAACCAAAAACGAAGGTTACATCCCGATAAAAGAGGACAACATAAATATTATAGATCACTATAATAGAATATTTCATATTTCATTTTGTTAATCTAAGTAACTATCATAACACAATGGAGAATATAAAAAGAAATATAAAATTATTAGATAGTCCCATATCAGATTTACAGCCGTTATTAGACACTATGAAAAACAATTTTAAGCTACTAAATAGAAAATTAGACAACCTTGCACCACATTTTAGAAACAGTCGTGGACTGATAGATGGTTTAGGTAAAGGCATAAAATTCATAACTGGCAATATGGATAGCGAGGACGAAGTAGAAATAAGAAACGCTCTTACAAATCTCACAAATAGTATAAACAAGAATTCGTTTGAAATTAATAACGTAATACAAGTAAGTGAAACATTTTCTTCTCAAATCCAAAATATCACCGCCCACATAAATAAACAACAATATATTGTCGGAAAATACATCAATAAATTCAAATATGAAATTCAAAACAAGATAACTACATTAGAAGACGAAATAACTTTTATGAAGCATCTATATCAAATTGATAGCGATGTAAATCTGTTAAAGAATCACATAGATGACATTGGACGAGTTATTTTTACTAGTAATCTAGGAATCATTCCCACAGATATTTTGAATGACAAAGAAATAGAAATAATAGATAACTTTGAGATATACACAAAGACTAAAGTAGCCACTTCATTTCATGATAACCAAATAATTATTATCCTATCCATTCCCGTATTTTCCAATTCTTCCTTTTCCCAAATAATTTTAGAACCAATACCAAACGAATTTAATAAATCTTTATACCTACCAAGAAATCGTATATTAATAAATGAAAATAAAAATATTTTTTTTCCTAATGTATCCCAATTATATAAAAATTTGGAAATAGTAAACGATAATTGTATTAAAAATATTGTTGAAAATAATGTAGCTAGTTGCACGCTAATTAAAAATAATATTACTGAAATAAAAGAAATCAGACCAGGCCTAATTTTATTCAAAAACTTCTTTAAAAATTTTACAAATGATTGTAATAATAGAAAACAGTGTTCTAATAATATATATACATTTCTAATAATTTTGGAAAATTGTGAAATAAAAGTTGATAACAAAACGTTTTATAATAATAAATTTACATTCAAAGAGAAAATCATACAAACCCATCTAATAACAAAAATAAAAGAAAACCAAACATTTGTAGACTTAAATTTAAATGACCTATATATTAAGCAAATCAAATTTGAAGAAAGTTTTAATGATCTAAATACAAACCATAAGATAAATGAATTTGTTAATATTACAACCAATACACTAACAATATCAATTATACTTATTTCAATACTTATGCCAATATTTTGTAAAAGAAAGGTGCAAGTTTTTAACGTTTCGTCGGAGCCTCAATCCAACGGAGGGGGAGTTACGATAACACCCAATAGAATCATAATTTAGTTATTATTCTCTGTTCTTTACCTCCCTTTTACCTTTCTTGGGTATTCATTTAAATGCAAGTTTGTATTATGTATAAAAAACATTCTTACATACAAAAATATTTTTACTAAAGAATTATATTTATCGACGAATTCCAACTAATTCATTTTCAAAAACAATCAAGTTGCCTAGTTGCAGTATTTGCATTTTTTTTTAAAGAAGTCATTTCAACTTATTACCGGATGTTGCCCAACATGTGCCACATTTATTAAAACCTAAATTAATTGGAATTCGTCACGATAAACGTTTAATAATTATAAGTGTGTGAAAATATTAAATCGCCACAATAAACAACAGTAAGCATTTTTGGTAAATATAAGAATACGAAATTGTTAATTTTAATGCAGTAAAAGAACTCAACTAAATAAAGAGGTAGCACTAGCTACGAAAAAAAGATATTAAAGAAAAAAAGAAACACTAGTTTCTTTTATCAACGTCACACAAGTGACAACAAAACTGTTAACATCGATTTGTCGTTGAACAATGCGAAGTCAAGAAATTTATTAAATGGTTTAAACTCTTGTGGATTAAACGTTATTAACTCTTGGCACACTCGGTTTGCCCCTAATATTAAACCTGCATTATTGGATTTTATGTGTAGTTCTAATGCTTCATATACTATTCATTTTGATCAGTTTTCACTTGCTGGTATTTCCGATCACGATATGCTATTTCTTGTATATTAAACTGCTGCATGAGTAGGCCTTTCAACATATTCAAATACTTTTATAAATTTTCAAATACTTCACTTCACTTCATCACTAGTAGCAAACAAAACGAATAGTGCTTTTTGTCTTTGCTGTACGACTAGGTACGAAGAAAACAAACAGTCGTGCAATGCTGTAGTTGTATTTGTAGGAAACGAGTATTTCAAAACGAAAGTATTCGAAAACTAGTGTATACCATTTGAATATATGAAATACAATCGGAAAGAAACCACACTAGTATTATTTTTTTGCACAATAAAACAGGATTATTTTATTTATTTATTTTAAAACAAGTTAATATTCTGATACTAATATTTGAAAAGAATTAAAAAAGAAATTGTAAAGAAATTTTTGAAATTCAAATTCATAATTTCTAAAGTTAAATGCTACTATAAAGAACGCCTTTTCCAACGTTAGAGTGGATGAACATAATTTCATTAACGCCAGTCTCTTAGGTTTCCTGCAGCTGAAAAAATCCGTTCCGAGGATGCGCTACTAGCTGGTGTTGCTAAAACTATGCAACTCAATTTATAGAGAAGCGGAAAATTATTTTTTTGTAAATCCAACCAAGTACAGACATTAAAGTCTGCAGTATTCACAACCTTTGTATTTTTATAAAATTGAAGCTCCTGGATAATAGCTTCATTGGAATTTCAGTTAGTTTCAGCTTCCACAAAATCCAAGAAGAGTTTTGCGTGTTTCGACGCAGGTGAAGAAGTAGTGGCAGGTTCCTGATGATTGGTTGGAGTTTCGTTTTGAAAGTATTTTAAATGTCGTACGCATTCGTCCTCAATATTTTGCCTTTCATCATTGGAACACTGCAAAAGCTTATTTGTTGGTGGATAAAGGAAAAGAGCTATTTTGTGGAAAATTGAAATATTTTCATTATTGTCGTATCCAAGTAAAATATTAATTTTCCATTAAGGCGCTGAATTATATCTAAATCACTATCATTAATTTCACAAGCTTTTTTTAATTGGTGAATATATATTAAAACTAAATGTAATGTTGCATAATTTTCTCCCTCCAAAGATTTAGTAGCTTCTTCAAAGGGCTGAAGGATTCCCTTCAATGCTTTTAAATTATTTATATTTATTGAGTCAATTCTGTGTAGCTCATTTTTGCTTTGAAGGATGTGATTGATTTCGCTCCAGTTTTTTTCTATTGAGTCTAGCATATAAAATACTGTATTCCAACGAGTGGGGCAACAGCTTTTTAATGAAGCATTCAAATTAGCATTTAGGCCCGACTTTTTAAAATACTTCACCAATTTTGCGCAGCAATTACTGAGTTCTCCAATCTCGGAGACTTCCTCCACTGATTTTTGCAAGGTATTGTTGAGTAAATGGCTTATACAGGCTAAACATTGAGTATTCCGGAAAGCTTTCATCATATTTGTGCCTCTGTCAGTAACTATTATAGATTTGTGGGAAAAATTACATTCAAAATCCACAAGAATCTTTTGAGCTTTTTTATATATATTTTCGCCTATAAATGTAAATGTATCGAATGAAATGTGTGAATCTCAATTTATTGTTAGAGCACCCAAATATCCAAATTATATAAAAAAAAAGTTCTATTGATTATGCAGAATCGAAAGAGGAACATAGTTTTGTTTCAAACTTTTGACCTTTATTTGACTTTTATGGTTCTTTGAAAAGTTCTTTTATGAAAATGGGAAAAAAATATATTTTAGAATTCTTAAAACTAAATTGTTTGATTTAATTAAGCTCTACAAAAATAAATGACGCAAAAAAATTATGTACCTACAAATTTTGATTTTGACTTCTGAAAGAATCATGAACATTCGAATAAGCTCAAAAGTGTGACTGAAAATCTTTGTGTATAATTGAATATATTTTGTGCATGGTTTAATACTTACTTGTACACCTTTCGCCTTCCATTGACTTTAAACAAATTAATCGAACTGACAATGCTCCATTTTTACAAAAATGCATTGTTAAAGCAATATAGCTTTTTTTTAAATAATCATCAGTCCAAATATCTGACGTTAACCCAAATCCATTATCTTTAACTAAAGCTATTTCGGATTTTATGCTTTGAAAACAATGATCGTAAAATTCTGAAACATTTCGCGAAACTGTTGTTGGATGCGGGAGTGCCCTTCCAATATCTACATTGAAACCGAATTTGGCTCCAATCGATACAAACTCTTCCAAAACTGCTTTTATCCCATCATCCTTTACCAAATTATAAGGTCTGCAATTTTGTATGACCCATTTCATTATCACTTTCGTTACAACTTTTTTTGTGGATTCGTCAACATCGACTTTTGAACCACTCGCAGATGCAAATTTTAATACATAGCACTTATGTTTAACTAAATTTGAAGTAGATCGATGGTTGTATTTTAAAAGTTTTTTACAGGATCTGCAACTGACGAAATCTTTATTTTCTACACCATCGGCATCAACTATTGTGGCGAAGACTTCCCAAACCTTGCTCCTTCCCTTTTTATTACTTAAAATTAGTTCGCCACTTAAAAGTTTTGCAGAAATCGAATTTGGTACACTCAAACTCGGTTCACAAGTAGACTGATTTGATGTCTAAAATTATTTAGAAAATTTTTATTTTCATCCTTTCTAAAATTTTAAAAATATTTACTTCATCAATTTCCATTTCCATTTTAAGTAACAAAATATATTTAATTTTATTATTTTTTATAAAAATAAAAAATCTTATTTTCGATCTTTATCAATTTAATGATTGAGTTTGAAATTGTTCACGCCGTAACACAAAAAAGTAAAACAACAAAGTAATCTAATGACCACTGTTTTCGTCATAAACACAATGTAAACAAGACTTACAGCTACTCCAAAAATTTTGTGTAGGAGCTAATATTTCAAATACTTTTTAAAGTTTTCAAACATCGAATATAAACAAGACAGTATTCATGCTTGTCGAATATGAGTATGCAGTGTAATGAGAGATGAGAGAACAGTGCTTTTTTCTTACAAGAGAGCCTAAGTAACTATTTGTCACTATTTGTTTTGTTATTTATATTGTTTTGTTTCAGTGAACCTGTACAGTATGTACAGTAGTTTAGTAATGAAATTGAATATATTCATGCAGCGCTTTATTATGCATGAAAATACTCGATAAATTGTCATGAGAACAACCTCCGATGTGAATAGCAAGAGCTTGAGTTTTTGAGGCGTTAATTGATAGATTATTATCCAAGGACCAGTGACAAATGTTTCTTAAATCTTAATTTAAACGAATGATTTAGACAACGATGAGAGAATACTAATGGGTCGGTAGTCTTGGGGAGCAGAAGGTCGATTATTTTTACCAACTGGTATGATATTGGCGATTTTCCAATGATTAGGAAAATTTGATGTAGTAATGATATGGTTAAAAATGTGTGTTAAAGCAGGTAGTATAAAAGGCATTATAAGTTTAAATTTAATGTCGATTTCATCATATCCAACAGCAGCTGATTTTAACGATGGTACGGATTTCCCAATTTATTCGGCAGTAAATGATTCAAAATAAAATAAATCTCCTACATACATTATGTTTTCATTTATCTGAAAAGAGTTAGCATCATCATTCATGATGTCAGAAAAAATATATCACATTCAATTTTCTTTTTTTTTTACTCCAATTTGTCCAAGACTTTTCCACAAATCTTTAGACGAAATATTTGAATTCAGTTTACTCTGATAGTAAATGCATTTAATATTTTTCAAAACAACATGTACTTTATTTCTTGCCACACGATAATATTCCCAGCTCAAGACAGTCTGCCTGGTTTTCCATTTAGAATAAAGTTTATTTCGTAGTCTGATTGCAGATTTAACTTCTTCATTGAACCAAGGTTGCTTGAAATTGTTTATTTTAATTTTCTTAACAGGAACATGCTTATCATACAACATCGAAATGTTACTTTCAAAGCAATTAAGCTTATCATTTTCATCATTATATATGATATTGACAACATTCATTCCACGTAATATTCACAGCATCAAGGCTTAGTTGTTGAACATTAATTTTTTTGAAATCGCGAAAATAAAAATGGGTTTCTGCTTCGTAGTAGTTTAAGTCAATATCATATACAATAAAGCGCTGCATGTTTTACTTTTTTGTGTTACGTCGTGTTACATATATATTTTGTTACTTAAAATGGAAATGGAAATTGATGAAGTAAATATTTTTAAAATTTTAGAAAGGATGAAAATAAAAATTTTCTAAATAATTTTAGACATCAAATCAGTCTACTTGTGAACCGAGTTTGAGTGTACCAAATTCGATTTCTACAAAACTTTGGGAAGTCTTCGCCACAATAGTTGATGCCGATGGTGTAGAAAATAAAGATTTCGTCAGTTGCAGATCCTGTAAAAAACTTTTAAAATACAACCATCGATTTACTTCAAATTTAGTGAAACATAAGTGCTATGTATTAAAATTTGCATCTGCGAGTGGTTCAAAAGTCGATGTTGACGAATCCACAAAAAAAGTTGTAACGAAAGTGATAATGAAATGGGTCATACAAAATTGCAGACCTTATAATTTGGTAAAGGATGATGGGATAAAAGCAGTTTTGGAAGAGTTTGTATCGATTGGAGCCAAATTCGGTTCCAATGTAGATATTGCAAGGGCACTCCCGCATCCAACAACAGTTTCGCGAAATGTTTCAAAATTTTACGATCATTGTTTTCAAAGCATAAAATCTGAAATAGCTTTAATTAAAGATAATGGATTTGGGTTAACGTCAGATATTTGGACTGATGATTATTTAAAAAAAAGCTATATTGCTTTAACAATGCATTTTTGTAAAAATGGAGCATTGTCAGTTCGATTAATTGGTTTAAAGTCAATGGAAGGCGAAAGGTGTACAAGTAAGTATTAAACCATGCACAAAATATATCGAAATTATACACAAAGATTTTCATTCACACTTTTGAGCTTATTCGAATGTTCATGATTCTTTCAGAAGTCAAAATCAAAATTTGTAGGTACATAATTTTTTTGCGTCATTTATTTTTGTAGAGCTTAATTAAATCAAACAATTTAGTTTTAATAATTCTAAAATATATTTTTTTCCCAATTTCATAAAAGAACTTTTCAAAGAACCATAAAAGTCAAATAAAGGTCAAAAGTTTGAAACAAAACTATGTTCCTCTTTCGATTCTGCATAATCAATAGAATTTTTTTTTATATAATTTGGATATTTCGGTGCTCTAACAATAAATTCAGATTCACACATTTCATTCGATACATTTACATTTATAGGCGAAAATATATATAAAAAAGCTCAAAAGCTTCTTGTGGATTTTGAATGTAATTTTTCCCACAAATCTATAATAGTTACTGACAGAGGCACAAATATGATGAAAGCTTTCCGGAATACTCAACATTTAGCCTGTATAAGCCATTTACTCAACAATACCTTGCAAAAATCAGTGGAGGAAGTCTCCGAGATTGGAGAACTCAGTAATTGCTGCGCAAAATTGGTGAAGTATTTTAAAAAGCCGGGCCTAAATGCTAATTTGAATGCTTCATTAAAAAGCTATTGCCCCACTCGTTGGAATACAGTATTTTATATGCTAGACTCAATAGAAAAAAACTGGGGCGAAATCAATCACATCCTTCAAAGTAAAAATGAGCTGCACAGAATTGACTCAATAAATATAAATAATTTAAAAGCATTGAAGGAAATCCTTCAGCCCTTTGAAGAAGCTACTAAATCTTTGGAGGGAGAAAATTATGCAACATTACATTTAGTTTTAATATATATGCACCAATTAAAAAAAGCTTGTGAAATTAATGATAGTGATTTAGATATAATTCAGCGCCTTAAAGGAAAATTAATATTTTACTTGGATACGACAATAATGAAAAATATTTCAATTTTCCACAAAATAGCTCTTTTCCTTTATCCACCAACAAATAAGCTTTTGCAGTGTTCCAATGATGAAAGGGAAAACATTGAGGACGAATGCGTACGACATTTAAAATACTTTCAAAACGAAACTCCAACCAATCATCAAGAACCTGCCACTACTTCTTCACCTGCGTCGAAACACGCAAAACTCTTCTTGGATTTTGTGGAACCTGAAAGTAACTGCAATTCCAATGAAGCTATTATCCAGGAGCTTCAATTTTATAAAAATAAAAAGGTTGTGAATACTGCAGAGTTTAATGTCTGTACTTAGTGGGATTTACAAAAAAATAATTTTCCGCTTCTCTATAAATTGAGTTGGATAGTTTTAGCAACACCAGCTAGTAGCGCATCCTCGGAGCGGATTTTTTCAGCTGCAGGAAACCTATTATATGAAAAAAGATGTGCATTGGGCTTGAAAGAGACGGGCGTTAATGAAATTATGTTCATCCACTCTAACGTTGGAAAAGGCGAACTTTATAGTAACATTTAACTTTAGAAACTATGAATTTGAATTTCAAAAATTTCTTTACAATTTCTTTTTTATTTCTTTTTAAATATTAGTATCAGAATATTAACTTATGTTTTAAAATAAATAAATAAAATAATCCTGTTTTACTTTCTTTATTGTGCAAAAAAATAATACTAGTGTGTTTTCTTTCCGATTGTATTTCATATATTCAAATGGTAATACTCGTTTCCTACAAACACAACTACAGCATTGCACGACTGTTTGTTTTCTTCGTACCTAGTCGTACAGCAAAGACAAAAAGCACTATTCGTTTTGTTTGTTACTAGTGATGAAGTGAAGTGAAGTATTTGAAAATTTATAAAAGTATTTGAATATGTTGAAAGGCATACTCATGCAGCAGTTTAATGCATAATGAAGTTGCAAATTACGTTAAAGTTGTGAAAAATCTTGGATTTGTCATTAACTCTGAGCTTAAATGCAAGGATCATATTAATTACACTATACTGAGAATGTATAACGTCCTTCGGAAACTTTAGCATTCTGCATAATATATTACAAGCGATATTAAACTTAAACTTGTGAAAACATTAATTGTGCACATTTTGACTTATGCTACTAATGTATTTGGTGACCTGGATGCAACATCTATGAATAAATTACAAATAACTATTAACAACTGTGTTAGATATGTTTTTAATAAAAGAATATATGATGGAATATCTCAATACTCCATACAAATTTTGGGATGCAGGTTAACATCGTATCTAAAGATTCGTAAGCTTTTTACATAAAGTTATTCACACACAAACCCCTGATTATTTGTTCAACCAATTAACTTTCTCCAGATCCAGCCGTACGTGTAATCTAATTATTCCTTATCATAGCTAATTGTCGTCTTCAACAATGTTCTTTGTTAGTGCTGTGAAATTGTGGAATTTTTTGCCCAATCAACTTAAAACCGATCACCGTGCATTGTTATTTAAAATGGCTGTTATTAATTTGTTCAATTATTAATCATTTTTGATGTTCACTTATTGTTTATATGTTTTTGCTCATGCTAAATTAAGTTTTGTTTTTATTGTAATTAAGTTAAGTTATTAATTTCAATAATGTATAGTTTATATAGTTAGAGGTGCTTCAAGAGACTCTAGTGCCCGTTTTCTCAAGAGGCGATTATCTTTTATCACAACGAGAAACTGCCGATTAAAGAAATTTGGTTTTCTCAATGTCTGGTTTGCTCCTATTTTGTCGCAAAACTAACCGGCACTCATCTTCCAATTACTTATTTATCGTACAGATAAATTATTCTCCCAACTTTCATATCAATTTTGAGAGGCATTGCCAACTGAAAGTAATGTTTTTGGCGGTACATTGAGGAAACCAAAATTGTTAACCGGCAGTTTATCGGTCCAATAAATTTATGTCCTGGTTAATGAACAGGCAGTTTGACGATATACATGTACCAACAAATAAATTAATAAATAAAATAAATAGGTTACTACATAAATTTGAATTTTAATTGAAAACAAATAATGTTAACTAAATAATCCTATTGTAATTATTTTATTTACATAAAATTATTATTCTACTACATAAATTTGAATTTTAATTAAAAAAAAAAAATGTTATTTAATTAATCCTATTGTAATTATTTTACATAAAATTAAGCACAAAAATAAAAATATTAATCTTCAAAGGAACCTGACATGTCAATAATCCTATACTAGATTTAAATTAAATTACTTAGTTCTAATTTTAATATCTCTTTAATTTTCGTAATAAACAAAAAAAAAAAAAAAGAAAAAAAACACAATCATGTAAATTTATATGTCATTACCATATACATAATAATTTCTACTCTTCAATGTATTAAATACAGAAATTCAGAAAATATGATTAATTTTATGAATGACAAGATCATTCTAATTAAAAAAAAATATATTTCAGTTTACGACTAGATGTCATTGTCCAAAATATGTGAAAGTACAAACATTCATGAATATAGTGTTGTTGATGCGAATTTTTTTGATTTCTGCTGTGTTATGAATTCTGAGTTTAACACAAGAAATCAGATAATTGCCTATATGTTACTCGTATTATGTATAATTTGTTAATATAGGTATTTTTACATACGTATTTATCATTCGTAGCATGAAAGTAAAGTAATAAGTGGCGACTTTAACTTTATCAGTTGATAGACTATAAATTTTAATAACGACATATATTAAAAGCATTACAATAAATCAAGTCCTTTTCAGCATTTTAGGATGGTTTTTATACCCTCAACACAATAGTATATAAATTAAACTCCTCGAAGGATTTTGGTTTAAAAAAATTAATTGTTGTGCGCTGATGGCGACACAACAACCGTCTTTATTGGTAATTCAAATTAATAAAAAAATAATATTCTTTAAAGTACCATTATTTATATCAACAGGTTTGCTGGTCGCGCCATTCAGGTGTTTTCTTGTTATTCTTCGGCTCGTGAAATGCTGTCCAATATTGTTGGTGGAAATTTGTTACCTTGCAGGATTTTTTTGGTAACCACGCCATATGGGATGTTGACCATTGGTGCGTGCGATGGTGTTATTGTGAAGTAAGTTGTTTTATTCGTCGGCTGGTACAATGTTGTTCAATTTTGCTGGTGGGAATTTGCTACCTTGCAGAATTTCTGTATTTTTGTAATTACGCCGAATGTTGACGATTGGCACGTGCAATTGTATTGTTGTGAAATAAACTGCTTTGTTGGATTTACATAAGACGCAACGTCAGCTTGTGAACTAATTTGGGTTTTTTTTAAGTAGTTATTTTAAATGTATTTTGTGTTAAATCCTCCCTCCTTTAATGCATCGTCCCGATTGCTTAAAATGTGTGGATGTCGTAAATGATGGAATTCTTATTTCTAATTTTTTCTCTGTAGATTTTACAACAATTAGGTGTTCTGCTTGGACTTCTTTAACTTCTCTTTTTTCATTTTCTTGCTTTTTTTCCTTCTTCTTAGAGATCCAAGCGATACTAGCGCAAACGGATAAAAAATTATTTTTTGAACCCAAACCTCACGGCCGCCATAAGTAGAAAAATTTCCTATAGAAACAATCTAATATTCTCGACCATCTATGTTGATAGTTGTATTGAAAATATTGACCAAATAAGTTCCATTCAATGTTATTTCTTCCTCGTTCACTGTAGTTTTTCCAATGTATTGGTTCAGCAGTATTAAGCCGCTTCCCATTTCTTCTATTGCTCTGGGAGTGTTCGTTGTCAGCCTGTGTGCAGCTCTCTATTTCGTTTCTAAATAAACTAGTTTTACAAAGTTTATCAGTTTATTTTACAAGCTTATCTTTATTACATATTGTTAAATCATTGTAGCTTTTGCAGCTTTCTTTAATGGCGAATAACTTATTATTACAATCTAAAATTTTGCCATAATCAATTTTACCAATAATGTTTCCGATTTTTACTGGCTTTGCTAAGAAAATTTTACAAATATCATTTTGTTGTCACAATTTTTAGGCTTACAAACGATAACAATTCATCTACATTAAAAATGGGAATATTATAATTTCTTAAAACATAATTTAAATTTTCAATTTCGGTTTTTGACAAGATAAATGAGTTTACAATCTTTACTTTAGCCCATTGGATTGCATATTCAATATTTTGTAATTCTTCTTCAATTAACGTTAATTTGTGTTCTAATGTATTTGCCAGTTCATTATTTCGATCTTCCCGCTTTAATTTTAGTATTTGATTTATAATGTTGTTTTCTAATACACTTTTAATTTACTAATTTAGAATTTCAAACTCGTGGCTGTCTGGATTCCCATGCGCTGCCAATAAAATCGATAGATTTTCTCCTTACATGTGGACTTAACCGCTTGAGGAGTCCATTAATATCGGAGACTTTTTGTTTTAAAAACGGACGGAGCGGATGACTATATGTAATATTAATGTTCAATGTAGATTCAATATCTTGTGGTAAAATTCTATACTGCTCTACGTCGATAGAATGTATGACTTTAAACGTGCCGTTTTGTTTTCTGCGATCCCATTTTGAATGTTTATCAATCTGGCATTAGAGTATTCGAGTATAGTAAAGTCCGCAAGGATGAAAAAAAACGCGGACACTTTCCGTAACTATAGTTGTATTACAGTTTTCTTTTAAAATCTCTTAAACCATTTGGAATGTTTCGTCCTAATATTTTATTTGTCCTAACGTAGACTTACTGGCCAGGTACGTACTCTTTAATTGGTTTTTTAATTTTATTATGGTAAGTCAAGTCACTTTCCTGTTTGTGCTTTAGTCGGTCAACATTTGATAATCTAGTTATCTCAAAATCTTGGGGTGAAAAGTCAATCGTTCTACCGAAATAAAGATATACAGGTTTCTTTTTTGTCGTCGAATGGATGGTATGATTATATGCATTTACGGCAAAAATGTCAAGGTGGACCGTGTGACCAGGATGAGTTGGTATAGGTATCTCTTTTAGTATTTGGGTGTCTTCATACTTATTTTTCTTACAAGTCGAATATAATTTTGTGACCCTTTTAATTTTATTTGCCATTCCTTGAAAATAAATTTTTTTCCATAATTTGCAATCCGTTTTTTACAACTACTAATTGTGTAAATCGACATTTATAACTTGAAAAGTGGTCGGGCTAAATTGTCTGGATTTTTCTCATTATTGGTTCAGGAGTTTTTATACCATTAATAATGGACGGATTTAGATATTCTCTAGAAACTAAGGCATTTTTTAATGAATAGATTTTGGCTTCATTATCCATTTGAATTTTATGACGGTTTAACTCAAACGCTTTATAGGCCTTCTATAATATCCTGAAGGGCCTAGAAAGGACCGGAGCTCTATAAGTGTGGTGGGATAAGCAAATTTTACTATTGCCTCGACCTTTTTGCTGTCTGCTTTTACTCTATTGTAAGAAACAATGAACCCCAATAATTCTACCGCCTCTTTAAAGAATTCACACTGTCCAACTGGATTTTCATATTAGAAGCATTATGAGTTTCAAAAATGTCATTCAAGTGCCAATTTGTTCTGTGAGAATATCATTCTGCGTCCTCTGAAATGTGGGCGGGGCATTCTTCAACCCAAATGGGAGTCTTGTAAATTCATATATACCATTATTAACTAAAAAGCTGTTTTCTCTATATACCCTTCTCTAAGAGGTAATTGATGAAATCCACTCTTTAACTCTTTTACGGTAAAATATTTATTAACTACTAAATGCGAGAGAACCTTATTTATCTCGGTAATGGGATATTTATCTGGTATTGTATTCGAATTTAATTTCCTGAAATCTATAACCAGTTTGTATTTTCTGTCAACCTGAGGCACCTTGTTTCTTCGATACAATCCATATAGGCAAGTTATAAGGCGAACGTGATGGTCTTATTATCCCATCTTTTAATAATTTATTAATTTCCTCTTCGACTACTCCTTCATGTCCACGGGTAAGGGTAATTTCTGGTATAAGTGGGTATGTCCGTGGAAGTGCCTATATCACCAACAACTTTCGTTGTATAGGTGAGTCTTTCGCCAGAATTTGCAAATAAACTCTTATGGTGGCTTACAATATTTTCGAGAGACTTTTTCTGATTTTTAGAAAGGTTCTCCATTCTAATTTCTATATTATTTATTTGTTTTTATAGTATTTTTTTTTAATGAGTTCTCATATTATAAATTTTGTTTCGTTTTCACTGTAGTATGTAAAAAATGAACCATGATCATTATATCAATATTCATCTTATTATAATTTTCAGACAAAAAATTCTATTAATTTTATTTTAATTGTTCCATTTTCATAAATTTATTTCATCAATTCCATCAGTACAGCATGGTCAAGTCATTCCGGTCAATGATATGGTAATTATTTTGTTATTAATTTACTATGTTTAAATATTCATTAAATAATTCATAAATAATTCATATTCTCTAATATTTTCCTTTCTTTTATCTTTTCCTTAATGTCCTTCTACTTTTATCTGGGGTTCATTTCATAAATATATACTTTTCGTCACTCTTCCATTAGATTGCGAATTCATTATTCTCTTCATTTTTCTTTTCATTATCTTTAATCATTCAGATCAAAAATTCTCCAGTACCTTAACTAGTTATGGTCGGATTATCACTATATCCCACGCGTTACAATTTCATTGACCTCTTCATAATAGATAACAGTTTCTTCACATCGAAAACTAGTATTGCAGAATTTTCGCTGTATATCTCGCTAGCTTAATTTTCCATATTATTTTACTGCACAATATTTTTTCCACATAAATTAATTCCATTACAAACATATCCTCCGATGCAAATACACACATCTCGTGATCAATTTCAATAGTTGCTATCATTTTTCCCTCATTCTGTATCCATCATCAGCGTTTTCTTTTCCCTATTATTCCATATTCTATCATTATCATTTCAATCTTTATCTTCTCTATTTAACTTTACTTCCTTTATTCAAATTTTCATTTTCATTTTTACCACTATCATTGCCAAAAAAAAAAAAAAATTATGAGCGATACTAATACCATTCGAAAATCTTTTATGTACAAATCACACCAGAACACAAATTGTTGACGGCTTTTCAAATAAATTTTGTCTATTGAATTCTTTTAAATATATTTTATTAAAATTCTGCTTATTATACATTATTTTCCTTTTTTTTCCCTTTCTTGACATATTTATGAATCTTCATCTATAATTTTAATTTAATCAAAACAAATCAATTTTCATAAAAAAATTATTTTATTCCATTATAGATCTGAATATTTTTCATATTTCATTCGTGAATCATTATTATTATTCAAAATTGTTTGCTTTAAGCAAATTTTGTCGAAAAATTTTATTTTATCATTATACATATTTTATTTGTTTGCTACATATGTTTAAATTTTATAATAGACTAGATGTAACCCGGTGTGCTTCGCTACAGCCCCTGCCCCTCCTCCCCCCCCCCCACCCACCACGAATCGTTATGAGAAAGCTCACGCAAAGTCCCAAGGCTCTCACTAATACAGTAATTCAGATATATCACATTTAATATTAAGTTTGTGTAGAGGTTCCACGCGCATTTGTCCAATCCCGCCCATTTTTTTTGTCTGACTACTCACGTTAACAATAGATGACCTGAGACAAATTTGATATTTAAAATTTACTTTGTATGGGAGATACCACGCCCTCCAAAAATATTTAAATAGATTACAGCCTGTAGCACTCCCATATCCGCTGTAAGACCCTGTGAAAATTTCAGGATGGTCAGATGAGCAGTTACGGAGATTACCTCCTACAAACAAACAAACAAACACATATGACCTCTTTATTATGCTAGTATAGATTATTAGCATATATTTTTTTATTCGAATACTTGCTGATATACAATGTTTTTTAGTTTTTTCATTCCGTACAACAATTATCAGATTTTTCGGCATTCCTACCCTGGAGCAAGGTACATGTAGCTGCCCATGAGAAGAAGATGGATTATCAAAATTAGATCTGGCAACACCTAACTATTGGCCTTGAACTTGGAATATCATTTGGCAATTTTTCTTTTTAGCGATTTTTCATTTTGCCCATTTTTGATTTTGAAGAATTTTTTGGGCGTTTTTTATTTTTCGCAATTTTCGGTTTTGGCGAATTTTTGATTTTGGCGATATATTTTCCACGACAAATCACATTGATAACTAATGTACTTGTCAAAAGACTGTTGATTTCGTAGTACTTCATATTATTTATATAGGAGGTGCCACGCCCACTAATCCCATCCCGCCCAATTTTTATTGGACTACTCACATTAATATCTGATGGACTCGTGCAAAATGTCGAGCCTTTCTCTTTTATAGAACA
This sequence comes from Cordilura impudica, assembly GCA_963682025.1. Taxonomy (NCBI): domain Eukaryota; kingdom Metazoa; phylum Arthropoda; class Insecta; order Diptera; family Scathophagidae; genus Cordilura; species Cordilura impudica. The sequence continues at coordinate 42,728,025 of OY821522.1, read as the reverse complement.
CCAGTTATATGATATTAGTTATCTAATTTACACGGGCGGTGCTACGCCCACTGCTACGATCACGCCCATTTTTATGTTCGACTAATCACACAAAGAACTAACGGGCTCATGCAAAGAGACAAAGTCCTCTCTTTTATAGTACTCCAGATATATGACATTAAATAGTTACTTTGCATGGGGAGTGCCACGCCAATGTTTTGTCCGACTACTCATACTAAAACTTGTTGGTGTCGTGCAAAGTGTTAAAGCTTCCCTTTTTAGTACACCAGTTATATGATATCACATATTTACTTTGTACGGGCGGTGCCACGCCCACTGCTCCGATCACGCCCATTTTTTTCTAACTAATCACATGAATAACATATGAGCTCACATAAAGTCCCAAAACTCTCACCATAACAGTACTGCATATACATATATGGCATTTTAAATTTAATTTGTGTGGCAGGTGCCAAGCCTCTTGGTCCGATGCTGCCCATTTTTTGTCCGACTACTCACATTAATAATAGGTGGCACCAGACAAATTTGAAAAGCTCTCTCTATTACAGTACTCGAGATATATAATATTGAATTATTACTTGTATGGGAGGTACCACGCCCACTTGTCCGATCCCGCCCATTTTCGGCATAGCTACTAATATTAACAATAGGTGACCTCACACAAATTTGTAAAGCTCTTCCTATCATAATACTCAATATATATAAATGATATTAAAAATTTACTTTGTGTGGGACGTGCCACGCCCACTAAAAATATTTAAAAAATTATAGCCTATAGCACTTCCTATATCCGCAGTAAGACTCTGTGAAAATTTCAGGAATATCAGATGGGTAGTTACGGAGATTACCTCCTAGAAACAAACAAACAAACAAACACACATTACCTCTTTATAATATTAGTATAGATTAAAAATATATTTCAATAAACTGTATAACTTGTTCTTGGATTCCTTAATGATGTTTTAATAGTGATACAAACATTTTCAGTAAATTTCTTCTTTTGTATGTTCCATTAGATTTATTTCGCATATTAAATACAGATTTTTCTTAAATTTTCATATGGTACATTGATGATTCAATTTTTATTTTATTTTGCTTTTAACTTTATCGATTACAATAATATTTATCTTTTTATACCCTCCACACGTCAGTGGCAGAGGGTATATATAGGTATGTCATTCCGTTTGTAACGCATGGAAAAACTAATATCCGACCCACAAAGTATATATTCTTGATCCTTATCACAGCTCGAGTCGATATAGCGATGTCCGTCTGTCCGTCTGTCTGTTGAAATCACGCTCATTCACAAACAAAGCCATCTAACTGGATAAGGCTACAATAATATCATTTGCCATAATTCCCAGCAGGTTGGCATTAAAAATTGGCTAAATCGGGCATCATCGTGATTAGATACGAGCAAAAATATGTAGATGCCTCTAAAAAAAAAATAAAACCCATTGTGTTTGTTGTAACAGTTTAGTGGTTGAACATTATAATTGTACAACAACATAAAAAAATGCCACAAAAAAATTATGCATATATATATATTAACAATACCAAGAACACAATAACTTGCCACATATTTTTTTATCGTTATCACGTTATAATAAAAAAATCGCCAATATGAAGAAAAAAATGAAAACTAAAAATTAAAAATGGAAAATGACAAATGGAAAATGAATATGGACAATGGAGAATGGAAAATGAAAAACAGAAAATGTAAAATGTAAAATGTAAAATGTAAAATGTAAAATGTAAAATGTAAAATGTAAAATGTAAAATGTAAAATGTAAAATGTAAAATGTCAAATGTAGAATGTAAAATGTAAAATGTAAAATGTAAAATGTAAAATGTAAAATGTAAAATGTAAAATGTAAAATGTAAAATGCAAAATGTAAAATGTAAAATGTAAAATGTAAAATGTAAAATGTAAAATGTAAAATGTAAAATGTAAAATGTAAAATGTAAAATGTAAAATGTAAAATGTAAAATGTAAAATGTAAAATGTAAAATGTAAAATGTAAAATGAAAAATGTAAAATGTAAAATGTAAAATGAAAAATGTAAAATGTAAAATGTAAAATGTAAAATGTAAAATGTAAAATGTAAAATGTAAAATGTAAAATGTAAAATGTAAAATGTAAAATGTAAAATGTAAAATGTAAAATGTAAAATGTAAAATGTAAAATGTAAAATGTAAAATGTAAAATGTAAAATGTAAAATGTAAAATGTAAATTGTAAAATGTAAAATGTAAAATGTAAAATGTAAAATGAAAAATGTAAAATGTAAAATGTAAAATGTAAAATGTAAAATGTAAAATGTAAAATGTAAAATGTAAAATGTTAAATGTAAAATGTAAAATGTAAAATGTAAAATGTAAAATGTAAAATGTAAAATGTAAAATGTAAAATGTAAAATGTAAAATGTAAAATGTAAAATGTAAAATGTAAAATGTAAAATGAAAAATGTAAAATGTAAAATGTAATATGTAAAATGTAAAATGTAAAATGTAATATGTAAAATGTAAAATGTAAAATGTAAAATGTAATATGTAAAATGTAAAATGTAAAATGTAAAATGTAAAATGTAAAATGTAAAATGTAAAATGTAAAATGTAAAATGTAAAATGTAAAATGTAAAATGTAAAATGTAAAATGTAAAATGTAAAATGTAAAATGTAAAATGTAAAATGAAAAATGTAAAATGTAAAATGTAAAATGTAAAATGTAAAATGTAAAATGTAAAATGTAAAATGTAAAATGTAAAATGTAAAATGTAAAATGTAAAATGTAAAATGTAAAATGTTAAATGTAAAATGTAAAATGTAAAATGTAAAATGTAAAATGTAAAATGTAAAATGTAAAATGTAAAATGTAAAATGTAAAATGTAAAATGTAAAATGTAAAATGTAAAATGTAAAATGTAAAATGTAAAATGTAAAATGAAAAATGTAAAATGTAATATGTAAAATGTAAAATGTAAAATGTAATATGTAAAATGTAAAATGTAAAATGTAATATGTAAAATGTAAAATGTAAAATGTAAAATGTAAAATGTAAAATGTAAAATGTAAAATGTAAAATGTAAAATGTAAAATGTAAAATGTAAAATGTAAAATGTAAAATGTAAAATGTAAAATGTAAAATGTAAAATGTAAAATGTAAAATGTAAAATGTAAAATGTAAAATGTAAAATGTAAAATGTAAAATGTAAAATGTAAAATGTAATATGTAAAATGTAAAATGTAAAATGTAAAATGTAAAATGTAAAATGTAAAATGTAGAATGTAAAATGTAAAATGTAAAATGTAAAATGTAAAATGTAAAATGTAAAATGTAAAATGTAAAATGTAAAATGTAAAATGTAAAATGTAAAATGTAAAATGTAAAATGTAAAATGTAAAATGTAAAATGTAAAATGTAAAATGTAAAATGTAAAATGTAAAATGTAAAATGTAAAATGTAAAATGTATAATGTAAAATGTAAAATGTAAAATGTAAAATGTGAAATGTAAAATGTAAAATGTAAAATTTAAAATGTAAAATGTAAAATGTAAAATGTAAAATGGAAAATGTAAAATGTAAAATGTAATATGTAAAATGTAAAATGTAAAATGTAAAAAGAAAATTGAAAAATAAAAAATTAAAAATGGAAAATGGAAAATAGAAAATGAAAAAAATGGAGAATGGAAAACGGAAAATGAAAATTGAAAAATGGAAAATAGAAAATGAGAAATGTAGAATGGAAAATGCAAAACGGAAAATGGAGAATGAAATTGAAAAATGAAAAATGAAAATTGAAAAATGATAAATGCAAATTGGAAATTGAAAAATTAAAAGTGAAAAAAGGAAAATGGAAAATGGAAAATGAAAAATGGTAAATGAAAATTGAAAAATGAAAAATGAAAAATGAAAAATGGAAAATGAAAATTGAAAATTGAAAAATTAAAAATGGAAAATGAAAAATGGAAAATGAAATATGAAAAATGTAAATTGTAAAATAAAAATTGAAAAATGGAAAATGGAAAATGAAAATTAAAACATGGAAAATGGAAAATGAGAAAATTAAAAATTAATTCAATTTTTGGGCCTAGTCCTCATATAGATATAGCATCCGATATGAACTTTTTCATATCTGCAGCCAAAAAATTAATAAAAATCCCACTCAAATTTGGTGTATGCTTATTTTCTATTTCCAGTTAGTTGGGCCTATGAGACAGGGTCTCTAAGCGCATGGTATAGGGTATCATATAGTCGGTCTCGACCGACTATAATTTTCTTACTTGTTTTTAAATATATAGGTAACTTTAACAAATATGGTCAGGATCGGTCCATTTTTCGACCCAGTCCCCAAATAAATATAGCACCCGATATGAACTTTTTCATATCTGCAGCCAAAACAAGTAAGAAAACTATAGTCGGTATAGAGACCCTATCTCTTAGGCCCAACTAATTGGATATAGAAAATAAGCATAAACCAATTTTGAGTGGCATTTTTATTAATTTTGGCTGCAGATATGAAAAAGTTCATATCGGATGCTATGTCTATATGGGGACTAGGTCCAAAAATGGACCGATCCTGACCATGGTTGGTATTTTGCGAAAATATATACAAAAAAAATTTGAGATGAATCAGTGCAATATTTTTGTTTTTTGATAGATTTAAGTGAAGATCGGGAAGCAGCTCTATATGGGGCCTATGACTAAGAGTTGTCCCATAGGGATCATTTTTAGACTACTCATTAGTGGATGTAATAAACACATACAAACCCAATTTGACTAAGATCTATACGACAATTTGGATCTTATGTCAATTTATGTCGATTTTATAGGGGTCATTTGTATGGGGGCTAGGTCTGAACATTGACCGATTCTCACCAATTTGCGACCTACAGTTTGATTACAAGGTTTACATGAACATACAGATGGACGGACGGACGGACATTGTTAAATAATCTCAAAAAGTGATTCTGATTCGATCGGTTGGGTTGTTTGGGTTGTTACAAACAGCAGCACAAAGTCATTATACCCAAACCACATAGTGGTATAGGGTATAAAAGATTAATTACAATGCCACTCAAATTCGGTTTATGCTTATTTTCTATATCCAATTAGTTGGACCGAAGAGATAGGGTCTCCAAACCATGGTATAGGGTATCGTATAGTCGGTCTAGACTGACTTTATATCTATATACCTATATTCCTCTGTGGACAATTCGCTTTTTAAAACATTTATTTTCCTCTGCATGCGGGTTTTAAAGTCACCGCGGTTCCTCCTTATTACAGATAAATCTACTTTTGGTATAGCTGGCAATATGTCTGTTCTTGCTCTATACAAAATCTTTATTGGTTTAAGACCAATATTCAATATTTTAGGTTTCCTAACCGTCTCTTTGTTTTCTGTCTCTTTTAACATTTTTGTCCAATTCTTTTCTGCCTCCTGGACTTTTTCCCACAATTCTTCTAACGACTCTTCCATTCCAATTGTTCTAGTTTCGTTATTATTTTTCTAGATGTCCAATTTGTCTTATTTTCCTTTGTTTCCTTATATTTGTTGTTGGTAGTTGGCGGTGTTTCCGTTTTTATACCCTCCACTCCAGTGTGCAGAGGGTATATATAAGTTTGTCATTCCGTTTGTAATAATTAGAAAAAAAATTTTGGACCTCATAAAATATATATATTTGTGATCCTTATAACAACCGGAGTTGATATAGCGATGTCCGTCTGTCCGTCTGTGGAAATCACGATGACGGCATCAATCGGGTAGCTAGGGTGCTCGTTGACATAAAAAATGATTCACTAACATCCCGAAAAGTTTGCTGTTTAAAACTAACATCCTGAAAAGTTTGCTGTTTAAAATCACGATCACGCCCTGAATAGTTCAGCTACAGTGATCATTTTTAGTGAGAATGATTCAGCAAATTCATGGGAAGATTTCTGTTTCAAAAATCATTAAAATCGGTGGAACAGGTCTAGGGAAATCTCTGAAAAATTAAAAAAAAAATGAAAAATATGATGTTTCTATATTGTTCTTGTTGTTATTCTAAGTGTTATGTTGTTGTCATAGCTGGACTTGTTGTTTTTGTAGTCGTTGTGGTAATAATATAATAAAAACTAACCCTTTGTACATTTTTTTTATTAACTCTGGTAGAAAAATTTAAAAGTTTCCATTGTTTTGGCATCACTCTAAAAATTTGTTAGATCATTTCTGTTATTACCACGAGCCTGCCTGCAAAATTTCAGATCGAATGGAAATCGGGTAAAATCGATCCAAAATTTTTTCGACAGGCAGACATTACGAGTTAATACAAAGGGAGTAAAAATTCACCAAAATCTAAAGCAAATAATGCTAAAATACCTAGTTCTTAATAAAAAAAAAAAAAAACAATGTAAATATAGCAAAAAAAAAATTATGTATGAATTTATTTATAAATTTATATAAACATATTAAATAATACAAATAATATTCATATATTATATATGTATATCCATAACAACTGCATGTTAGAAATAAGTCGGTATATTATTTTATTTACATAAAATTCTGCAATATTTACATCTAATTTTTAAAAATTGTTTATAATTACTAAAGCACTATTATTCACATAAATACAAAATTGCAATTTTTAAATTTTCCATTCAAAATTAAGAAAATATCAATTCTAAAAACTGGAATTAAAAATTACCAATTATAAATTACAATTAATTGAATTTCAGAAAATCATATCAAAACGTCGAAAATTATAATTTTAAATTTAGAAGATGTCAATTGCATCTTTAATATATTAATTTTATTCGTTAAACACAAATTGAAATTCCAAAAAAAAAAACACCAAATACCTATGTTTACATTTAAAAGATTTTTACATTTGAAAAAAATATTGACATTCAGGAGAAATTAATATATTTTCAGTACCGCGATTCAGTAACTTATTTTAACGATAGTCGAATCGTTAAAAAAAGAAAATTGCAAAATTATCAGTAAAATTTTTAAACGACATTCGCTATTGTTAAAGTCAGCTGTTGTTGTTATCTAAACGACAACCATTTTTGTGTTGTTTATTCAATCGATAAAAACTTAAATTTTTAGGTTGAAATGTCGTCATCTTATGTCGTTTTCTTTTCTGACAAAAAATGTCGCACTTTATTTGCACTTTTTCGAAAAATTTATTTTTTTACATATTCTGAATTAAGAGCAACATTATCTTATACATCAATCAAAAGATCTCAAAAGGCTGTGTTCATAAAATTCAAAAAAATTTAATTATTATCCTCTTTGAAGACACAGGGGTAAAATATTCAAAAAAGGGGAACAATGGGGAAATATTCTCACACTAGGACCTGAAAGACGTCAATGACTGCAAATTTTTGCGACTTACGAGGTCTCGACTTTGAGACCTTTCGATTGAGGTATAAGATAAAGTTGCTCTTAATTCAGAATATATTTAAAACAAGTAAGAGTGTTAAATTCGGCTGTGCCGAATCTTTGATACCCTCCACCTCGGTTTGAGTCTTGATAATAAATGTAAATGAAAAAGTAAACAATTTGTTAAACTTAATACCAAATTATTTCAGCAAATTCTTTGGGTTGGTTTTCTTCTTTTCTATTATTTCGGATTTATTTCGGTGTTTGCTTTTTGGTCATCGTGGTTGCTGATCGGCATGCATTTTGGTTATATACCTATATGCATGCGTTTCCGGTTATATGACATAACTTCTCGTTTAATTTAGTTTTTGCTAATTAAATAGCTCGCCCTAACCTCCATTGCAAAGGTAATGGTTGTGTAGAGTGGCTATATGCATTAAATCGTGCTAATTGGAGATGGCTGTATAGTTTCTTTTAACTGGCCAAATATTTCTTCATTGTGGCCATATAGGTCGGATGGAGAGTAACCCTTTGTACATTTTTTTTATTAACTCTGGTAGAAAAATTTAAAAGTTTCCATTGTTTTGGCATCACTCTAAAAATTTGTTAGATCATTTCTGTTATTACCACGAGCCTGCCTGCAAAATTTCAGATCGAATGGAAATCGGGTAAAATCGATCCAAAATTTTTTCGACAGGCAGACATTACGAGTTAATACAAAGGGAGTAAAAATTCACCAAAATCTAAAGCAAATAATGCTAAAATACCTAGTTCTTAATAAAAAAAAAAAAAAACAATGTAAATATAGCAAAAAAAAAATTATGTATGAATTTATTTATAAATTTATATAAACATATTAAATAATACAAATAATATTCATATATTATATATGTATATCCATAACAACTGCATGTTAGAAATAAGTCGGTATATTATTTTATTTACATAAAATTCTGCAATATTTACATCTAATTTTTAAAAATTGTTTATAATTACTAAAGCACTATTATTCACATAAATACAAAATTGCAATTTTTAAATTTTCCATTCAAAATTAAGAAAATATCAATTCTAAAAACTGGAATTAAAAATTACCAATTATAAATTACAATTAATTGAATTTCAGAAAATCATATCAAAACGTCGAAAATTATAATTTTAAATTTAGAAGATGTCAATTGCATCTTTAATATATTAATTTTATTCGTTAAACACAAATTGAAATTCCAAAAAAAAAAACACCAAATACCTATGTTTACATTTAAAAGATTTTTACATTTGAAAAAAATATTGACATTCAGGAGAAATTAATATATTTTCAGTACCGCGATTCAGTAACTTATTTTAACGATAGTCGAATCGTTAAAAAAAGAAAATTGCAAAATTATCAGTAAAATTTTTAAACGACATTCGCTATTGTTAAAGTCAGCTGTTGTTGTTATCTAAACGACAACCATTTTTGTGTTGTTTATTCAATCGATAAAAACTTAAATTTTTAGGTTGAAATGTCGTCATCTTATGTCGTTTTCTTTTCTGACAAAAAATGTCGCACTTTATTTGCACTTTTTCGAAAAATTTATTTTTTTACATATTCTGAATTAAGAGCAACATTATCTTATACATCAATCAAAAGATCTCAAAAGGCTGTGTTCATAAAATTCAAAAAAATTTAATTATTATCCTCTTTGAAGACACAGGGGTAAAATATTCAAAAAAGGGGAACAATGGGGAAATATTCTCACACTAGGACCTGAAAGACGTCAATGACTGCAAATTTTTGCGACTTACGAGGTCTCGACTTTGAGACCTTTCGATTGAGGTATAAGATAAAGTTGCTCTTAATTCAGAATATATTTAAAACAAGTAAGAGTGTTAAATTCGGCTGTGCCGAATCTTTGATACCCTCCACCTCGGTTTGAGTCTTGATAATAAATGTAAATGAAAAAGTAAACAATTTGTTAAACTTAATACCAAATTATTTCAGCAAATTCTTTGGGTTGGTTTTCTTCTTTTCTATTATTTCGGATTTATTTCGGTGTTTGCTTTTTGGTCATCGTGGTTGCTGATCGGCATGCATTTTGGTTATATACCTATATGCATGCGTTTCCGGTTATATGACATAACTTCTCGTTTAATTTAGTTTTTGCTAATTAAATAGCTCGCCCTAACCTCCATTGCAAAGGTAATGGTTGTGTAGAGTGGCTATATGCATTAAATCGTGCTAATTGGAGATGGCTGTATAGTTTCTTTTAACTGGCCAAATATTTCTTCATTGTGGCCATATAGGTCGGATGGAGTAACAAAATAATAACCAAAAAAAAAAGCTCTCTCAACTTTTTTTTAAAATATTGCCATATTTTGAAAACATAGAGAATAAATTTATAATAATAAATAATCAAATTAGGGATGAAAAACGCAAAAAACGAAAAGTCCCAAACATTTTAAATAAAATAATTTAATGTTATCTTTATTTTCTGAAAAACTTCAAATTTTCATCCAAAAAAAATTGTGAAAATTTATATATAAAAAATAACATTCTCATAAAATTACGTTTACTTATGTAACAATTTTTATGTCAGCAATTCTTAAATATCATTTGAGGTTTTCTTAAATTCATTGAATTTAAATTAATATCGACAAATCTGTTTTTCTATTTATTTAAATTGTAAAGGAGTGGCATCTCTGTCAAAATAAGCGAAAAACACAAAGAATAGAAAAAAACAAATTACTTCGTGTTTGACAGGATGATTTTATGTTTATGTTTAATATCTTTATTTTTTTTACTAATATTTCTGTTTATTTATTTGAAAATGAAATAATGAATTGAATATGCTATTTAATTTTTTTATTTATATAAAAAAGTTTTTTAATTAAAGCAAAATATTTTCACTATTTCATGATTTTTATTTATGTATGACGACATTTCAACCTAAAAGTTTAAGTTTTTATCGATTGGATAAACAACACAAAAATGGTTGTCGTTTAGATAACAACAACAGCTGACTTTAACAATAGCGAATATCGTTTCAAAATTTTACTGATAATTTTGCAATTTTCTTTTTTTTTACAATTCGACTATCGTTAAAAGAAGTTACTGAATCGCGGTACTGAAAAGTTATTAATATCTCCTGAATGGCAATATTTTTTTTAAATGTAAACATTTTTAAATGTAAAGATATTTCTAAATTTAAAATTATTATTTCCGACGTTTTGATATGATTTTCTGAAACTCAATTAATATTTTCTAATTTATAATTGGAAATTTTATTTTCAGTTTTTATTATAATTGATATTTTCTTAAATTTGAATGGAAAATTTAAAAAGTGAAATTTTGTATTTATGTGAATAATAATGCTTTATTAATTATAAACAATTTTTAAAAATTAGATGTAATCGCAATCAGATATTTTATAGGTAAAGCAGAATAATAATTCTATATAACTATGTAGAACTGTTTTGTAAGCAAAAAACTCATTGACGAACTCGGTAACTCTATTTTGTAAAGACAACAAAAAGTTGACCCCCCAATCTCACATCACACTGAAATTGTAAAATCTTTGTGTACGTATTATCAACGAAAAATTGTTCGAATTAGTCGAATCCATCGCCATTAAATTTTATGCTCAAACATCTGACTGCAATCTCATTTTTAAAATGTTGTCGAAGCGTAAACTTGAAAAAATTTGTATACTTCTCTCTCTTATTTTATTTTAAGTAAAGTTACCAAGTTTATTATACAGGCACATGTTTGAGGGAAAATGTTTACATTTATTATTATTAGTATTATTTTAATAATAGTTAATAATATTTATGCTCTATAATTAACAAACGTTTTTGTATGCGCATTTCAAAAAATAAATCATTATAATAGATTTAACAAGTTAAAACTTTAATTACAATTTTACAGGATCCAGTAAATTTGCATTAAATTTATAACAGGGTAACATTAATCATCGTTAGTGTCTGCCACTATTCGCACGAAAAATTTGGTGCCATTAGTGTGACCACTGCGGAAAATGTGTGTATTAGTAAAAAAAATGTGAGTGTATTGAGTTTTTCGAACTTGCAGTGTGATGTGAGATTGGTGGGTAATATGCCAAACTTATGTTCATATTTGTAAAAGAATAATGAAAAAACGTATGAAATAAAAGACCAACCCGTGTATACTCTTAACATTGTTCTGTATGATATCTAGTTGGAAATATTAACATTCATGTTAAAATAGAAATAACTATTGCGAAGCTAACAAGTAAGAAAATTATAGTCGGTCTAGACCGACCATACGATACCTTATACCATGCGTTTAGAAACCCTATCTCTTAGGCCCAACTAACTGGACATAGAAAATAACCAAAACCAAATTTGAGTGGGATTTTATTAATTTTTTTGGCTGCAAATATGAAAAAGTTAATATCGGATGCTATATCTATATAGGGACTAGGTCCAAAAATGGACCGATCCTGATCACGTTTGGTAAAGTCTCTTGTATTTTGCAAAAATATATACAAACAAAATTTGAGAAGAATCAGTGCAATATTTTTGTTTTTTAATAGATTTAAGTGAAGATCGGGAAGCAGCTCTATATGGGGTCAAAGGGATCATTTTTGGACTACTCATTAATGGATGTAGTGAAGGCATACAAACCCTATTTGAGTAAGATCTATATGACAATTTGGATCTTATGGCAATTTATGTCGATTTCATATGGGTAATTTGTATGGGGGCTAGGTCTGAACATGGACCGATTCTCACCAATTTCAATACCGTTCATCCCATGGCCGATAAAAGATTAAATACCAAATTTCATCAAAATATATTCATATTTGCGACCTGCAGTTTGATTACAAGCTTTACATGGACACACAGACGGACGGACGGACGGACGGACGGACGGACATCATTAAATCGAATCAGATAGTGATTCTGATTCGATCGGTATAATTAAAGATGGGTGTAGGTCAAATATTTTTGGTTGTTACAAACAGCAGCACAAAGTCATTATACCCAAACCACATAGTGGTATAGGGTATAATTAGAACAAACAAAAATTATGGCGGCATCTACTGTGGCATAGTCACGCTGAGCAAAATGAAGTGACACTCTGTTAATACAAAAGAAATGTATTTTCCCCACAACAAAATACTGCAGAATTTTATGTAAATAAAATAACCGATTTATTTCTAACATGCAGTTACTATGAATATACATACATACATATATATATAATATATGTACATTATTTGTATTATTTAATATGTGTATGTATGTATATTTAAATATTACACACAAAAAATACAACATCAAACGTTATTTTTGTGTTTTTCTCTTTAAATAAATTAATACATAAATTTTTTTGCTAAATTTACATTTGGGCAATTCACAACAGGTGTTGTATATTGTATGTTGTATTGAAATACACAATACAATCATTTGTTGTGAACACTCAGTTGTATTTTCATATTGTAAAACGCTTTCTTTAGTAATTTTCGATCCAACGAGGAAAGATCGCTTCGTCGCTTCTGCTATTTTGTATAAGAGAAAACACTTGTCAGTGTTTGCTTTTTGGTCGTGAGATATACCCTGGAGTTTTAGTTACGTACCTCTTGCATTTTAATTTATAATGAAAAAAAAAAAATGTTAAATGTTTTGGTTGGTACTGAAAGAGAAAATACATACTAAAAATATAAACATTAATTTTTATATAAATAAACTTATCGATGTATTTGCGTTATTTGCATTATTTGCCATATTTTATTTTATAATTATTTATGCTGATAATATACTATGTATTTGTTTTTTCTTTTTCATAAAAACTGGCATTCACTTGGAACTGATATGTTATGATACAATATACAACATTTACTAAACATAGCAAATGAAGTTGGATCGTGTATCAGATTTTTCAGTGAAAATTACCAACAACAATTTTACACTATTGTAAAGTGATACACGATACAAGAGATACAACGATACATTACCCATTGTGAATTGCCCAATTGGTTTTTTTATTAACAACTAGGTATTTTAGCATTATTTGCTTTAGATGTTGGTGAATTTTTACTCCCTTTATATTAACTGGTAGTGTCTGCTTGTCGACAAAATTTTGGATCGATTTTTAGCCCCTTTCCCGTGAGCCAATCGATCTGAAATTTTGCATGCATGCTCGTGGCAGTGACAGAAATGATCTAACATATTTTTTTAGTGATGCCAAAACAATGGAAACTTTTAAATTTTTCTACCAGAGTTGATAAAAAAATGTACAAAGGGTTTGTTTTTATTATATTATTACCATAACGACCACAAAAACAAGTCCAGCTATGAAAACAATGCAACATTTAGAATAACAACAAGAACAATATAGAAATATCATGTTTTTCATTTTTTTTTTACTTTTTCAGAGATTTCCCTGGACCTGTTCCACCGATTTTAATGATTTTTGAAGTAGAAATCTTTCCATGAATTTGGTGAATCATTCTCACTAAAAATGATCACTGTAGCTGCACTATTGAGGGCGTGATCGTGACAAGAACAACATAGAAAATTATTTTTTTTTCAAGACTTTTTTAGTTCTTCATTCAAATCTCGGGCCCTAATCGACCGATTTGGACGATTTTAAATAGCAAACTTCTCAGGATGTTAGTGAATCATTTTTATGTCAACGAGTACCCTAGCTGCCGGATTGATGCCGTCATCGTGATTTCCACAGACGGACAGACGGACATCGCTATATTAACTCCGGTTGTTATAAGGATCACAAATATATAAATTTTATGGGGTCCAAAATTTTTTTTCTAATTATTACAAACGGAATGACAAACTTATATATACCCTCTGCACACTGGAGTGGAGGGTATAACAACTCTACAACAGCAACAATGACAGTCATATGTTTTTCAAATAGGAACAAACTGTTTATGTGTTAGTTTCGGTCATTCCCCAGTATGCATTGAAATATTATTTCTCCAATGTTGGAGAAAAGTTAAGTCCTTAAATTGATGTCAAATGTAATTCTAAACTTAGGTTGAACAATTTTTCTCCTTGTTTGCTTTCAACTTGACATCAAGTTGAGACTTAACATTTTTTCCAATCTTTGAGAAACATTTTTACTCTCAATTGGATATCCAACACTTTTCTCCACTTGAGACCAAACATTTTTTCAACTTGAATACGATTTGTGTTAAGTCTGAGATATTATTTAAATATGTCATAAATAATAAATTAAATTAAAAAATGCCAAAAAAGTACAAATAAATCATTGATATATTTTTAATTATTTCTGCTTTTTGTCGAATTTTTCAATAAATGTACAACTAATTAATTCATTTATTTTTAACTCTAGATTTTAAAAAATGTACATAATATGTACATTTAATGTTAAATATGTACATAGTAATGTTAAATATATAATGAAATTAAATTGAAACATTAAAAAAAGTACATTGTTTTCATTTCTAAAATTAGTATAATATTTTTTAATATGGCAATTCCGTACCTTCCATTTGATACCGATTGGAAATATTTCTTTGCTATCAAGTTGAGAATCACAAATTTCGCAATTAGATAACTATGAAAATCGCCATATAAAAATGTGCCTTTTAAGTTGAGAAGACTATATTCGAACTATTGAGGGCATTTGAGAATTAACGCTGGAGATTTGAGAAATGTATTTGATCTCAAATGCAACTCAAGTTGATAGCAAACAAAAATGTTTATTGGGACATTTATTGTAGGGTCGTTTGCACACACACAAAAAATAGAAAATAAATTGTCAATAAGCAAAGCAAGTGGCTTCGAAATTCGATGATGCCAGTTAATCATTTTTTGTTCACGCGGAATTTATAATTGGAGGAGAATGTATTTTCCGTGAGAAAGAAATTCCTTGAGAATATTCATAATTGGGATGAATAACTTTTAATTGGAACTTTTTAGTCAGAATAAATCATTATTCTAGTTAGATATTGGTTAATATTTAATTAGAAAAAATATTGTGGTGGCATCTACGCAATTATTGAGGCAGTCACGGAAAAATTAAATGCAAGTCTGTTTTTTTTAATATAACAAAAATGGATTTTCCCTTTAACAAAATATGGCAGAATTCTTTATAAATGAAATGCAAAATGAAAAATCAATTTTGTGCTAATTCTTAACAAAATTAATAAAATATATATATGTATTATTATATTTATTAATATTTGTAATTTTATTTGACATAATTTCACACACAGTTTTACAGATCAACTGTTTTAATTAGAAAAAATATATTGGTGGCATCTACGCAATTATTGAGGCAGTCACGGAAAAATTAAATGCAAGTCTGTTTTTTTTAATATAACAAAAATGGATTTTCCCTTTAACAAAATATGGCAGAATTCTTTATAAATGAAATGCAAAATGGAAAATCAATTTTGTGCTAATTCTTTACAAAATTAATAAAATATATATATATGTATTATTATATTTATTAATATTTGTAATTTTATTTGACACAATTTCACACACAGTTTTAGAGATCAACTGTTTTCAACTGATTTAGAAGTTTTCTGTTTTTGAAACAGTAGTGCCAATTTGTAACATTTTGTGATGTAATGAAAATCGCAGAATAATAAGTTAATACACAATAAAAAATATTAAATTTTTAAGTTTTATATACATATTGCAATAAAAAAAACTTTGGTAAATTTACATTGAAGATGGTCAGAAATGAATGAGAAAAATATATAGACATTTTAGAAAAGCACATTTAATGTTAAACTTTATGCACAAAATATATGGGTTTTTGTTGTTTCGAATTTAACTGTGGCTCTAAGTGAAAAGTTTTAGACCGATCGTATATTACATCTTGAGGATCCTCACCTAATATTTTCAAATATTTTAAATTCTTTTTAACTCATTTAACCTCATTACAAAACAAGTAAGAAAATTATAGTCGCTCTAGACCGACTATACGATACCCTATACCATGTCCTAACTCTTAGGTCCAACTAACTGGACATACAAAATAAGCAAACACCAAATTTGAGTCTGATTTTTATTAATTTTTTTGGCTGCAGATATGAAAAAGTTCATATCGGATGCTATATCTATATGGGGACTAGGTCCGAAAATGGACCGATCCTGATCATGTTTGGTAAAGTCTCTTGTATTTTGCAAAAATATATACAAACAAAATCTGAGAAGAATCAGTGCAATATTTTTGTTTTTTAATAGATTTAAGTGAAGATCGGGAAGCAGCTCTATATGGGGCCAAAGGGATCATTTTTGGACTACTCATTAATGGACGTAATGAACGCATACAAAACCCAATTTGAGTAAGATCTATATGACAATTTGGATCTTATGGCAATTTATGTCGATTTCATAGGGGTAATTTGTATGGGGGCTAGGTCTGAACATGGACCGATTCTCACCAATTTCAATAGCGTTCATCCCATGGCCGATAAAAGCTCATTTACCAAATTTCATCAAAATATATTCATATTTGCGACCTGCAGTTTGATTACAAACTTTACATGGACACACAGACGGACGGACGGACGGACGGACGGACGGACGGACGGACATTGTTAAATCAACTCAGAAAGTGATTCTGATTCGATCGGTATAATTAAAGATGGGTCTAGGTCAAATATTTTTGGTTGTTACAAACAGCAGCACAAAGTCATTATACCCAAACCACATAGTGGTATAGGGTATAAATAGTAAAACAGTAAATATGGAAAATCCACGCACCTCAAAAAATTGTTTTCCATGAAATAAATTATACATATTATACAATTTTCTTTCAAAAATGTATCAATTATTGCAAATTTGAAATTTGACATATAGTATTTGTACATATATTTGTATAGATTTCGCAGTATGAAAAGAACTATTATTTCTTTATTTAGAATATATGTAAGTATTGCTCGCAAAAAAATGCAACATCATGAATGAAACACATAGACGACTGCTGGCAGCAGCATTTGTAGTCGTATAGTCAGCTACTTGATTTTTCTGAATACGACAGCAACATATGTATAATACAAATGCATTTTTATTTAAATATACAATTACTTTTACTTATTTAAAATGCATTAGTACAACGTAAAAATAAATAAATTAGTTTAACGCCTTTTGATTATTAATGGAATTATAGCCTTTCATTTTGCGATTTTTTTTTAAACAAAATAAAATATTTCATAGCACTAACTTCTTTTACATATTTTGTTATATTGTCAACACTATTTTTGTTTTGTAGCCAACAAAACACACTTGCAGTTTTTTTTTCTATTTGAAGAACATATGACTGCCATTGTTGATGTTGTAGAGTTGTTTTTTTTTTTTTTGATTTTGTTTCGTTAACTCTTTTGTATTAAAGCACCTCCAATATATGTATCCATTTTAGTTTGCAAATTCAGTATATTTATAATTTATTACTTACAGCAAAAAATAATAGAAACAATTTTATCAGTTATGCTTACGAAACTATATAAATAGACTTGAAGTTGGCAGCAAAAGCAGTAGCCTGTGTAAAGAACAAGTTAGCGACATGTAACTGTTACGTAACGTGTCAGCCTTTTTTTCACATGAAAAGTATTGGGACGTTCCGGTTACGTTCGGTAACTGTTTTATATGATTTTCATGTAAAAAAAACAACTGACTCGTTACGGTTACGGTTAAAAAACATTGACCTTTTATATGTATTATAATGCTATGAATGCATTTATTTTTATTTTATTTTATTTATATATTCTTTTTTTTTGTATTGTATATTATTTTTTTTTATTATTATTACTATTTCATTTAATTATTTTTTTCTTTAAATAAATTAATACATAAAAATTTGTTTTTTAAATTATTGGTGAACTTTTACTCCCTTTATTTACTGCCTTTATATTAACTGGTAGTGTCTGCTTGTCGACAAAATTTTGGATCGATTTTTAGCCCCTTTCCCGTGAGCCAATCGATCTGAAATTTTGCATGCAGGCTCGTGGCAATGACAGAAATGATCTACCAAATTTTTTTAGTGATGCCAAAACAATGGAAACTTTTAAAATTTTCTACCAGAGTTCACAAAAAAATGTACAAAGGGTTTGTTTTTATTATATTATTACCACAACGACCACAAAAACAACAAGTCCAGCTATGACAACAATGCAACATTTAGAATAACAACAGGAACAATATGGAAACATCATGTTTTTCATTTTTTTTTTAATTTTTCATAGATTTACCTGGACCTGTTCCACCGATTTTAATGATTTTTGAAGTAGAAATCTTCCCATGAATTTGGTGAATCATTCTCACTAAAAATTATCACCCTAGCTATCCTATTGAGGGCGTGATCGTGACAAGAACAACATAGAAAATTATATTTTTTCAAGACTTTTTTTAGTTCTTCATTCAAATCTCGGGCCCTAACCGACCGATTTGGACGATTTTAAATAGCAAACTTTTCAGGATGTTATTGAATCATTTTTTATGCCAACGAGCACCCTAGCTGCCCGATTGATGCCGTCATCGTGATTTCCACAGACGGACAGACGGACAGACGGACATTGCTATATCAACTCCGGTTGTTATAACGATCACAAATATATATATTTTATGGGGTCCAAATTTTTTTTTCTAATTATTACAAACGGAATGACAAACTTATATATACCCTCTGCACACTGGAGTGGAGGGTATAAAATACACTTTTCGAAAAAAGTGCAAATAAAATGCGACATTTTTGGTGAGAAAAGAAAACGGCATTATATATAAAAATGGAGTTGTGTATGTTTGTTGGTTTGTTGGGTTGTGGTTTATGGGCTACTACACCACTGGACCGATCGTATTGAAATTTTTACAGTAGGTAACGGCCTATCTGGAAGGAAAAGTAGGCTATATTTTTGTTGGATTTTTCAAGTGGGCGTGGCACCTCCCATACAAAGTGGATTTTTAACATCTAATTTCAACATATGATATCTGATATCTGCTGTCGTAGCAAGAGTTCTGAAACTAAGCATATGTACATATAAAAATAATTCAAAGAGTTGCGGAAAAAATGGGCGGGATCGGACCAATGGGCGTGGTACCTCCCATACAAATTAAATATATAATGTCATTTATATCAAGAACTGCAATAGTGAAAGCCTTGCAACTTTGTCATAGTTTATGAGTTGTTAGTGTGAGTAGTCCCCATACGAAGTGAATTTTTTACATCTAATTTTAACATATAATATCTGGAGTACCACGACAGCAAGACTTCTGAAACTATGTACATGTTCATGTTAGAATAATTTGAAAAGTTGCGGAAAAAATGCGTGGGATCAGATCAGTGGGCGTCGTACCCACCATACAAAGAAAATATTAAATGTCATATATCTAGAGTACCTTAATAGATAATCTCTTGAGATTTTGCGTGAGTTCATAAGTTATGAACGTTAGTACTCGAAAAAAAAAATGGGCAGGACCGGACCAATGGTAACTGCCTATCCGGAAGAAAAAGTAGGCAATATTTTTTTTTTTGGATTTTTCAAGTGGGCGTGGTACCTCCCATACAAAGTAAATTTTTAACTTCTAATTTCAACATATAATATCTGGAGTACTACTATGTACATGTACATATTAAGCTAATTTGAAGAGTTGGGATGGGATCCCATCGGTGGGCGTGGTACCCCCATACAAAATAGTGTGATTTCGTAAGTTATCAATGTTAGTACGAAAAAATGGGCGGGATCACATCAATGGGCGTGGTACCCCCGAACAAAGTAAACATTTAGTGTCATATAACTTGACTAGTATAAAAAGAACTTTGAGTAAGGCCAATGGGCTCTGCACCTTCTATAAAAAACTATGAAGTACTAGGAAACTGACAGTGTTCAAACTTTTGGCAAGTACATAATTACCAATTTGAGTAGTCGTTCGAAATATGTTCGGAATCGCCAACATCAAAAAACGAAAAACCGACAATCGCTAATAACAAAAATCGGTAGAATCAAAAATGGCCATCATCAAAAATTGCAAAAAATCAAAAATTTACCAATACAAAAATCGCCAAATTTGAAAATCGCAAGTCAAAAGTCGTCAAAATCTAAAATCACAAAAAACAACAAAATCGAAAATCGCCACACAAAAAAATGAACCCAGGAGTCTGGAGATTCTCTAAAGTTGGTTTATTAACAAACAGAAGCTGCGCATATTACAGGATTCTTTTTAAAGTGGTTCATTGCTTGTAGAAAAACATTAACAGGAGTTATTGCCGGTGCTTATTTCTTAAAGTTAAAATATTTTTGTATTACCTGAGTTCATGGTATGTGGCTGAATTCATAACATGTAATTTACTTATTGGCCCTAATTGAATAAGTCGCATACCGTTTTATGAAATAGAATTAACTGCTTTTACAAAAAAAATTTTATTACCTGTGGTTGACTATTTCTAAATAAATTTTTTATGACCTGTGTCCATATTTATAAAAAAAAACCTCGTACAACGTTTTGTGCCATGTGGACAAATTTATGACCTGTGGCCGACTTAGAGACCGCAATAATAAAACAACTACTCTAAAAGCTCTTTCTTGTTTGAGTTGGTAAGTGTGAAAGTTAATATTTTTGTCATCAAGATATTTTACTATCACTCTATATGATTGAATGTCTTTGATCATTATTCTTACCTGGACATCTCTCATAGATTTGTATGAATAATTTTCTGATATTATTAGTTTTGAAAAATTATTAATCATTGCCTTAATATCCGAGACATTTGGAATGAATATTGGCGGCGGTTTTGATTCGGTAACTTCGTCGTTGTCATCATCATCATCATCAACAATATTATTTGTTTAAAGAGTGGCAAATCTGTTACTGCTTGTAGTTGGTATGTGGTCATTGTTGCTGGAATTTTTTAAAACGTTGTTGTTGTTTATGTTTGGTACATGATTATTTTTCACAGCTTTGTTTTTATGTTTAAAAATATTTGGTGACGTTGATAGCCGACGTTTTGTTGTAGGCTTAGTTACTGTTTGCCAAGCAGCATCGTCATCATCAGCAGAATCGTCACTAACCATTCTGCTGTAGCAGAAATGGATTAGTAAAGTAGATCACTAATCCCTTTGTTTTTACTTTTTTAAAATAAAGTAAAAAGTTGTTGCTATATTTAACACACAAGTATGTTAAAATAAAGTTTTCAGTACAATAACAAAGGTTATTGGTTATAATTTTGAACAAAGTAATAGAATTTGAACACAATTTATGTCTGCACTTTATCACTGTCAGAGAAAGACTGTGTCAAAAAGTGCTAAATTATTGTTAAAAATGAATGATCGCAGAGTATACAATAAATACCCGTTATTATGGAACCTGAAGATGTTGTCCAGTTGTGTGGTTTTCCTGGTGGTTATAGTTTAGAAAACCTATCTGCCTATCAAGAGTGTACTATCCTTTTCTGCATCAAAGATATACATACATGTACAGATACTCAGAACGTAGTCAGGCTTTCATTTCGGTGGCAACTTTTGATTTAACAACACAAATTCAATGCGTTATATATCACTCGTGAAGTATATGAAAATTCCGTCAACGCCTGTGTTAGCGCTACAAATTTTTGTGAGGACATACATACATAACCTGCAACCTTGTTATCGAGTTGTGGTCAACACACCCAGTTATAAGCAGGTATGATTAACCGCTATGTTCTACGAATGAATAAAATCAAATTTTTGTGTTAGACTAGGCACATGAACAGGTCCAAGATATACTGAATGATCTGACCAGATCCAGGATGTATTCAAGACAGTGTGACAATAATCCGAACAGCACGTCTTGAAATTCCAGAAAAAAAATGTCTGTCCTGAGGTTAACATATTCTGGGTATTACAGTATCGACGGTATGAAAGCTTAGTTGGGTATGTTACATACCATCGGAAAGTTTAATTTGTCTAGTTTCTCAGTATAAGTTTAATTTGTAAGGTTTTACACACAAATATGCAAAAATTCAAAAAGGTACATTTGTGAAAAATTGAAAAACCGTTGTCTTGAGTTACAAAACATTTATTTTGATAGATATCCCACTCCCATCCCACTAAGCGACCAAAAAACTCTTAAAGCAAAAATCCTAAGCTTATGAAAAAAAAAATGCCCTTTTTGAAAAAAGGCAAAAAATGCTTTGATTTAGCAAAAAAAAAAAAGTTTACAAAAAAAATTTTTTTTTTAAGTATTTTTTTCCGAAATATTGAAGAAATAGTTATCTAAACTATTTGGGAGAACATTTTATAAGAACAACAGGTAATAAGTTACATGGATGAGAAAAAACACCTGTTTGGCCAAAATGTCAAATATTGATCCCCTCTAACTCCATTTAGTGAAGATTTTTTAATCAATTTCTTCATTAAAGAGGAATTACATAATGTTTTATGATCTATTGTACATTTATTAAGTTTCCTTTACCTAAAATCATTTTTTTAAACAATAAGTGGTAAATAATCACATTTTGCCAAATTCAAAATTTAGTTGGATCCTACATTCAGAGAGCATAAGTCCCATATTTTCGTGAGTGAAAAATTCTTTTATAAATTTAAAAAATTAAAAAAATGCCGCCAAAAAAAACAACTTTAATGAAACGTACCAAGAATTCGTTGGAATTGCGATCTCAAAGAGCCAATGAATTGTTGGAAGAACGTGAATCACGCCTCAGCCAAGAACGATTGCGCGCGTCAACTTCGAGAGCTTCCGCGACCCAGAGCAACGTGAAGCACGCCGCAGCCAAGAACGAGTGCGGGCGTCAACTTCGAGAGCTGCCGAGACCCCAGAGCAACGTGAACCACGCCCCAGCCAAGAACGATTGCGGGCGTCAACTCGAGAGCTGCCGAGACCCAGGAGCAACGTGACGCACGCCTCAGAGGAGAACGATCTCGAGGCACAACTTCGAGAGCTGCCGAGACGCCAGAGCAACGTGGAGCACGGCTCGAACGACTAAGACCTCGGTCGTCGACCTAAAGAGCTGCCGAGACATCGGAACAACGTGATGAGAGCTGCAGACGTAGTCTAATGGTGCAATCGGTAAATCGTCGAAACGCTGCTGCATCATACGAGCGCATTGCATTTATTTATACACCGGCAATGGATTTCAGTGAAGATACATTAGTTGCCATCGGTCCCATGGAAAAAGTTTGTCGATATTGCAGTGCATACAAATATGCAACTGAAACGCCTGGAATGTGCTGCGCAAATGGCAAAATTGAGTTGCCCGAACTACATCCGCCACCAGAGCCATTACTGTCATTGGTTTCAGGTAAGTCAGCAAATCTTTGCACTAAATATGAAAAACCACAAACTAATTAAATGTTTCTTTTTGGGCTTTATAGGAACATCTGCAGATTCGAAGCATTTTTTGAGCAAAATACGTAAATACAATTCGTGTTTCCAAATGACATCGTTCGGAGCAACAAAAGCAATATAAGGGAACTTTATGCCAACATTTCGCTTGCAAGGGCAAATTTATCATCAAATGGGGTCAATGCTGCCAATTTCAGATGCAGAACATAAGTTTTTGCAAATATATTTCATGGGTCAAGCGGATGACAACGACGAAGTCCAACAACGTCGCCATTATAATCCCGGTACAAAACAACGAATAGTTGCCGATTTGCAACTCATGTTTCATGCCAGCAATCAATTGGTCACTATTTTTAAGCAAACACGCGATGATCCGCGCTTACATTCAGATGATCATTTTATTGCAATTCATGCTGATAAAACACCATCTGGGCAACACCAAGGACGTTACAATGCACCTACGATTAATGATGTAGCGATACTGGTGGTTGGAGATCTAGTAGCACCACGTGATATTATTATTCGTCGCCGTGACGAAAGAGTAAATCGAATATCGGAAACACATCGCTCATATGATGCTCTTCAGTATCCAATTTTTTTTCCGTATGGTGAAGATGGATATCACTTTGAAATACGCCAAATCAATCCAGCAACCCGTAAGTGCATTACAATACATTATATAACATTAACATATTAAACGCTAATTTCTTTACAAATTTTTTTTTTTTGCAGATGAATCAACATGTAAGAAAGTGAGTTCGATGAATTTTTATGCACATCGGATAATGATTCGTCGAAACATAGATAATCACATTGTAAAATGCCGTGAATTGTTTCACCAGTTCATTGTTAATATGTACGCTAAAATTGAAACGGAACGTCTATTGTACATACGATTGCATCAAGCCAGATTACGAGCAGACGACTACATCCACCTTCGTGATGCACTGAATAATGAGAACGATATCAATCCCAGTGAATTGGGGCAGTCAGTTATTCTGCCTGCAACGTTTACAAGCAGTCCACGTCATATGCAGGAATATACGCAAGATGCAATGACATATGTGCGATCATATGGACGACCAGATTTGTTTATCACATTCACGTGTAACCCAACGTGGGAGGAAATATTATCCGAATTGTCTGCTGGCCAAACATCATCACATTGGCACTATATTACTGCACGAGTGTTTAAGCAAAAATTAAAATCACTCATGGATTTTGTTGTGAAATTACGGGTTTTTGGGGAGACCCGATGCTGGATGTATTCAGTCGAATGGCAAAAACGTGGATTGCCCCATGCGCACATTTTAATTTGGTTAGTTGAGAAAATTACGTCTAATATTATAGATGACGTGATATCTGCGGAAATTCTTGATAATCTCAATGATCCAGATTTGTATGAAATAGTGACCAAAAATATGATCCATAGCCCGTGCGGAATCATCAATCCAAATTCAGCATGCATGTCGATGGTAAGTGTTCGAAAAAATATCCACGGCAATTGCTGCAGGAAACAGTATCTGGTATTGATGGGTACCTGCTTTATCGCCGTCGATCTACGGAGGATGGTGGACAATCGATTACATTAAAGGTGCGCAATACTGACATAGATGTTGATAATCGTTGGATAGTACCGTACTGTCCATTGCTTTCAAAAACATATAAAGCGCACATCAACGTGGAGTATTGCAATTCGGTGAAGTCCATAAAATATATCTGCAAATACGTCACCAAGGGATCAGACATGGCTGTGTTTTCACTGGAAAATCCAAACGATGAAATAACTCATTATCAAATGGCCCGATATATTAGTAGCAATGAAGCTGTTTGGCGTATATTAGGATTTCCCATTCATGAACGTCATCCTACTGTTGTTCACTTATCTGTTCACCTTGAAAATGGACAACGCGTTTATTTTACAGCAGCAAATGCGCAACAGAGATCAGCAGCGCCACCAGCAACAACATTAACCGCTTTTTTTATTTGTGTCGAGATGATGTGTTCGCTAAAACGTTGCGGTATGCACAAATTCCAACGTACTATACATGGAACGCATCAACCAAAAAATTCCAACGTCGCAAAAAAGGAAAAGCAGTTGAAGGATGGCCACAATTATATTCCACTGATGCATTGGGTAGACTGTACACTGTTCATCCCCAGAATGCTGAATGCTTCTACTTGCGAATGCTGCTGATTAATGTTTGCGGGCCAACTTCATTCGAAAACTTGCGTACGGTGAATGGGCTAATATGTGCGACTTACAGGGAGGCATGCCAACAACTTCAGTTGCTGGAAAACGATTCACATTGGGAAACAACACTTGCAGATGCATCGATTAACAGTCATCCCCGGCAAATTCGGTCACTATTTGCAATAATATTGGTGGCTTGCTTTCCATCTAACCCAAGAGATCTTTGGATTAAATTTAAAGAAAATATGACTGAAGACATATTGCATCGAGAGCGTATTACCAGCAATGATGAGGCTATTGAATTTTCCGACGCAATGTTCAATGAGGCTTTGATTTTGCTTGAAGACAAGTGTTTGGAAATCAACAACAAGACTCTCATTCAAGTTGGTATGATTGGTCCTATTCGATCAATCACTGATGCATTTGACCGAGACATGTGGCGAGAAAGGGATTACAATCCACGAGAATTGGAAACATATCTCGCAGCAAATCTACCAAAACTACAGCTGCAGTAACGAACGGCATATAATACTATATTAGCAGCAATTGCAAATCAATCTGGTGGATTATATTTTATTGATGCACCTGGAGGAACAGGAAAAACGTATGTGATTTCGTTGATTTTAGCAAAAGTTCGATCGCAAAGCTATATTGCATTAGCCATTGCATCA
>OY821522.1:42540772-42701298 GCA_963682025.1 Cordilura impudica | reverse complement strand
TATCATTATCATTATTCACTATCATTATCATTATCATTTATCATTATCATTTATCATTATCATTTATCATTATCATTTATCATTATCATTTATCATTATCATTTATCATTATCATTTATCATTATCATTTATCATTATCATTTATCATTATCATTTATCATTATCATTTATCATTATCATTATCATTTGTCATTATCATTTATCATTATCATTTATCATTATCATTTATCATTATCATTTATCATTATCATTTATCATTATCATTTATCATTATCATTTATCATTATCATTTATCATTATCATTTATCATTATCATTTATCATTATCATTTATCATTATCATTTATCATTATCATTTATCATTATCATTTATCATTATCATTTATCATTATCATTTATCATTATCATTTATCATTATCATTTATCATTATCATTTATCATTATCATTTATCATTATCATTTATCATTATCATTTGTCATTATCATTTATCATTATCATTTATCATTATCATTTATCATTATCATTTATCATTATCATTTATCATTATCATTTATCATTATCATTTATCATTATCATTTATCATTTATCATTATCATTTATCATTTATCATTATCATTTATCATTATCATTTATCATTATCATTTATCATTATCATTTATCATTATCATTTATCATTATCATTTATCATTATCATTTTCATTATCATTTATCATTATCATTTATCATTATCATTTATCATTATCATTTATCATTATCATTTATCATTATCATTTATCATTATCATTTATCATTATCATTTATCATTATCATTTATCATTTATCATTATCATTTATCATTATCATTTATCATTATCATTATCATTTATCATTATCATTTATCATTATCATTTATCATTATCATTTATCATTATCATTTATCATTATCATTTATCATTATCATTTATCATTATCATTTATCATTATCATTTATCATTATCATTTATCATCATTTATCATTATCATTTATCATTATCATTTATCATTTATCATTATCATTTATCATTATCATTTATCATTATCATTTATCATTATCATTTATCATTATCCATTTATCATTATCATTTATCATTATCATTTATCATTATCATTATCATTTATCATTATCATTTATCATTATCATTTATCATTATCATTTATCATTATCATTTATCATTATCATTTATCATTATCATTTATCATTATCATTTATCATTATCATTTATCATTATCATTTATCATTATCATTTATCATTATCATTTATTATTATCATTTATCATTATCATTTATCATTATCATTTATCATTATCATTTATCATATCATTTATCATTTATCATTATCATTTATCATTATCATTATCATTTATCATTATCATTTATCATTATCATTTATCATTATCATTTATCATTATCATTTATCATTATCATTTATCATTATCATTTATCATTATCATTTATCATTATCATTATCATTTATCATTATCATTTATCATTATCATTTATCATTTATCATTATCATTTATCATTATCATTTATCATTATCATTTATCATTATCATTTATCATTATCATTTATCATTATCATTTATCATTATCATTTATCATTATCATTTATCATTATCATTTATCATCATTTATCATTATCATTTATCATTATCATTTATCATTTATCATTATCATTTATCATTATCATTTATCATTATCATTTATCTTTATCATTTATCATTACCATTTATCATTATCATTTATCATTATCATTTATCATTATCATTTATCATTATCATTTATCATTATCATTTATCATTATCATTTATCATTATCATTTATCATTTATCATTATCATTTATCATTTATCATTATCATTTATCATTATCATTTACCATTATCATTTATCATTATCATTTATCATTATCATTTATCATTTATCATTATCATTTATCATTATCATTTATCATTATCATTTATCGTTATCATTTATCATTATCATTTATCATTATCATTTATCATTATCATTTATCATTATCATTTATCATTATCATTTATCATTATCATTTATCATTATCATTTATCATTATCATTATCATTTATCATTATCATTTATCATTATCATTTATCATTATCATTTATCATTATCATTTATCATTTATCATTTATCATTTATCATTTATCATTTATCATTTATCATTTATCATTTATCATTTATCATTTATCATTATCATTTATCATTATCATTTATCATTATCATTTATCATTATCATTTATCATTATCATTTATCATTATCATTTATCATTATCATTTATCATTATCATTTATCATTATCATTTATCATTATCATTTATCATTATCATTTATCATTATAATTTATCATTATCATTTATCATTATCATTTATCATTATCATTTATCATTATCATTTATCATTATCATTTATCATTATCATTTATCATTATCATTTATCATTATCATTTATCATTATCATTTATCATTATCATTTATCATTATCATTTATCATTATCATTTATCATTATCATTTATCATTATCATTTATCATTATCATTTATCATTATCATTTATCATTATCATTTATCATTATCATTTATCATTATCATTTATCATTATCATTTATCATTATCATTTATCATTATCATTTATCATTATCATTTATCATTATCTTATCATTTATCATTATCATTATCATTACTCATTTATCATTATCATTTATCATTATCATTTATCATTATCATTTATCATTATCATTTATCAATATCATTTATCATTATCATTTATCATTATCATTTATCATTATCATTTATCATTATCATTATCATTATCATTTATCATTATCATTTATCATTTATCATTTATCATTATCATTTATCATTATCATTATCATTTATCATTATCATTATCATTTATCATTATCATTTATCATTATCATTTATCATTTATCATTATCATTTATCATTATCATTTATCATTATCATTTATCATTATCATTTATCATTATCATTTATCATTATCATTATCATTATCATTATCATTATCATTTATCATTATCATTATCATTTATCATTATCATTTATCATTATCATTTATCATTATCATTTATCATTATCATTTATCATTATCATTTATCATTATCATTTATCATTATCATTATCATTTATCATTATCATTTATCATTATCATTTATCATTATCATCATCATTTATCATTATCATTTATCATTATCATTTATCATTATCATTTATCATTATCATTTATCATTATCATTTATCATTATCATTTATCATTATCATTTATCATTATCATTTATCATTATCATTTATCATTATCATTTATCATTATCATTTATCATTATCATTTATCATTATCATTTATCCTTATCATTTATCATTATCATTTATCATTATCATTTATCATTATCATTTATCATTATCATTTATCATTATCATTTATCATTATCATTTATCATTATCATTTATCATTATCATTTATCATTATCATTTATCATGATCATTTATCATGATCATTTATCATTATCATTATCATTTATCATTATCATTTATCATTATCATTTATCATTATCATTTATCATTATCATTTATCATTATCATTTATCATTATCATTTATCATTATCATTTATCATTATCATTTATCATTATCATTTATCACTATCATTTATCATTATCATTTATCATTATCATTTATCATTATCATTTATCATTATCATTTATCATTATCATTTATCATTATCATTTATCATTATCATTTATCATTATCATTTATCATTATCATTATCATTATCATTTATCATTATCATTATCATTTATCATTATCATTATCATTATCATTATCATAATCATTATCATTTTTCATTATCATGTATCATTTATCATTATCATTTATCATTATCATTTATCATTATCATTTATCATTATCATTTATCATTATCATTTATCATTATCATTTATCATTATCATTTATCATTATCATTTATCATTATCATTTATCATTATCATTTATCATTATCATTATCATTTATCATTATCATTTATCATTATCATTTATCATTATCATTTATCATTATCATTTATCATTATCATTTATCATTATCATTATCATTTATCATTATCATTTATCATTATCATTTATCATTATCATTTATCATTATCATTTATCATTATCATTTATCATTATCATTATCATTTATCATTATCATTTATCATTATCATTTATCATTATCATTTATCATTATCATTTATCATTATCATTTATCATTATCATTTATCATTATCATTTATCATTATCATTTATCATTATCATTTATCATTATCATTTATCATTATCATTTATCATTATCATTTATCATTATCATTTATCATTATCATTTATCATTATCATTTATCATTATCATTTATCATTATCATTTATCATTATCATTTATCATTATCATTTATCATTATCATTTATCATTATCATTTATCATTATCATTTATCATTATCATTATCATTTATCATTATCATTTATCATTATCATTTATCATTTATCATTATCATTTATCATTATCATTATCATTTATCATTTATCATTATCATTATCATTTATCATTATCATTTATCATTATCATTTATCATTATCATTTATCATTATCATTTATCATTATCATTTATCATTATCATTTATCATTATCATTATCATTTATCATTATCATTTATCATTTATCATTTATCATTATCATTTATCATTATCATTTATCATTATCATTTATCATTATCATTTATCACTATCATTTATCATTATCATTTATCATTATCATTTATCATTATCATTTATCATTTATCATTTATCAGTATCATTTATCATTATCATTTGTCATTATCATTATCATTTATCATTATCATTTATCATTATCATTTATCATTATCATTTATCATTATCATTTATCATTATCATTTATCATTATCATTTATCATTATCATTTATCATTATCATTTATCATTATCATGTATCATTATCATTATCATTTATCATTATCATTTATCATTATCATTTATCATTATCATTTATCATTATCATTTATCATTATCATTTATCATTATCATTTATCATTATCATTTATCATTTATCATTATCATTTATCATTATCATTTATCATTATTATTTATCATTTATCATTATCATTTATCATTATCATTTATCATTATCATTTATCATTTATCATTATCATTTATCATTATCATTTATCATTATCATTTATCATTATCATTTATCATTATCATTATCATTTATCATTATCATTTATCATTATCATTATCACTATCATTTATCATTATCATTTATCATTATCATTTATCATTATCATTTATCATTATCATTTATCATTATCATTTATCATTATCATTTATCATTATCATTTATCATTATCATTTATCATTATCATTTATCATTATCATTTATCATTATCATTTATCATTATCATTTATCATTATCATTTATCATTATCATTTATCATTATCATTATCATTTGTCATTATCATTTATCATTATCATTTATCATTATCATTTATCATTATCATTTATCATTATCATTTATCATTATCATTTATCATTATCATTTATCATTATCAGTTATCATTATCATTTATCATTATCATTTATCATTATCATTTATCATTATCATTTATCATTATCATTAGTCATATCATTATCATTTATCATTATCATTTATCATTATCATTTATCATTATCATTTATCATTATCATTTATCATTATCATTTGTCATTATCATTTATCATTATCATTTATCATTATCATTTATCATTATCATTTATCATTATCATTTATCATTATCATTTATCATTATCATTTATCATTATCATTTATCATTATCATTTATCATTATCATTTATCATTATCATTTATCATTTATCATTATCATTTATCATTATCATTTATCATTATCATTTATCATTATCATTTATCATTATCATTTATCATTATCATTTATCATTATCATTTATCATTATCATTTATCATTATCATTTATCATTATCATTTATCATTATCATTTATCATTATCATTTATCATTATCATTTATCATTATCATTATCATTATCATTATCATTTATCATTATCATTTATCATTATCATTTATCATTATCATTTATCATTATCATTTATCATTATCATTTATCATTATCATTTATCATTATCATTTATCATTATCATTTATCATTATCATTTATCATTATCATTTATCATCATTTATCATTATCATTTATCATTATCATTTATCATTTATCATTATCATTTATCATTATCATTTATCATTATCATTATCTTTATCATTTATCATTACCATTTATCATTATCATTTATCATTATCATTTATCATTATCATTATCATTTATCATTATCATTTATCATTATCATTTATCATTATCATTTATCATTATCATTTATCATTATCATTTATCATTATCATTTATCATTATCATTTATCATTATCATTTATCATTTATCATTATCATTATCATTTATCATTATCATTTATCATTATCATTTATCATTATCATTTATCATTATCATTTATCATTATCATTTATCATTATCATTTATCATTATCATTTATCATTATCATTTATCATTATCATTTATCATTATCATTTATCATTATCATTTATCATTATCATTTATCATTATCATTTATCATTATCATTTATCATTATCATTTATCATTATCATTTATCATTATCATTATCATTTATCATTATCATTTATCATTATCATTTATCATTATCATTTATCATTATCATTTATCATTATCATTTATCATTATCATTTATCATTATCATTTATCATTATCATTTATCATTATCATTTATCATTATCATTTATCATCATTTATCATTATCATTTATCATTATCATTTATCATTTATCATTATCATTTATCATTATCATTTATCATTATCATTTATCTTTATCATTTATCATTACCATTTATCATTATCATTTATCATTATCATTTATCATTATCATTTATCATTATCATTTATCATTATCATTTATCATTATCATTTATCATTATCATTTATCATTATCATTTATCATTATCATTTATCATTATCATTTATCATTATCATTTATCATTATCATTTATCATTATCATTTATCATTATCATTTATCATTATCATTTATCATTTATCATTTATCATTATCATTTATCATTATCATTTATCGTTATCATTTATCATTATCATTTATCATTATCATTTATCATTATCATTTATCATTATCATTTATCATTATCATTTATCATTATCATTTATCATTATCATTATCATTTATCATTATCATTTATCATTATCATTTATCATTATCATTTATCATTATCATTTATCATTATCATTTATCATTATCATTTATCATTTATCATTTATCATTATCATTTATCATTATCATTTATCATTATCATTTATCATTATCATTTATCATTATCATTTATCATTATCATTTATCATTATCATTTATCATTATCATTTATCATTATCATTTATCATTATCATTTATCATTATAATTTATCATTATCATTTATCATTATCATTTATCATTATCATTTATCATTATCATTTATCATTATCATTTATCATTATCATTTATCATTATCATTTATCATTATCATTTATCATTATCATTTATCATTATCATTTATCATTATCATTTATCATTATCATTTATCATCATTTATTCATTATCATTTATCATTATCATTATCATTATCATTTATCATTATCATTTATCATTACATTTTATCTTTATCATTTATCATTACCATTTATCATTATCATTTATCATTATCATTTATCATTATCATTTATCATTATCATTTATCATTATCATTTATCA
This sequence comes from Cordilura impudica, assembly GCA_963682025.1. Lineage (NCBI taxonomy): Eukaryota > Metazoa > Arthropoda > Insecta > Diptera > Scathophagidae > Cordilura > Cordilura impudica. The sequence continues at coordinate 42,693,367 of OY821522.1, read as the reverse complement.
TTATCATTTATCATTATCATTTATCATTTATCATTATCATTTATCATTATCATTTATCATTATCATTTATCATTATCATTTATCATTATCATTTATCATTATCATTTATCATTATCATTTATCATTATCATTTATCATTTATCATTATCATTTATCATTATCATTTATCATTATCATTTATCGTTATCATTTATCATTATCATTTATCATTATCATTTATCATTATCATTTATCATTATCATTTATCATTATCATTTATCATTATCATTTATCATTATCATTATCATTTATCATTATCATTTATCATTATCATTTATCATTATCATTTATCATTATCATTTATCATTATCATTTATCATTTATCATTTATCATTTATCATTATCATTTATCATTATCATTTATCATTATCATTTATCATTATCATTTATCATTATCATTTATCATTATCATTTATCATTATCATTTATCATTATCATTTATCATTATCATTTATCATTATCATTTATCATTATAATTTATCATTATCATTTATCATTATCATTTATCATTATCATTTATCATTATCATTTATCATTATCATTTATCATTATCATTTATCATTATCATTTATCATTATCATTTATCATTATCATTTATCATTATCATTTATCATTATCATTTATCATTATAATTTATCATTATCATTTATCATTATCATTTATCATTATCATTTATCATTATCATTTATCATTATCATTTATCATTATCATTTATCATTATCATTTATCATTATCATTTATCATTATCATTTATCATTATCATTTATCATTATCATTTATCATTATCATTTATCATTATCATTTATCATTATCATTTATCATTATCATTTATCATTATCATTTATCATTATCATTTATCATTATCATTTATCATTATCATTTATCATTATCATTTATCATTATCATTTATCATTATCATTTATCATTATCATTTATCATTATCATTATCATTTATCATTATCATTTATCATTATCATTTATCATTATCATTTATCATTATCATTTATCATTATCATTTATCAATATCATTTATCATTATCATTTATCATTATCATTTATCATTATCATTTATCATTATCATTATCATTATCATTTATCATTATCATTTATCATTTATCATTTATCATTATCATTTATCATTATCATTATCATTTATCATTATCATTATCATTTATCATTATCATTTATCATTATCATTTATCATTTATCATTATCATTTATCATTATCATTTATCATTATCATTTATCATTATCATTTATCATTATCATTTATCAATATCATTTATCATTATCATTTATCATTATCATTTATCATTATCATTTATCATTATCATTATCATTATCATTTATCATTATCATTTATCATTTATCATTTATCATTATCATTTATCATTATCATTATCATTTATCATTATCATTATCATTTATCATTATCATTTATCATTATCATTTATCATTTATCATTTATCATTATCATTTATCATTATCATTTATCATTATCATTTATCATTATCATTTATCATTATCATTTATCATTATCATTATCATTATCATTATCATTATCATTTATCATTATCATTATCATTTATCATTATCATTTATCATTATCATTTATCATTATCATTTATCATTATCATTTATCATTATCATTTATCATTATCATTTATCATTATCATTTATCATTATCATTTATCATTATCATTATCATTTATCATTATCATTTATCATTATCATTTATCATTATCATCATCATTTATCATTATCATTTATCATTATCATTTATCATTATCATTTATCATTATCATTTATCATTATCATTTATCATTATCATTTATCATTATCATTTATCATTATCATTTATCATTATCATTTATCATTATCATTTATCATTATCATTTATCATTATCATTTATCATTATCATTTATCCTTATCATTTATCATTATCATTTATCATTATCATTTATCATTATCATTTATCATTATCATTTATCATTATCATTTATCATTATCATTTATCATTATCATTTATCATTATCATTTATCATTATCATTTATCATGATCATTTATCATGATCATTTATCATTATCATTATCATTTATCATTATCATTTATCATTATCATTTATCATTATCATTTATCATTATCATTTATCATTATCATTTATCATTATCATTTATCATTATCATTTATCATTATCATTTATCATTATCATTTATCACTATCATTTATCATTATCATTTATCATTATCATTTATCATTATCATTTATCATTATCATTTATCATTATCATTTATCATTATCATTTATCATTATCATTTATCATTATCATTTATCATTATCATTATCATTATCATTTATCATTATCATTATCATTTATCATTATCATTATCATTATCATTATCATAATCATTATCATTTTTTCATTATCATGTATCATTATCATTTATCATTATCATTTATCATTATCATTTATCATTATCATTTATCATTATCATTTATCATTATCATTTATCATTATCATTTATCATTATCATTTATCATTATCATTTATCATTATCATTTATCATTATCATTTATCATTATCATTATCATTTATCATTATCATTTATCATTATCATTTATCATTATCATTTATCATTATCATTTATCATTATCATTTATCATTATCATTTATCATTATCATTTATCATTATCATTTATCATTATCATTTATCATTATCATTTATCATTATCATTATCATTTATCATTATCATTTATCATTATCATTTATCATTATCATTTATCATTATCATTATCATTTATCATTATCATTTATCATTATCATTTATCATTATCATTTATCATTATCATTTATCATTATCATTTATCATTATCATTTATCATTATCATTTATCATTATCATTTATCATTATCATTTATCATTATCATTTATCATTATCATTTATCATTATCATTTATCATTATCATTTATCATTATCATTTATCATTATCATTTATCATTATCATTTATCATTATCATTTATCATTATCATTTACATTATCATTATCATTTATCATTATCATTTATCATTATCATTATCATTTATCATTTATCATTATCATTTATCATTATCATTATCATTTATCATTTATCATTATCATTATCATTTATCATTATCATTTATCATTATCATTTATCATTATCATTTATCATTATCATTTATCATTATCATTTATCATTATCATTATCATTTATCATTATCATTTATCATTTATCATTATCATTTATCATTATCATTTATCATTATCATTTATCATTATCATTTATCACTATCATTTATCATTATCATTTATCATTATCATTTATCATTATCATTTATCATTTATCATTTATCAGTATCATTTATCATTATCATTTGTCATTATCATTATCATTTATCATTATCATTTATCATTATCATTTATCATTATCATTTATCATTATCATTTATCATTATCATTTATCATTATCATTTATCATTATCATTTATCATTATCATTTATCATTATCATTTATCATTATCATGTATCATTATCATTATCATTTATCATTATCATTTATCATTATCATTTATCATTATCATTTATCATTATCATTTATCATTATCATTTATCATTATCATTTATCATTATCATTTATCATTATCATTATCATTTATCATTATTATTTATCATTTATCATTATCATTTATCATTATCATTTATCATTATCATTTATCATTTATCATTATCATTTATCATTATCATTTATCATTATCATTTATCATTATCATTTATCATTATCATTATCATTTATCATTATCATTTATCATTATCATTATCACTATCATTTATCATTATCATTTATCATTATCATTTATCATTATCATTTATCATTATCATTTATCATTATCATTTATCATTATCATTTATCATTATCATTTATCATTATCATTTATCATTATCATTTATTATTATCATTTATCATTATCATTTATCATTATCATTTATCATTATCATTTATCATTATCATTTATCATTATCATTTATCATTATCATTTATCATTATCATTTATCATTATCATTATCATTTGTCATTATCATTTATCATTATCATTTATCATTATCATTTATCATTATCATTTATCATTATCATTTATCATTATCATTTATCATTATCATTTATCATTATCAGTTATCATTATCATTTATCATTATCATTTATCATTATCATTTATCATTATCATTTATCATTATCATTTATCATTATCATTATCATTATCATTTATCATTATCATTTATCATTATCATTTATCATTATCATTTATCATTATCATTTATCATTATCATTTATCATTATCATTTGTCATTATCATTTATCATTATCATTTATCATTATCATTTATCATTATCATTTATCATTATCATTTATCATTATCATTTATCATTATCATTTATCATTATCATTTATCATTATCATTTATCATTATCATTTATCATTTATCATTATCATTTATCATTTATCATTATCATTTATCATTATCATTTATCATTATCATTTATCATTATCATTTATCATTATCATTTATCATTATCATTTATCATTATCATTTATCATTATCATTTATCATTATCATTTATCATTATCATTATCATTTATCATTATCATTTATCATTATCATTTATCATTATCATTTATCATTTATCATTATCATTATCATTTATCATTATCATTTATCATTATCATTTATCATTATCATTTATCATTATCATTTATCATTATCATTTATCATTATCATTTATCATTATCATTTATCATTATCATTTATCATTATCATTTATCATTATCATTTATCATTATCATTTATCATTATCATTTATCATCATTTATCATTATCATTTATCATTATCATTTATCATTTATCATTATCATTTATCATTATCATTTATCATTATCATTTATCTTTATCATTTATCATTACCATTTATCATTATCATTTATCATTATCATTTATCATTATCATTATCATTTATCATTATCATTTATCATTATCATTTATCATTATCATTTATCATTATCATTTATCATTATCATTTATCATTATCATTTATCATTATCATTTATCATTATCATTTATCATTATCATTTATCATTATCATTATCATTTATCATTATCATTTATCATTATCATTTATCATTATCATTTATCATTATCATTTATCATTATCATTTATCATTATCATTTATCATTATCATTTATCATTATCATTTATCATTATCATTTATCATTATCATTTATCATTATCATTTATCATTATCATTTATCATTATCATTTATCATTATCATTTATCATTATCATTTATCATTATCATTTATCATTATCATTTATCATTATCATTTATCATTATCATTATCATTTATCATTATCATTTATCATTATCATTTATCATTATCATTTATCATTATCATTTATCATTATCATTTATCATTATCATTTATCATTATCATTTATCATTATCATTTATCATTATCATTTATCATTATCATTTATCATCATTTATCATTATCATTTATCATTATCATTTATCATTTATCATTATCATTTATCATTATCATTTATCATTATCATTTATCTTTATCATTTATCATTACCATTTATCATTATCATTTATCATTATCATTTATCATTATCATTTATCATTATCATTTATCATTATCATTTATCATTATCATTTATCATTATCATTTATCATTATCATTTATCATTATCATTTATCATTATCATTTATCATTATCATTTATCATTATCATTTATCATTATCATTTATCATTATCATTTATCATTATCATTTATCATTATCATTTATCATTATCATTTATCATTATCATTTATCGTTATCATTTATCATTATCATTTATCATTATCATTTATCATTATCATTTATCATTATCATTTATCATTATCATTTATCATTATCATTTATCATTATCATTTATCATTATCATTATCATTTATCATTATCATTTATCATTATCATTTATCATTATCATTTATCATTATCATTTATCATTATCATTTATCATTTATCATTTATCATTATCATTTATCATTATCATTTATCATTATCATTTATCATTATCATTTATCATTATCATTTATCATTATCATTTATCATTATCATTTATCATTATCATTTATCATTATCATTTATCATTATCATTTATCATTATAATTTATCATTATCATTTATCATTATCATTTATCATTATCATTTATCATTTATCATTATCATTTATCATTATCATTTATCATTATCATTTATCATTATCATTTATCATTATCATTTATCATTATCATTTATCATTATCATTTATCATTATCATTTATCATTATCATTTATCATTATCATTTATCATTATCATTTATCATTATCATTTATCATCATTTATCATTATCATTTATCATTATCATTTATCATTTATCATTATCATTTATCATTATCATTTATCATTATCATTTATCTTTATCATTTATCATTATCATTTATCATTATCATTTATCATTATCATTTATCATTATCATTTATCATTATCATTTATCATTATCATTTATCATTATCATTTATCATTATCATTTATCATTTATCATTTATCATTTATCATTATCATTTATCATTATCATTTATCATTATCATTTATCATTATCATTTATCATTATCATTTATCATTTATCATTATCATTTATCATTATCATTTATCATTATCATTTATCATTATCATTTATCATTATCATTTATCATTATCATTTATCATTATCATTTATCATTATCATTTATCATTATCATTTATCATTATCATTTATCATTATCATTATCATTTATCATTATCATTTATCATTATCATTTATCATTATCATTTATCATTATCATTTATCATTATCATTTATCATTATCATTTATCATTATCATTTATCATTATCATTTATCATTATCATTTATCATTATCATTTATCATTATCATTTATCATTATCATTTATCATTATCATTTATCATTATCATTTATCATTATCATTTATCATTATCATTTATCATTATCATTTATCATTATCATTTATCATTATCATTTATCATTATCATTTATCATTATCATTTATCATTATCATTTATCATTATCATTTATCATTATCATTTATCATTATCATTTATCATTATCATTTATCATTATCATTTATCATTATCATTTATCATTATCATTTATCATTATCATTTATCATTATCATTTATCATTATCATTTATCATTATCATTTATCATTATCATTTTTATCATTATCATTTATCATTATCATTTATCATTATCATTTATCATTATCATTTATCATTATCATTTATCATTATCATTTATCATTATCATTTATCATTATCATTTATCATTATCATTTATCATTATCATTTATCATTATCATTTATCATTATCATTTATCATTATCATTTATCATTATCATTTATCATTATCATTTATCATTATCATTTATCATTATCATTTATCATTATCATTTATCATTATCATTTATCATTATCATTATCATTTATCATTATCATTTATCATTATCATTTATCATTATCATTTATCATTATCATTTATCATTATCATTTATCAATATCATTTATCATTATCATTTATCATTATCATTTATCATTATCATTTATCATTATCATTATCATTATCATTTATCATTATCATTTATCATTTATCATTTATCATTATCATTTATCATTATCATTATCATTTATCATTATCATTATCATTATCATTTATCATTATCATTTATCATTATCATTTATCATTTATCATTATCATTTATCATTATCATTTATCATTATCATTTATCATTATCATTTATCATTATCATTATCATTATCATTATCATTTATCATTATCATTATCATTATCATTTATCATTATCATTTATCATTATCATTTATCATTATCATTTATCATTATCATTTATCATTATCATTTATCATTATCATTATCATTTATCATTATCATTTATCATTATCATTTATCATTATCATTTATCATTATCATTATCATTTATCATTATCATTTATCATTATCATTTATCATTATCATCATCATTTATCATTATCATTTATCATTATCATTTATCATTATCATTTATCATTATCATTTATCATTATCATTTATCATTATCATTTATCATTATCATTTATCATTATCATTTATCATTATCATTTATCATTATCATTTATCCTTATCATTTATCATTATCATTTATCATTATCATTTATCATTATCATTTATCATTATCATTTATCATTATCATTTATCATTATCATTTATCATTATCATTTATCATTTATCATTATCATTTATCATGATCATTTATCATTATCATTTATCATTATCATTTATCATTATCATTTATCATTATCATTTATCATTATCATTTATCATTATCATTTATCATTATCATTTATCATTATCATTTATCATTATCATTTATCATTATCATTTATCATTATCATTTATCATTATCATTTATCATTATCATTTATCATTATCATTTATCATTATCATTTATCATTATCATTTATCATTTATCATTATCATTTATCATTATCATTTATCATTATCATTTATCATTATCATTTATCATTATCATTTATCATTATCATTTATCATTATCATTTATCATTATCATTTATCATTATCATTTATCATTATCATTTATCATTATCATTATCATTATCATTATCATTTATCATTATCATTTATCATTATCATTTATCATTATCATTTATCATTTATCATTATCATTTATCATTATCATTTATCATTATCATTATCATTTATCATTATCATTTATCATTTATCATTTATCATTTATCATTTATCATTATCATTTATCATTATCATTTATCATTTATCATTTATCATTATCATTTATCATTATCATTTATCATTATCATTTATCATTATCATTATCATTATCATTTATCATTATCATTTATCATTATCATTTATCATTATCATTATCATTATCATTTATCATTATCATTTATCATTATCATTTATCATTATCATTTATCATTATCATTTATCATTATCATTATCATTATCATTATCATTATCATTATCATTATCATTATCATTATCATTTATCATTATCATTATCATTTATCATTATCATTATCATTTATCATTATCATTTATCATTTATCATTTAACATTTAACATTTATCATTTATCATTTATCATTTATCATTAATCATTTATCATTTATCATTTATCATTTATCATTTATCATTTACCATTTATCATTTATTATTTATCATTTATCATTTATCATTTATCATTTATCATTTATCATTTATCATTTATCATTTATCATTTATCATTTATCATTTATCATTTATCATTTATCATTTATCATTTATCATTTATCATTTATCATTTATCATTTATCATTTATCATTTATCATTTATCATTTATCATTTATCATTTATCATTTATCATTTATCATTTATCATTTATCATTTATCATTTATCATTTATCATTTATCATTTATCATTTATCATTTATCATTTATCATTTATCATTTATCATTTATCATTTATCATTTATCATTTATCATTTATCATTTATCATTTATCATTTATCATTTATCATTTATCATTTATCATTTATCATTTATCATTTATCATTTATCATTTATCATTTATCATTTATCATTTATCATTTATCATTTATCATTTATCATTTATCATTTATCATTTATCATTTATCATTTATCATTTATCATTTATCATTTATCATTTATCATTTATCATTTATCATTTATCATTTATCATTTATCATTTATCATTTATCATTTATCATTTATCATTTATCATTTATCATTTATCATTTATCATTTATCATTTATCATTTATCATTTATCATTTATCATTTATCATTTATCATTTATCATTTATCATTTATCATTTATCATTTATCATTTATCATTTATCATTTATCATTATCATTATAATTATCATTATCATTATCATTATCATTATCATTATCATAATCATTATCATTTATCATTATCATTTATCATTATCATTTATCATTATCATTTATCATTATCATTTATCATTATCATTATCATTTATCATTATCATTATCATTTATCATTATCATTTATCATTATCATTATCATTATCATTATCATTATCATTTATCATTATCATTTATCATTATCATTTTCATTATCATTTATCATTATCATTTTTATCATTATCATTTATCATTATCATTTATCATTATCATTATCATTTATCATTATCATTTATCATTTATCATTATCATTTATCATTATCATTTATCATTATCATTTATCATTATCATTTATCATTATCATTTATCATTATCATTTATCATTATCATTTATCATTATCATTTATCATTATCATTTATCATTATCATTTATCATTATCATTTATCATTTATCATTTATCATTTATCATTTATCATTTATCATTTATCATTTATCATTTATCATTTATCATTTATCATTTATCATTTATCATTTATCATTTATCATTTATCATTTATCATTTATCATTTATCATTTATCATTTATCATTTATCATTTATCATTTATCATTTATCATTTATCATTTATCATTTATCATTTATCATTTATCATTTATCATTTATCATTTATCATTTATCATTTATCATTTATCATTTATCATTATCATTTATCATTTATCATTTATCATTTATCATTTATCATTTATCATTTATCATTTATCATTTATCATTTATCATTTATCATTTATCATTTATCATTTATCATTTATCATTTATCATTTATCATTTATCTTTATCATTTATCATTTATCATTTATCATTTATCATTATCATTATGATTATCATTATCATTATCATTATCATTATCATTATCATTATCATTATCATAATCATTATCATTTATCATTATCATTTATCATTATCATTTATCATTATCATTTATCATTATCATTTATCATTATCATTTATCATTATCATTTATCATTATCATTTATCATTATCATTTATCATTATCATTTATCATTTTTATCATCATTTATCATTATCATTATCATTTATCATTATCATTTATCATTATCATTTATCATTATCATTTATCATTATCATTTATCATTATCATTTATCATTATCATTATCATTTATCATTATCATTTATCATTATCATTTATCATTATCATTTATCATTATCATTTATCATTATCATTTATCATTATCATTTATCATTATCATTATCATTTATCATTATCATTTATCATTATCATTTATCATTATCATTTATCATTATCATTTATCATTATCATTTATCATTATCATTTATCATTATCATTTATCATTATCATTTATCATTATCATTTATCATTATCATTTATCATTATCATTTATCATTATCATTTATCATTATCATTTATCATTATCATTTATCATTATCATTTATCATTATCATTTATCATTATCATTTATCATTATCATTTATCATTATCATTTATCATTATCATTTATCATTATCATTTATCATTATCATTTATCATTATCATTTATCATTATCATTTATCATTATCATTTATCATTTATCATTATCATTTATCATTATCATTATCATTTATCATTATCATTTATCATTATCATTTATCATTATCATTTATCATTATCATTTATCATTATCATTATCATTATCATTTATCATTTATCATTTATCATTTATCATTATCATTATCATTTATCATTATCATTTATCATTATCATTTATCATTATCATTTATCATTATCATTTATCATTATCATTTATCATTTATCATTTATCATTATCATTTATCATTATCATTTATCATTATCATTTATCATTATCATTTATCACTATCATTTATCATTATCATTTATCATTATCATTTATCATTATCATTTATCATTTATCATTATCATTTATCATTATCATTTGTCATTATCATTATCATTTATCATTATCATTTATCATTATCATTTATCATTTATCATTTATCATTTATCATTTATCATTTATCATTTATCATTTATCATTTATCATTTATCATTTATCATTTATCATTTATCATTTATCATTTATCATTTATCATTTATCATTTATCATTTATCATTTATCATTTATCATTTATCATTTATCATTTATCATTTATCATTTATCATTTATCATTTATCATTTATCATCTATCATTTATCATTTATCATTTATCATTTATCATTTATCATTTATCATTTATCATTTATCATTTATCATTTATCATTTATCATTTATCATTTATCATTTATCATTTATCATTTATCATTTATCATTTATCATTTATCATTTATCATTTATCATTTATCATTTATCATTTATCATTTATCATTTATCATTTATCATTTATCATTTATCATTTATCATTTATCATTTATCATTTATCATTTATCATTTATCATTTATCATTTATCATTTATCATTTATCATTTATCATTTATCATTTATCATTTATCATTTATCATTTATCATTTATCATTTATCATTTATCATTTATCATTTATCATTTATCATTTATCATTTATCATTTATCATTTATCATTTATCATTTATCATTTATCATTTATCATTTATCATTTATCATTTATCATTTATCATTTATCATTTATCATTTATCATTTATCATTTATCATTTATCATTTATCATTTATCATTTATCATTTATCATTTATCATTTATCATTTATCATTTATCATTTATCATTTATCATTTATCATTTATCATTTATCATTTATCATTTATCATTTATCATTTATCATTTATCATTTATCATTTATCATTTGTCATTTATCATTTATCATTTATCATTTATCATTTATCATTTATCATTTATCATTTATCATTTATCATTTATCATTTATCATTTATCATTTATCATTTATCATTTATCATTTATCATTTATCATTTATCATTTATCATTTATCATTTATCATTTATCATTTATCATTTATCATTTATCATTTATCATTTATCATTTATCATTTATCATTTATCATTTATCATTTATCATTTATCATTTATCATTTATCATTTATCATTTATCATTTATCATTTATCATTTATCATTTATCATTTATCATTTATCATTTATCATTTATCATTTATCATTTATCATTTATCATTTATCATTTATCATTTATCATTTATCATTTATCATTTATCATTTATCATTTATCATTATCATTATAATTATCATTATAATTATCATTATCATTATCATAATCATTATCATTTATCATTATCATTTATCATTATCATTTATCATTATCATTTATCATTATCATTTATCATTATCATTTATCATTATCATTTATCATTATCATTATCATTATCATTATCATTATCATTATCATTTATCATTATCATTTATCATTATCATTTATCATTATCATTTATCATTATCATTTATCATTATCATTTATCATTATCATTTATCATTATCATTATCATTATCATTTATCATTATCATTATCATTTATCATTATCATTTATCATTATCATTATCATTTATCATTATCATTTATCATTATCATTTATCATTATCATTTATCATTATCATTATCATTTATCATTATCATTTATCATTATCATTTATCATTATCATTTATCATTATCATTTATCATTTATCATTTATCATTTATCATTTATCATTTATCATTTATCATTTATCATTTATCATTTATCATTTATCATTTATCATTTATCATTTATCATTTATCATTTATCATTTATCATTTATCATTTATCATTTATCATTTATCATTTATCATTTATCATTTATCATTTATCATTTATCATTTATCATTTATCATTTATCATTTATCATTTATCATTTATCATTTATCATTTATCATTTATCATTTATCATTTATCATTTATCATTTATCATTTATCATTTATCATTTATCATTTATCATTTATCATTTATCATTTATCATTTATCATTTATCATTTATCATTTATCATTTATCATTTATCATTTATCATTTATCATTTATCATTTATCATTTATCATTTATCATTATCATTATGATTATCATTATCATTATCATTATCATTATCATTATCATTATCATTATCATTATCATTATCATTATCATTATCATAATCATTATCATTTATCATTATCATTTATCATTATCATTTATCATTATCATTTATCATTATCATTTATCATTATCATTTATCATTATCATTTATCATTATCATTTATCATTATCATTTATCATTATCATTTATCATTATCATTTATCATTATCATTATCATTTATCATTATCATTTATCATTATCATTTATCATTATCATTTATCATTATCATTTATCATTATCATTTATCATTATCATTTATCATTATCATTATCATTTATCATTATCATTTATCATTATCATTTATCATTATCATTTATCATTATCATTATCATTTATCATTATCATTTATCATTATCATTTATCATTATCATTTATCATTATCATTTATCATTATCATTTATCATTATCATTTATCATTATCATTTATCATTATCATTTATCATTATCATTTATCATTATCATTTATCATTATCATTTATCATTATCATTTATCATTATCATTTATCATTATCATTTATCATTATCATTTATCATTATCATTTATCATTATCATTTATCATTATCATTTATCATTATCATTTATCATTATCATTTATCATTATCATTTATCATTATCATTTATCATTATCATTTATCATTATCATTTATCATTATCATTTATCATTATCATTTATCATTATCATTTATCATTATCATTTATCATTATCATTTATCATTATCATTTATCATTATCATTATCATTTATCATTATCATTTATCATTATCATTTATCATTATCATTTATCATTATCATTTATCATTATCATTTATCATTATCATTTATCATTATCATTATCATTTATCATTTATCATTATCATTATCATTTATCATTATCATTATCATTTATCATTATCATTTATCATTATCATTTATCATTATCATTTATCATTATCATTTATCATTTATCATTATCATTATCATTTATCATTATCATTTATCATTATCATTTATCATTATCATTTATCATTATCATTTATCACTATCATTTATCATTATCATTTATCATTATCATTTATCATTATCATTTATCATTATCATTTATCATTTATCATTTATCATTTATCATTTATCATTATCATTTATCATTATCATTTGTCATTATCATTATCATTTATCATTATCATTTATCATTATCATTTATCATTATCATTTATCATTATCATTTATCATTATCATTTATCATTATCATTTATCATTTATCATTATCATTTATCATTATCATTTATCATTATCATTTATCATTATCAGTTATCATTATCATTTATCATTATCATGTATCATTATCATTATCATTTATCATTATCATTTATCATTATCATTTATCATTATCATTTATCATTATCATTTATCATTATCATTTATCATTATCATTTATCATTTATCATTATCATTTATCATTATCATTTATCATTATCATTTATCATTATCATTTATCATTATTATTTATCATTATCATTATCATTTATCATTATCATTTATCATTTATCATTTATCATTTATCATTTATCATTTATCATTTATCATTATCATTTATCATTATCATTTATCATTATCATTTATCATTATCATTTATCATTATCATTTATCATTATCATTTATCATTATCATTATCACTATCATTTATCATTATCATTTATCATTATCATTTATCATTATCATTTATCATTATCATTTATCATTATCATTTATCATTATCATTTATCATTATCATTTATCATTATCATTTATCATTATCATTTATCATTATCATTTATCATTATCATTTATCATTATCATTTATCATTATCATTTGTCATTATCATTTATCATTATCATTTATCATTATCATTTATCATTATCATTTATCATTATCATTTATCATTATCATTTATCATTATCATTTATCATTATCATTTATCATTATCATTTATCATTATCATTTATCATTATCATTTATCACTATCATTTATCATTATCATTTATCATTATCATTTATCATTATCATTTATCATTATCATTTATCATTATCATTATCATTTATCATTATCATTTATCATTATCATTTATCATTATCATTTATCATTATCATTTATCATTATCATTTATCATTATCATTTATCATTATCATTTGTCATTATCATTTATCATTATCATTTATCATTATCATTTATCATTATCATTTATCATTATCATTTATCATTATCATTTATCATTATCATTTATCATTATCATTTATCATTATCATTTATCATTATCATTTATCATTTATCATTATCATTTATCATTTATCATTATCATTTATCATTATCATTTATCATTATCATTTATCATTATCATTTATCATTATCATTTATCATTATCATTTATCATTATCATTTATCATTATCATTTATCATTATCATTTATCATTATCATTTATCATTATCATTTATCATTATCATTATCATTTATCATTATCATTTATCATTATCATTTATCATTATCATTTATCATTATCATTTATCATTATCATTTATCATTTATCATTATCATTTATCATTATCATTTATCATTATCATTTATCATTATCATTTATCATTATCATTTATCATTATCATTTATCATTATCATTTATCATTATCATTTATCATTATCATTTATCATTATCATTTATCATTATCATTTATCATTATCATTTATCATTATCATTTATCATTATCATTTATCATTATCATTTATCATTATCATTTATCATTATCATTTATCATCATTTATCATTATCATTTATCATTATCATTTATCATTATCATTTATCATTATCATTTATCATTATCATTTATCATTATCATTTATCTTTATCATTTATCATTACCATTTATCATTATCATTTATCATTATCATTTATCATTATCATTTATCATTATCATTTATCATTATCATTTATCATTATCATTTATCATTATCATTTATCATTATCATTTATCATTATCATTTATCATTATCATTTATCATTATCATTTATCATTATCATTTATCATTATCATTTATCATTACCATTTATCATTATCATTTATCATTATCATTTATCATTATCATTTATCATTATCATTATCATTTATCATTATCATTTATCATTATCATTTATCGTTATCATTTATCATTATCATTTATCATTATCATTTATCATTATCATTTATCATTATCATTTATCATTATCATTTATCATTATCATTTATCATTATCATTTATCATTATCATTTATCATTATCATTTATCATTATCATTTATCATTATCATTTATCATTATCATTTATCATTATCATTTATCATTATCATTTATCATTATCATTTATCATTATCATTTATCATTATCATTATCATTTATCATTATCATTTATCATTATCATTTATCATTATCATTTATCATTATCATTTATCATTATCATTTATCATTATCATTTATCATTATCATTTATCATTATCATTTATCATTATCATTTATCATTATCATTTATCATTATCATTTATCATTATCATTTATCATTATCATTTATCATTATCATTTATCATTATCATTTATCATTATCATTTATCATTATCATTTATCATTATCATTTATCATTATCATTTATCATTATCATTTATCATTATCATTTATCATTATCATTTATCATTATCATTTATCATTATCATTTATCATTATCATTTATCATTATCATTTATCATTATCATTTATCATTATCATTTATCATTATCATTTATCATTATCATTTATCATTATCATTTATCATTATCATTTATCATTATCATTTATCATTATCATTTATCATTATCATTTGTCATTATCATTTATCATTATCATTTATCATTATCATTTATCATTATCATTTATCATTATCATTTATCATTATCATTTATCATTATCATTTATCATTATCATTTATCATTATCATTTATCATTATCATTTATCATTTATCATTTATCATTATCATTTATCATTATCATTTATCATTATCATTTATCATTATCATTTATCATTATCATTTATCATTATCATTTATCATTATCATTTATCATTATCATTTATCATTATCATTTATCATTATCATTTATCATTATCATTTATCATTATCATTTATCATTATCATTTATCATTATCATTTATCATTATCATTATCATTATCATTATCATTATCATTATCATTTATCATTATCATTTATCATTATCATTTATCATTATCATTTATCATTATCATTTATCATTATCATTATCATTTATCATTATCATTTATCATTATCATTTATCATTATCATTTATCATTATCATTATCATTTATCATTATCATTTATCATTATCATTTTTTTTTTTTTTTTTTTTTGATTTTATTTATTAATTCAATAAAAAATTAGGTAACAATTAATAAAAAGTTAACGCCTCAGCGCCTTAAAGGCTTAAAAGAGGCTATAGTAGGCAACTTTACATTATATGCTTAGAAGATTAATTACATAATAAAATTTGTTAAGTATTTTTTGGAAATTTTAATTTAGATAAAAACATATTCAACAACAATATATTTTAAAAGTATGAGAAAAAAAAAACAAATTACATAAGAAGCGTTTCTACGTTTTGAAGTAAATAGCTTTTTAGGTGGTTCTTAAAAGTTGAAAGAACTTGTATATTTCGTAAGTTAACTGGTAGTTCATTATACTCATGTGGTCCAGCAAAAGCAATACGCTGTTTAGTCAGGTCCAGACGACATCTCACTGAACTTAAATTTAAAGCTTGTCTGGTAATTCGTCGAGTGTGGAATACATTTTGTGTAAACTGAATGGATTGTTGAGGATTTCCTTTCAAAGATCTAAAAACAT
The DNA here is from genome assembly GCA_963682025.1 of Cordilura impudica. Classification (NCBI taxonomy): domain Eukaryota; kingdom Metazoa; phylum Arthropoda; class Insecta; order Diptera; family Scathophagidae; genus Cordilura; species Cordilura impudica. Next base: position 42,674,230 of record OY821522.1, on the reverse strand, counting down.
ATGTCAAAATTTTATGTTTATATAGACCTCGAATTGGCAGAATATTTTTTGCATACGTTTTAAACAGATCCAACGTAGAATGCGTTATAGGAAGGTTATAAACAAGCTTTAGAGCTTTATTTTGAGCAGACTGAAGAGATTTCAATGACTGATTGATTCTACATCCGTAAATTATTGGAAGGTATGTTAAATGGAATGTACAAGTGACTGGTAAAGCAGCATTTTTACCTCAAGACTTAGCTTATTTTTAAACTTGTAGAGAATACCAATCCCGGAAGAAATTTTTGATTTTAACATATTTATATGAGAATCCCATAGTAAGTTGTGGTTCAAGTTTACTCCTAAATACTTCACCATATCAGACTCAGTAATCAAACTACCATCTATATGAACAGTCATCTTTTCTTCATTTCTAGAACGGTATGGTTTAAATCTTATAACCTTTGTCTTATCTGTGTTTAGAACAAGTCTATTGAGTCTCGAGAACTCTGATAGTATTGCGGCATCGTACTCAATCTGGGTCTGCAAAACCTTCAAATGATTATATCTATAAAATAGGCAAACGTCATCAGCATACATAAATAATTTTCCGTAAAAGTTTATATTAAATATATCATTAACAAAAATTTTAAACAGCAACGGACCAAGGACACTTCCCTGGGGAACACCGCAAATTACAGGCTTCATTAAACTTTTTGACTCACCCACCTGAACAAACTGCTTTCTGTTAGATAAGTAATGCATAAAAATATCCAGAGTTTTCCCCGCTACTCCAATCATTTTAAGCTTTTCTATTAAAATATTGTGATTTACTAGATCAAATGCTTTGGATTAATCAAAAAAGACACCTGCAACACCACAAAAGCCCGCATCCAGCTCACCACATAAATAATCAACAACACTGACCACTGCTTCCTCAGTTCCAGCTCCTTTTTTAAAACCAAATTGATTTTCAAATAAAATTTTATTTCTGTCAAGATAATCAGAGAGTTGGTAAAATATAAGTTTTTCAAAAATCTTATCCAAAATATTTAAAACCGATATAGGCCGAAAATTTGCAATAATATTCGATCCAATAACTTTAGGTATTGGGATTATTTTATGTATTTTTAGCGCATTAGGAAAACTTCCTTCATCAATCATATTATTAAAAGCAGCTGTTAATATATCAGCTACTAAATCAAATCTTGTCAATAACATTTTAGGAGTTATTCCACCATAACCTGGACTTTTATTGCTTTTTAAATTATTCAAAACTTCTTCAATATTCATCCTGCTTACTTTTTTCAAAACAAAAGTATTTCTTTGAGGTATTAGAGTACGATAAAAATTAACGTCATCATCCACATTTACCGGTATTTTTAATTGTATATTGTTTACAGTTTTAACAAAAAAATCATTAAATGCCATAGCTTTCTCTTCATCAATTGTCAAAATACTCCCATTTTCATTTACGACGTTTTTTACAGAACGGTTATTACGACCAAGCTCTCTGTTCAAAAACACCACTACATAGTTGCAAGTTGTTCTTGTAATAATTATTCATAAGCATGTGGTTGCAATTCTTTATTATTTTACTTATTCTTTTAAGTTGGTTAGCTAGAGCTTTATTGCTACGATTTTTTCTTCGAGCCTTTAATAAACTTTCTTTGAAGGCAATCAAAGATAGCAAATTATCCGTTATCCACGGGGTTAATTTTTTACGTATTGTTGAGCGTTTTGTTATTACTTTAGTACAGTGTGATGCTGCAGCTGAAAAAGTATTAATTAATGTATCACATAACTCTGAAGAACCTCTACATGAGTCTGAGATTACTAGATTCTCATCCAAATAAAGACCAAATTGCTCATAATCCGTTTTATATTTTTTTCCAATAACTGTATTTTGGGTCAGTATTCCCATATCAAAGCCACAACTTATCAGGTTATGATCGCTCAGTTCATTTTCAATTGAATATACGAAAACATCACGGGATAAATTTGTAAAAACACAGTCAATAGATGTGTTACTTTGTGGTCTTGTTACTAAAGCATGACAGGAAAACATATTGTATTCCAAAAAAACGTCGAACAAAAGAGTTTTGATTCTGCTGCTAGACAAAACATCCACATTTAAATCACCAACGAACATACACGGATGACTATTATATACTTGAAGAAGATTATCAATTTTTGTAAGTAGTGTTTGTATATTACATTATTATTATTTATCATTATCATTTATCATTATCATTTATCATTATCATTTATCATTATCATTTATCATTATCATTTATCATTATCATTTATCATTATCATTTATCATTATCATTTATCATTATCATTTATCATTTATCATTTATCATTATCATTTATCATTATCATTTATCATTATCATTTATCTTTATCATTTTTCATTACCATTTATCATTATCATTTATCATTATCATTTATCATTATCATTTATCATTATCATTTATCATTATCATTTATCATTATCATTTATCATTATCATTTATCATTATCATTTATCATTATCATTTATCATTATCATTTATCATTATCATTTATCATTATCATTTATCATTATCATTTATCATTATCATTTATCATTATCATTTATCATTATCATTTATCATTATCATTTATCATTATCATTTATCATTATCATTTATCATTATCATTTATCATTATCATTTATCATTATCATTTATCATTATCATTTATCATTATCATTTATCATTATCATTTATCATTTATCATTATCATTTATCATTATCATTTATCATTATCATTTATCATTATCATTATCATTTATCATTATCATTTATCATTATCATTTATCATTATCATTTATCATTATCATTTATCATTATCATTTATCATTATCATTTATCATTATCATTTATCATTTATCATTTATCATTTATCATTTATCATTTATCATTATCATTTATCATTATCATTTATCATTATCATTTATCATTATCATTTATCATTATCATTTATCATTATCATTTATCATTATCATTTATCATTATCATTTATCATTATCATTTATCATTATCATTTATCATTATCATTTATCATTATCATTTATCATTATCATTTATCATTTATCATTTATCATTTATCATTTATCATTTATCATTTATCATTTATCATTTATCATTTATCATTTATCATTTATCATTTATCATTTATCATTATCATTTATCATTATCATTTATCATTATCATTTATCATTATCATTTATCATTATCATTTATCATTATCATTTATCATTATCATTTATCATTATCATTTATCATTATCATTTATCATTATCATTTATCATTATCATTTATCATTATCATTTATCATTTATCATTTATCATTTATCATTTATCATTTATCATTTATCATTTATCATTATCATTTATCATTATCATTTATCATTATCATTTATCATTATAATTTATCATTATAATTTATCATTATAATTTATCATTATAATTTATCATTATCATTTATCATTATCATTTATCATTATCATTTATCATTATCATTTATCATTATCATTTATCATTATCATTTATCATTATCATTTATCATTATCATTTATCATTATCATTTATCATTATCATTTATCATTATCATTTATCATTATCATTTATCATTATCATTTATCATTATCATTTATCATTATCATTTATCATTATCATTTATCATTATCATTTATCATTTATCATTATCATTTATCATTTATCATTATCATTATCATTTATCATTATCATTATCATTATCATTTATCATTATCATTTATCATTTATCATTTATCATTTATCATTATCATTATCATTATCATTTATCATTTATCATTTATCATTATCATTATCATTTATCATTTATCATTTATCATTATCATTATCATTTATCATTATCATTTATCATTATCATTTATCATTATCATTTATCATTATCATTTATCATTATCATTTATCATTATCATTTATCATTATCATTTATCATTATCATTTATCATTATCATTTATCATTATCATTTATCATTATCATTTATCATTTATCTTATCATTTATCATTACCATTTATCATTATCATTTATCATTATCATTTATCATTATCATTTATCATTATCATTTATCATTATTATTTATCATTATCATTTATCATTATCATTTATCATTATCATTTATCATTATCATTTATCATTATCATTTATCATTATCATTTATCATTATCATTTATCATTATCATTTATCATTATCATTATCATTTATCATTATCATTATCATTATCATTTATCATTATCATTATCATTTATCATTTATCATTTATCATTTATCATTATCATTTATCATTATCATTTATCATTTATCATTATCATTTATCATTATCATTTATCATTATCATTTATCATTATCATTTATCATTATCATTTATCATTATCATTTATCATTATCATTTATCATTATCATTTATCATTATCATTTATCATTATCATTTATCATTATCATTTATCATTATCATTATCATTATCATTATCATTTATCATTATCATTTATCATTATCATTTATCATTTATCATTATCATTTATCATTTATCATTTATCATTATCATTTATCATTATCATTATCATTATCATTATCATTATCATTATCATTATCATTATCATTTATCATTATCATTTATCATTTATCATTTATCATTATCATTTATCATTATCATTATCATCATTTATCATTTATCATTATCATTATCATTATCATTATCATTATCATTATCATTATCATTATCATTATCATTATCATTATCATTATCATTATCATTATCATTATCATTATCATTATCATTATCATTATCATTATCATTATCATTATCATTATCATTATCATTATCATTATCATTATCATTATCATTATCATTATCATTATCATTATCATTATCATTATCATTATCATTATCATTATCATTATCATTATCATTATCATTATCATTATCATTATCATTATCATTATCATTATCATTATCATTATCATTATCATTATCATTATCATTATCATTATCATTATCATTATCATTATCATTATCATTATCATTATCATTATCATTATCATTATCATTATCATTATCATTATCATTATCATTATCATTATCATTATCATTATCATTATCATTATCATTATCATTATCATTATCATTATCATTATCATTATCATTATCATTATCATTATCATTATCATTATCATTATCATTATCATTATCATTATCATTATCATTATCATTATCATTATCATTATCATTATCATTATCATTATCATTATCATTATCATTATCATTATCATTATCATTATCATTATCATTATCATTATCATTATCATTATCATTATCATTATCATTATCATTATCATTATCATTATCATTATCATTATCATTATCATTATCATTATCATTATCATTATCATTATCATTATCATTATCATTATCATTATCATTATCATTATCATTATCATTATCATTATCATTATCATTATCATTATCATTATCATTATCATTATCATTATCATTATCATTATCATTATCATTATCATTATCATTATCATTATCATTATCATTATCATTATCATTATCATTATCATTATCATTATCATTATCATTATCATTATCATTATCATTATCATTATCATTATCATTATCATTATCATTATCATTATCATTATCATTATCATTATCATTATCATTATCATTATCATTATCATTATCATTATCATTATCATTATCATTATCATTATCATTATCATTATCATTATCATTATCATTATCATTATCATTATCATTATCATTATCATTATCATTATCATTATCATTATCATTATCATTATCATTATCATTATCATTATCATTATCATTATCATTATCATTATCATTATCATTATCATTATCATTATCATTATCATTATCATTATCATTATCATTATCATTATCATTATCATTATCATTATCATTATCATTATCATTATCATTATCATTATCATTATCATTATCATTATCATTATCATTATCATTATCATTATCATTATCATTATCATTATCATTATCATTATCATTATCATTATCATTATCATTATCATTATCATTATCATTATCATTATCATTATCATTATCATTATCATTATCATTATCATTATCATTATCATTATCATTATCATTATCATTATCATTATCATTATCATTATCATTATCATTATCATTATCATTATCATTATCATTATCATTATCATTATCATTATCATTATCATTATCATTATCATTATCATTATCATTATCATTATCATTATCATTATCATTATCATTATCATTATCATTATCATTATCATTATCATTATCATTATCATTATCATTATCATTATCATTATCATTATCATTATCATTATCATTATCATTATCATTATCATTATCATTATCATTATCATTATCATTATCATTATCATTATCATTATCATTATCATTATCATTATCATTATCATTATCATTATCATTATCATTATCATTATCATTATCATTATCATTATCATTATCATTATCATTATCATTATCATTATCATTATCATTATCATTATCATTATCATTATCATTATCATTATCATTATCATTATCATTATCATTATCATTATCATTATCATTATCATTATCATTATCATTATCATTATCATTATCATTATCATTATCATTATCATTATCATTATCATTATCATTATCATTATCATTATCATTATCATTATCATTATCATTATCATTATCATTATCATTATCATTATCATTATCATTATCATTATCATTATCATTATCATTATCATTATCATTATCATTATCATTATCATTATCATTATCATTATCATTATCATTATCATTATCATTATCATTATCATTATCATTATCATTATCATTATCATTATCATTATCATTATCATTATCATTATCATTATCATTATCATTATCATTATCATTATCATTATCATTATCATTATCATTATCATTATCATTATCATTATCATTATCATTATCATTATCATTATCATTATCATTATCATTATCATTATCATTATCATTATCATTATCATTATCATTATCATTATCATTATCATTATCATTATCATTATCATTATCATTATCATTATCATTATCATTATCATTATCATTATCATTATCATTATCATTATCATTATCATTATCATTATCATTATCATTATCATTATCATTATCATTATCATTATCATTATCATTATCATTATCATTATCATTATCATTATCATTATCATTATCATTATCATTATCATTATCATTATCATTATCATTATCATTATCATTATCATTATCATTATCATTATCATTATCATTATCATTATCATTATCATTATCATTATCATTATCATTATCATTATCATTATCATTATCATTATCATTATCATTATCATTATCATTATCATTATCATTATCATTATCATTATCATTATCATTATCATTATCATTATCATTATCATTATCATTATCATTATCATTATCATTATCATTATCATTATCATTATCATTATCATTATCATTATCATTATCATTATCATTATCATTATCATTATCATTATCATTATCATTATCATTATCATTATCATTATCATTATCATTATCATTATCATTATCATTATCATTATCATTATCATTATCATTATCATTATCATTATCATTATCATTATCATTATCATTATCATTATCATTATCATTATCATTATCATTATCATTATCATTATCATTATCATTATCATTATCATTATCATTATCATTATCATTATCATTATCATTATCATTATCATTATCATTATCATTATCATTATCATTATCATTATCATTATCATTATCATTATCATTATCATTATCATTATCATTATCATTATCATTATCATTATCATTATCATTATCATTATCATTATCATTATCATTATCATTATCATTATCATTATCATTATCATTATCATTATCATTATCATTATCATTATCATTATCATTATCATTATCATTATCATTATCATTATCATTATCATTATCATTATCATTATCATTATCATTATCATTATCATTATCATTATCATTATCATTATCATTATCATTATCATTATCATTATCATTATCATTATCATTATCATTATCATTATCATTATCATTATCATTATCATTATCATTATCATTATCATTATCATTATCATTATCATTATCATTATCATTATCATTATCATTATCATTATCATTATCATTATCATTATCATTATCATTATCATTATCATTATCATTATCATTATCATTATCATTATCATTATCATTATCATTATCATTATCATTATCATTATCATTATCATTATCATTATCATTATCATTATCATTATCATTATCATTATCATTATCATTATCATTATCATTATCATTATCATTATCATTATCATTATCATTATCATTATCATTATCATTATCATTATCATTATCATTATCATTATCATTATCATTATCATTATCATTATCATTATCATTATCATTATCATTATCATTATCATTATCATTATCATTATCATTATCATTATCATTATCATTATCATTATCATTATCATTATCATTATCATTATCATTATCATTATCATTATCATTATCATTATCATTATCATTATCATTATCATTATCATTATCATTATCATTATCATTATCATTATCATTATCATTATCATTATCATTATCATTATCATTATCATTATCATTATCATTATCATTATCATTATCATTATCATTATCATTATCATTATCATTATCATTATCATTATCATTATCATTATCATTATCATTATCATTATCATTATCATTATCATTATCATTATCATTATCATTATCATTATCATTATCATTATCATTATCATTATCATTATCATTATCATTATCATTATCATTATCATTATCATTATCATTATCATTATCATTATCATTATCATTATCATTATCATTATCATTATCATTATCATTATCATTATCATTATCATTATCATTATCATTATCATTATCATTATCATTATCATTATCATTATCATTATCATTATCATTATCATTATCATTATCATTATCATTATCATTATCATTATCATTATCATTATCATTATCATTATCATTATCATTATCATTATCATTATCATTATCATTATCTCATTATCATTATCATTATCATTATCATTATCATTATCATTATCATTATCATTATCATTATCATTATCATTATCATTATCATTATCATTATCATTATCATTATCATTATCATTATCATTATCATTATCATTATCATTATCATTATCATTATCATTATCATTATCATTATCATTATCATTATCATTATCATTATCATTATCATTATCATTATCATTATCATTATCATTATCATTATCATTATCATTATCATTATCATTATCATTATCATTATCATTATCATTATCATTATCATTATCATTATCATTATCATTATCATTATCATTATCATTATCATTATCATTATCATTATCATTATCATTATCATTATCATTATCATTATCATTATCATTATCATTATCATTATCATTATCATTATCATTATCATTATCATTATCATTATCATTATCATTATCATTATCATTATCATTATCATTATCATTATCATTATCATTATCATTATCATTATCATTATCATTATCATTATCATTATCATTATCATTATCATTATCATTATCATTATCATTATCATTATCATTATCATTATCATTATCATTATCATTATCATTATCATTATCATTATCATTATCATTATCATTATCATTATCATTATCATTATCATTATCATTATCATTATCATTATCATTATCATTATCATTATCATTATCATTATCATTATCATTATCATTATCATTATCATTATCATTATCATTATCATTATCATTATCATTATCATTATCATTATCATTATCATTATCATTATCATTATCATTATCATTATCATTATCATTATCATTATCATTATCATTATCATTATCATTATCATTATCATTATCATTATCATTATCATTATCATTATCATTATCATTATCATTATCATTATCATTATCATTATCATTATCATTATCATTATCATTATCATTATCATTATCATTATCATTATCATTATCATTATCATTATCATTATCATTATCATTATCATTATCATTATCATTATCATTATCATTATCATTATCATTATCATTATCATTATCATTATCATTATCATTATCATTATCATTATCATTATCATTATCATTATCATTATCATTATCATTATCATTATCATTATCATTATCATTATCATTATCATTATCATTATCATTATCATTATCATTATCATTATCATTATCATTATCATTATCATTATCATTATCATTATCATTATCATTATCATTATCATTATCATTATCATTATCATTATCATTATCATTATCATTATCATTATCATTATCATTATCATTATCATTATCATTATCATTATCATTATCATTATCATTATCATTATCATTATCATTATCATTATCATTATCATTATCATTATCATTATCATTATCATTATCATTATCATTATCATTATCATTATCATTATCATTATCATTATCATTATCATTATCATTATCATTATCATTATCATTATCATTATCATTATCATTATCATTATCATTATCATTATCATTATCATTATCATTATCATTATCATTATCATTATCATTATCATTATCATTATCATTATCATTATCATTATCATTATCATTATCATTATCATTATCATTATCATTATCATTATCATTATCATTATCATTATCATTATCATTATCATTATCATTATCATTATCATTATCATTATCATTATCATTATCATTATATCATTATCATTATCATTATCATTATCATTATCATTATCATTATCATTATCATTTCATTATCATTATCATTATCATTATCATTATCATTATCATTATCATTATCATTATCATTATCATTTATCATTATCATTATCATTATCATTATCATTATCATTATCATTATCATTATCATTATCATTATCATTATCATTATCATTATCATTATCATTATCATTATCATTATCATTATCATTATCATTATCATTATCATTATCATTATCATTATCATTATCATTATCATTATCATTATCATTATCATTATCATTATCATTATCATTATCATTATCATTATCATTATCATTATCATTATCATTATCATTATCATTATCATTATCATTATCATTATCATTATCATTATCATTATCATTATCATTATCATTATCATTATCATTATCATTATCATTATCATTATCATTATCATTATCATTATCATTATCATTATCATTATCATTATCATTATCATTATCATTATCATTATCATTATCATTATCATTATCATTATCATTATCATTATCATTATCATTATCATTATCATTATCATTATCATTATCATTATCATTATCATTATCATTATCATTATCATTATCATTATCATTATCATTATCATTATCATTATCATTATCATTATCATTATCATTATCATTATCATTATCATTATCATTATCATTATCATTATCATTATCATTATCATTATCATTATCATTATCATTATCATTATCATTATCATTATCATTATCATTATCATTATCATTATCATTATCATTATCATTATCATTATCATTATCATTATCATTATCATTATCATTATCATTATCATTATCATTATCCATTTATCATTATCATTATCATTATCATTATCATTATCATTATCTTTATCATTATCATTATCATTATCATTATCATTTTCATTATCATTATCATTATCATTATCATTATCTTATCATTATCATTATCATTATCATTATCATTATCATTATCATTATCATTATCATTATCATTATCATTATCATTATCATTATCATTATCATTATCATTATCATTATCATTATCATTATTCATTATCATTATCATTATCATTATCATTATCATTATCATTATCATTATCATTATCATTATCATTATCATTATATCATTATCATTATCATTATCATTATCATTATCATTATCATTATCATTATCATTATCATTATCATTATTCATTATCATTATCATTATCATTATCATTATCATTATCATTATCATTATCATTATCATTATCATTATCATTATCATTATCATTATCATTATCATTATCATTATTATCAATATCATTATTATTTTTTATTATTATTATTATTATTGTTAAATAAAAAAGTTATATACAAAATGTATTGCCAGTTTTTATTTCGCTGCGAGGGGTGTAGCGAAGCGCATCGGGTTACTGCTGGTACATAAATAAAAATCATAAAGTAGTGAAAAATATTTTGCTTTAATTAAAAAACTTTTTTATATAAATAAAAAAATTAAATAGCATATTCAATTCATTATTTCATTTTCAAATAAATACACAGAAATATTAGTAAAAAAATAAAGATATTAAACATAAACATAAAATCATCCAGTCAAACACGAAGTAATTTGTTTTTTTCTATTCTTCTTTGTGTTTTTCGCTTATTTTGACAGAGATGCCACTCGTTTACAATTTAAATATATAGAAAAATAGATTTTGTCGACTGTCGTTAAGATGTATGTACTTAGTGAATCACTTAATCCTTAGTGCAAACAACAATAGCTGTCGATATATTTTGCGATTGTCGGATCGTTGAAATTTACAGAATCACACTACAGAAAATATTAATTTAAATTCAATGAATTTCAGAAAACGTCAAATGATATTTAAGAGTTGCGAACATAAAAACTGTTACATAAAATAAACGCAATTTGATGAGAATGTTATTTTTTATATATAAATTTTTACAATTTTTTTTAAATGGTGCGTGGTAAAGAAGAAGAAAGCATATATTTCAAAAATTCATAACTGCACTGTATTCTTAATCGGACCGGTTTCTGGCATTTCAGCCTTCATCAGCGATTTATTGAACATTGTGATAATTGTTATGTTTTAATTGAATAGATTGTTTCTATATGAAAATTTTTTCTACTTAGGGCGGCCGTGAGGTTTTGAACCATGAACCATCACATACACTCGTACTTGCACTTTTTGGTCAGCGCTTTAACACACTCATCTAAAGTCAGGCCTACGAGCAGTGTGGTTAGTTTCAGTTTTTCGTACCATACAGCTTTACTTTGTATTAATTTCAGAAGATACAACTCTGTCCAAACAAACAATCGTTATTTTTGAATTTTGAATATTTTTTGCATTTATACTTCAATTTTTTTTGGATGAAAATTTTGAAGTTTTTCAGAAAATAAAGAAAAAAAATTATTTTATTTAAAATGTTTGGGACATTTGGTTTTTTGCGTTTGGCATCCCTAATTTGAATATTTATTATTATAAATTTATTCTCTATGTTTTCCAAATATGGCAATATTTTAATAAAAAAAAAATTGAGAGAGTTTAACAATCTTACTTGTTATTATATAAAATGTTAACATATAATTTTCTATATTTCTATATATTGTTATGTATGTACATTAGCTATGGAATAGTGTTATATGGAAATTCTTAGTATCGACTTTTTACATCGCGGGACCTCTTATTTTGTGAGGTTCAGTAAAAAAATACTGGAGCCAAAAATGGTGGTGGTGGGGTCAGGTTTAACCGTCCCGCATTGGGGTCAAACTTCAGGAAAATTTGGAAAAAATGTACAACAGTCCTCCTAACTACCAAGGGGTTGTCGTTAGGGGGTTGGGATGTATGGCAGACCTTCATGAATTTCTTTTGCCAACATTTTCTCGAACATACTTACCCCTTTTCTCCACTCCTTCGGGGGGCTCCCGTACAAATTTTTAATTACCCCCTTATTACTCCGTATAATGTTCCCGAAGCCCTAACTTCACCAGGGTCACCTCTAGGGGGTTAGAATGTATGACGGATCTCCAGGAAAATATTTTCCAAACATTTTCTTCGAACATACTTACCCCCTATTTTCTCTCCTTAGGGGGGCTCCCATACAAACTGACCCAAAACCCTCCCTCAATATGAGAAAAACCGCCCTACCTATCAAGGAGTTGTCCCTAGGGGATTATGATGTATGGCGGACCTTCATGATTTTTTTCTCCCAATATTTTCTCAAACATACTTACCCCTACCTCCCCTCCTTATACCGGCTCCCATACAAAATGCACCAAATATTGGGATGAATCAAATCAATTTATTTTTATCGTGCGACGGATATTTCTTGCGATTGGCATCGACGACCTGAAGCAAGAATTGTTTCTCATTTTCGTGTCGACATAAAACATTGTTATAATCCTGCATTAATTTGACACCTCTCTCGTTAACAACATGCAAGTTGCTTACGATCTGCTTCGCTTTGTTGTAGTCTTCCCGGTTTTCCCAGGTTTTTGGATCGGTTGAAATGAACTCATTTGGTAATCCAAAGCGATCGAATAATTTAACTGTGTCTCTCGTCACGAAATGGCTCAAATCTTTTGCAATGAATTCTTTCACTTGTTTCGAATGCAATCCAATTTTTTTCACGCCTTTGCAGCCGACAACAATAGCTGAACATGAACAAGCAGACTTAACGCCTTGATTTTCATCCTCATCCTCGCTCTCTTCCTCCTCAGTGCCTTCTCCCTCGTTTTCCTCGTCATCAGATTGAGATTCTACGTTTTCGTCGTCTTCTTGGAATGAAAGAATTGCATTCGCCATTTTTTGCTTGATATTATGGGAAACGTTTTTATCGAATACTGCAAGAGCAACAGCTTCAGCACTGATGTACCAAAGGTGATTGCACAATTTATCCACCACTTTCTGTGACACATTTCCATCAATTGATGCATATGCGACTGCCGCTTTTAAAAAATTGAAGTCTTGATTGGGTGCCTCGACAGCCGTGGTGCTGCCAAATCATGCTTTCACATAAAGTGTCACGATAAATATGCAAATTGAAACATTTTTATGCAGTATATGGCCTTGGCCATCCATCGGGCATGGCTGGTAGGTCCTGGAGCGCGGAAATGTTAACTGGGAATGTTTTCTCCAAGAAATAATAAAACGATCTGCAGGAATTCTCTGTAGTCTGCTCTGGGATGTTTCTCTTGTAGCTGAGCCGAAAAAAAATGATTTGATTTCAATCAGAACATTAACAGGTATTTTCATAGCGACTTTATCGTCTGTTATGCCACTGGTATATTGTTTGTTTTTCATCATTTCCCAATCACATTTAAATCGAGCAAACAAAGGCACACCTGGAGCTGACGTTTTACCGAATTTGGCATCGAACACCTCTTTCAATACCAGTTCGTAAATATGATGTCTGCACGGTAAGTATAAAAGATCTCGTTCCAATAACTGCTCAAGAATGAGTGACGCAC
This sequence comes from Cordilura impudica, assembly GCA_963682025.1. NCBI lineage: Eukaryota > Metazoa > Arthropoda > Insecta > Diptera > Scathophagidae > Cordilura > Cordilura impudica. The sequence continues at coordinate 42,658,774 of OY821522.1, read as the reverse complement.
CTTGGAACGAGCCAGTGTTTGTTGAAGTTGTATCGAAGGAAAAGGCCTGAACGCGGTCAGATATTTCCCAATCTAACAAAACGCCATACACCAACTCCGCGGTACGTTTTCCTTTTCTTTTCCTGCCGAAACAATCGGGATGCCCAATAGCTGCTCTTTTCCGTCATATGTGGCAATAACGGGAAGTCGATCAATTTTGTCTTTGCCTTGCAAGTCCGGTAATAATTTCCCATCCCAATGAACAAATTTTGCTTCAGTCAGCTGAAAAACACTAAATAAGGAATATATGTACATAAAAATTTGATACTCATTTCCGGTCGGGCAACGATTACCTGTGGATTTGCTTTCATGAATCCAACAATCTGTTCTCGATTTTGCGAATGGCATTCCCGAATGGACGCACGATTAATAATGTAGTTCCTTGGATCGCACCCAAACGCACGAGCCGCCGCAATCAAAATACGAACTGCTGCTACGTCACTTACTTTACATCTGTCCAGAGTAGATACCAGTTCGCTTGTAATGCATTTGATTTTTCCACGTGTTCCTTTTTTTTTTCTTGGACGCAATGACATTTCAGTATGCTCGTTATCAATTGCGTTTGGATCACTGTCTATTTCAGTCGAATCGGTAGATGAGAGTCTCTCAACTAAAATTACACCAACATAAGAGGTTGCTTTACTCTCAATGTAACAAAAACTCACCCGCAGTTGCAATCTGCGCATCATGTTTAGCGCGTTTTACTCGCAATTCGTTCTGCGTTTCACGTTCCTGACGTCTTTTTTGCTGACGGAATAAGCTTGCGTCCACACCGAGTATACATCCCGGCCGGCCTTTCAACATTTGCTGACGCAAGAATTCGGCGTCTTCCTCGTTCACAATCATTTGCAATGCGTCCTCATGTTGAATGTCAAACAAATTATCCAAATCCTCAACAAAATCCTTTTCTTTCTTTTGTTGTGTTTGGGACTTTTTTCTATGTGTACTCTTTTGCAGGACTTCCCATTCGCCGTGCAAAAATAACACTTTCTTTTTGACATCGTGTTTGTACTTCGTTGGGATAAACGCTAGACGCCAAAATATCATTACCGTATCGGTCACTAAGTCCGCGCTGTCTTCGTTCTTCAATCCGCGGATACGAGTGCCATAGAAAAACATTTTTAATACTTGTTTTTTAGACGGCAATTTCGTTCCCAATATGTTCGCACATGGTTGGCCGACCAAATTAATTTCGGTTTTGGATCTCAAATTGCTCGTACTCGACTTTTTCGATGCCATTTTGAATATGATTAAGAATTCTTAATTTTCACTCACACAAAAAACCGGTTATATTGTTTTCACCAAAGTAGGATTCACACTGAAAATAAGAAAGAAAGAACGATAAAAATAAACACTGCAGAGAGAGGTGTCAAATTAATGCAGGATTACAACAATGTTTTATGTCGAAACGAAAATGAGAAACAATTCTTGCTTCAGGTCGTCGATGCCAATCGCAAGAAATATCCGTCGCACGATAAAAAATAAATTGATTTGATTCATCCCAATATTTGGCGCATTTTGTATGGGAGCCGCTATAAGGAGGGGAGGTAGGGGGTAAGTATGTTTGGAGAAAATATTGGGGGAAAAAATCATGAAGGTCCGCCATACATCATAATCCCCTAGGGACAACTCCTTGATAGGTAGGGCGGTTTTTCTCATATTGAGGGAGGGTTTTGGTGCAGTTTGTATGGGAGCCCCCATAAGGAGAGAAAATAGGGGATAAGTATGTTCGAAGAAAATGTTTGGAAAAGATTTTCCTGGAGATGCGTCATACATTCCAACCCCCTAGGGGTGACCCTGGTGAAGTTAGGGCTTCGGGAACATTATACGGAGTAATAAGGGGGTAATTAAAAATTTGTACGGGAGCCCCCCGAAGGAGTGGAGAAAGGGGGGTAAGTATGTTCGGAGAAAATGTTGGCAAAAGAAATTCATGAAGGTCTGCCACACATCCCAACCCCCTAACGACAACCCTTGGTAGTTAGGAGGATTGTTGTACATTTTTTCCAAATTTTCCTGAACTTTGACCCCAATGCGGGATGGTTAAACCTGACCCCACTACCACAATTTTTTGGCTCCAGCATTTTTTTACCGAACCTCACAAAATAACAGGTTCCGCCGTATAAAAATCGAGAATTCGCGCACTATTCCATAGCTAATGTACATGTAATTTTATTTATCGTATTTTTAAAATTTAAACTTTCTTCTTTTTTCTTTTCTAAATAAATTTTTATTTCTCTGAAGTTTTCCTTTCATTCTCCCTCTTTCTTCTTTTTCTCCCTTAAAAACAAATTTAATTCCATTCTTGAGATATGGTCCGTCCGTCCGTCTGTGTCCATGTAAACCTTGTAATCAAACTGCAGGTTGCAAATACGAATATATTTTGATGAAATTTGATATGGAAGCTTTTATTGACCATAGGATGAACGCTATTGAAATTGGTGAGAATCGGTCCATTGGCAGACCTAGCCCCCATACAAATGACCCCTATGAAATCGACATAAATTGCCTTAAGATCCAAATTGTCATATAGATCTTACTCAAATTGGGTTTGTATGCGTTTATTACATCCATTAATGAGTAGTCTAAAAATGATCCCTGGGACAACTCTTAGTCATAGGCCCCATATAGAGCTGCTTCCCGATCTTCACTTAAATCTGTCAAAAAACAAAAATATTGCACTGATTCTTTTCAAATTTTGATTGTATATATTTTTGCAAAATACAAGAGACTTTGCCAAACATAGTCAGTATCGTTCCATTTTTGGGCCTAGTCCTCATATAGATATAGCACCCGATATGAACTTTTTCATATCTGCAGCCAAAACAAGTAAGAAAATTATAGTCGGTCTAGACCGACTATACGATACCCTATACCATGTGTTTAGGCCCAACTAACTGGAAATAGAAAATAAGCATAAACCAAATTTGAGTGGGATTTTTATTAATTTTTTGGCTGCAGATATGAAAAATTTCATATCGGATGCTATATCTATATGAGGACTAGGCCCAAAAATGGAACGATACTGACTATGTTTGGCAAAGTCTCTTGTATTTTGCAAAAATATATACAATCAAAACCAAATTTGAGTGGGTCTTTTATTAATTTTTTGGCTGTAGATAAGAAAAAGTTCATATCCAAGAATTGTCCCATAGGGATCATTTTTGGACTATTAGTGGATGTAATAAACACATACAAACCCAATTTGACTAAGATCTATACGACAATTTGGATCTTATGTCAATTTATGTCGATTTTATAGGGGTCATTTGTATGGGGGCTAGGTCTGAACATTGACCGATTCTCACCAATTTGCGAACTACAGTTTGATTACAAGGTTTACATGAACATACAGACGGACGGACGGACGGACATTGTTAAATCAACTCAAAAAGTGATTCTGATTCGATCGGTATAATTAAAACAAACAGCAGCACAAAGTCATTATACCCAAACCACATAGTGTATAGGGTATAAAAAAATAAATAACAATGCCACTCAAATTCGGTTTATGCTTATTTTCTATATCCAATTAGTTGGACCGAAGAGATAGGGTCTCCAAACCATGGTATAGGGTATCGTAAAGTCGGTCTAGACTGACTATAATTTTCCTTCTTTTTTTATATCTATCTACCTCTGTGGACAATTCGCTTTTTAAAACATTTATTTTCCTCTGCATGCGGGTTTTAAAGTCAACGCGGTTCCTCCTTATTACAGATAAATCTACTTTTGGTATAGCTGGCAATATGTCTGTTCTTGCTCTATACAAAATCTTTATTGGTTTAAGACCAATATTCAATATTTTAGGTTTCCTAACCGTCTCTTTGTTTTCTGTCTCTTTTAACATTTTTGTCCAATTCTTTTCTGCCTCCTGGACTTTTTCCCACAATTCTTCTAACGACTCTTCCATTCCGATTGTTCTAGTTTCGTTATTATTTTTCTAGATGTCCAATTTGTCTATATTTTCCTTTGTTTCCTTATATTTGTTGTTGGTAGTTGGCGGTGTTTCCGTTTTTATACCCTCCACTCCAGTGTGCAGAGGCTATATATAAGTTTGTCATTCCGTTTGTAATAATTAGAAAAAAAAATTTTGGACCCCATAAAATATATATATTTGTGATCCTTATAACAACCGGAGTTGATATAGCGATGTCCGTCTGTCCGTGTGTGGAAATAACGATGACGGCATCAATCGGGTAGCTAGGGTGCTCGTTGACATAAAAAATAATTCACTAACATCCTGAAAAGTTTGCTATTTAAAATCGTCCAAATCGGTCGATTAGGGCCCGAGATTTGAATGAAGAACTAAAAAAAGTCTTGAAAAAATATAATTTTCTATGCTGTTCTTGTCAATATAACGCCCTGAATAGTGCAGCAACAGTGATCATTTTTAGTGAGAATGATTCCGCAAATTCATGGGAAGATTTCTATTTCAAAAATCATTAAAATCGGTGGAACAGGTCCAGGGAAATCTCTGAAAAATTTAAAAAAAATTAAAAATATGATGTTTCTATATTGTTCTTGTTGTTATTCTAAGTGTTGTGTTGTTGTCATAGCGTGACTTGTTGTTTTTGTGGTCGTTGTGGTAATAATATAATAAAAACTAACCCTTTGTAAATTTTTTTTATTAACTCTGGTAGAAAAATTTAAAAGTTTCCATTGTTTTGGCATCACTCTAAAAATTTGTTAGATCATTTCTGTTATTACCACGAGCCTGCCGGCAAAATTTCAGATCGAATGGCTCACGGGAAATTGGGTAAAATCGATCCAAAATTTTTTCGACAAGCAGACACTACGAGTTAATACAAAGCGAGTAAAAATTCACCAACATCTAAAGCAAATAATGCTAAAATACGTAGTTGTGAATAAAAAAAAAAAACAATGTAAATATAGCAAAAAAAAATTTTATGTATAAATTTATTTATAAATTTATATAAACATATTAAATAATACAAATAATATTCATATATTATATATGTATATCCATAACAACTGCATGTTAGAAATAAGTCGGTATATTATTTTATTTACATAAAATTCTGCAAAATTTTGTTGTGGGGAAAATACATTTCTTTTGCATTAACAGAGTGTTACTTCATTTTGCTCAGCGTGACTATGCCACAATAGATGGCGCCACAATTTTTGTTTGTTCTAATTAGCTTTGCAATAGTTATTTCTATTTTAGCATAAATGTTAATATTTTAACTGGATATCATACAGAACAATGTTAAGAGTATACACGGGCTGGTCTTTTATTTCATACGTATTTTAATTATTCTTTTACAAATATGAACATAAGTTTGGCATATTAACTTTTTGTTGTCTTTACAAAATAGAGTTACCGAGTTCATCAATGAGTTTTTTGCTTTCAAAACAGTTCTACATAGTTATATAGAATTATTATTCTGCTTTACCTACAGAATATCTGATTGCGATTACATCTAATTTTTAAAAAATTGTTTATAATTACTAAAGCACTATTATTCACATAAATACAAAAGGGCACTTTTTAAATTTTCCATTCAAATTTGAGAAAATATCAATTCTAAGAACTGGAATTAAAAATTTCCAATTATAAATTATAATTAATTGAATTTCAGAAAATCATATCAAAACGTCGGAAATTATAATTTTAAATTTAGAAGATGTCAATTGCATCTTTAATATATAAATTTTATTCGTTAAACACAAATTGAAATTCCAAAAAAAAAACACCAAATACCTATGTTTACATTTAAAAAATTTTTACATTTAAAAAAATATTGACATTCAGGAGAAATTAATAGCTTTTCAGTACCGCGATTCAGTAACTTCTTTTAACGATAGTCGAATCGTTAAAAAAGAAAATTGCAAAATTATCAGTAAAATTTTTAAACGATATTCGCTATTGTTAAAGTCAGCTGTTGTTGTTTTCTAAACGACAACCATTTTTGTGTTGTTTATTCAATCGATAAAAACTTAAATTTTTAGGTTGAAATGTCGTCATACATAAATAAAAATCATAAAATAGTGAAAATATTTTGCTTTAATTAAAATACTTTTTTATATAAATAAAAAAATTAAATAGCATATTCAATTCATTATTTCATTTTCAAATAAATACACAGAAATATTAGTAAAAAAATAGAGATATTAAACATAAACATAAAATCATCCTGTCAAACACGAAGTAATTTGTTTTTTTCTATTCTTCTTTGTGTTTTTCGCTTATTTTGACAGAGATGCCACTCGTTTACAATTTAAATATATAGAAAAATAGATTTGTCGAATGTCGTTAAGATGTATGTACTTAGTGAATCACTTAATCCTTAGTGCAAACAACAATAGCTGTCGATATATTTTGCGATTGTCGGATCGTTGAAATTTACAGAATCACACTACAGAAAATATTAATTTAAATTCAATGAATTTCAGAAAACGTCAAATGATATTTAAGAGTTGCGAACATAAAAACTGTTACATAAATAAACGCAATTTGATGAGAATGTTATTTTTTATATATAAATTTTCACAATTTTTTTTGGATGTTTTTCAGAAAATAAAGAGAACAAATTATTTTATTTAAACTGTTTGGGACATTTGGTTTTTTGCGTTTGGCATCCCTAATTTGAATATTTATTATTATAAATTTATTCTCTATGTTTTCCAAATATGACAATATTTTAATAAAAAAATTGGTTATTATTTTGTTACTCCATCCGACCTATATGGCCGCAATGAAGAAATATTTGGCCAGTTAAAAGAAACTATACAGCCATCTCCAATTAGCACGATTTAATGCATATAGCCACTCTACACAACCATTACCTTTGCAATGGAGGTTAGGGCGAGCTATTTAATTAGCAAAAACTAAATTAAACGAGAAGTAATGTCATATAACCGGAAACGCATGCATATAGGTATATAACCTAAATGCATGTCGATCAGCAACCACAATGACCAAAAAGCAAACACCGAAATAAATCCGAAATAATAGAAAAGACGAAAACCAGCCCAAAGAATTTGCTGAAATAATCTGGTATTAAGTTTAACAAATTGTTTACTGTTTCCAATATTTTGTTTACATTTATTATCATTACTCAAACCGAGGTGGAGGGTATCAAAGATTCGGCACAGCCGAATTTAACACTCTTACTTGTTATTTACCACTTTAAGTATCATCTTTATTATGTATATGACAGCTATTATTTTCATTGTTATGATTGATAATGTTTCTATATAATTCCTGCCCTCGCTTTTGATTGTAGTCGCATTTTCATCAATGTTAATTTAATTTTCACATTATTACGTAATATTTCTACTAATTCCTTATTTTCATTGCCCTCAGTGGATTTACCCACTTCATAGCCCACAACAAGTAACAGGATTGTGGATAAGATTTTCTTCCAGCTCGTCATGTTTATGGTTGTATGTCGTAAAAATCGGTCTCGTATTTTAATTAATTTTTCAAAATGTTTATTTGCCACTCTTAGTTTTAAATTTCTCTGTATTTCCTCTTTTGTTTCTTCCATCAGTAACAATTAAGAAAATTATAATCGATCTAGACCACAGTTTAGAGACCCTATATCTTCGGTCCAACTAAGTGGATATAGAAAATAAGCATAAAGCAAATTTGAGTGGCATTGTTATTAATTTTTTTGGCTGCAGATATGAAAAAGTTCATATCGGATGCTATATTTATATGAGGCCTAGGTTGAAAAATGTAGCGATCCTGACCATATTTGGTAAAGTCACTTATATTTTGAAAAAATTTATACAAACCGAATTTGAGAAAAATCTTTGCAATATTTTTTTATTTTGATAGAAGTGAAAATCGGGAAGCGGCGTTATATGGGGCTATGACAAAGAATTGCCACATGGGGTTTATTTTTGGATAACTGATAAATGGATGTAATAAACATACACAAACCCAATTTGACCGAGATCTATACGATAATTTGGATCTTTTTGTGCAATTTAAGTCGATTTCATAGGGGTCATTTGTATGGGGACTAGGTCCGAACATGGACCGAATTTCACTAGATAGAAGAAGAAGCTTACATACTAAATTTCATTAAAATATATTCATATTTGCGACGCGTAGTTTGATTACAAAGTTTACATGGACACACAGATGGACGGACGGACATACGGACATTGATAAGTCGACTCAGAAAGTGATTCTGAGCCGATCGGTATAATAAAAGATGGGTGTATGTAGGTCAAATATTTTTGGTAGTTACAAACAGCAGCACAAACCACATAGTGGTATAGGGTATAAAAAAAATTTCTTTATCTCTCTTCTCACGTACCTTCCAAGATGCCTAATTATTGTCGTTCGTGTTACTGAGATAAATATAGAAATTTCTACGCTAACACTAATAGCTGTTGGGCTTTTAACTGTCTATTCAAAAAAATATATTCTCCGGTCGATAAGGGAAAAAGTTTTCATAAAAATTTGAATTTATAATACTAAAGAACACTTATCCAAAAGAAATTTCACATTGATAAAAACTTGTTTCTTTTAGATTTAAAAAAAAATCAAAATTTATTGCAAAATACATGTTTAGAACTTAAGTATATCACTTTATAATCAATACAAAAAAAATTCAGTTTTTACTCCTTGTAAAAATTGACTTCATCTGTGCGTGTTTCACATAAAAAATTTTTTGTCACTTTGAAGTTTCTAGTATGAACATTTTAAAAAATAACAATTTATCAATTATATTCTTTTACCAGTAGTTCCCATGCACCTTCTGGATTTTATAAATATTTTTGGAGGAAGATGGCCAGGACCTCTTTTCTAGCGCACCATGTTGACTTAAGCTCTACGCTCCTTGCAAATTATGTTACTAAAAAGATGTCAGCGCCTAGGTACACATTGTTGGTACAAGCTGTTGTTGATTAGCAAAATCAGTTCGTTTTAGCAGGATCGGTTGTTTTTAGCGGGATCGGTACTTGATTACCAGGATCAGTTGTTTGGCATAGCAGGATCAGTTGATTTGAATTTTGTTCCTTTTAAATTGGCATATCGTGAATTGTTGTCCTTATAAATTGGCAGGATCGGTGAATTTTTGGCCCTTTTAAATTGGCAGGATCGGTGAATTTTGGGTCGTTTTAAATTGGCAGGATCGTGAATTTTTGGTACTTTCAAATTGGCAGGATCGGTGAATTTTTGGTCCTTTAAATTGGCATGATCGCCATATAGTGCAACTTGGTTTGTATGTTATATGAAATTACTTATAATTTTCTTCTTTACAGTAAAAAGACTGGTTCTTGTTTAAGTTCTGACTAAGACTCCTCCTTTATTTTCAAATTCAGTTCTTATATATAATTTTACTTTTACTAATGTTTGAGTTTAATTTATTCATTACTTAAAAATAATACTCATGTATATCTATGTAGTGCTCACACTTAGTGAGTATTTTCTCTTTCGTCAAATAGTCAAATGGTCAGTTTGTCGATACGTCACTGAAAAACTAAGTATCAATCATTCATATGCAATTTGGTGTGATGTTACACGAGTTGGTGATACTCTAAAAATAAGTCATTAAACTTTTGTTTACAATATGTTTGCTTGCGTTTTACATTCCTTCACAAACATACAAACATATACATTGTAAACCTAACTCAATCGTCACCCTAGATATACATACGTATTTGTGTACTTATGAGTTACGACTTGGGTTTACAGTTGACCCTTTGTTCACGAGTACACTACAATATAATCTTATTACTACCGGTATCTAAAAGGTTTTTGGAAATTTGTCCGTTCCTCGTTCTAACTTGAAGGTATGGCATCGAGGAACTATTTAATAAAACAAATTAAGATCGTTCGGTAAATCTTCCTGTGCGTAATCTGTTGTTATGAGATTGTTTTTCTCATTTTCGAGATCTTCAGGTGAATGCACAAACATCTCGAGTCCGCTGTTAGTAAATTGCCTATAATATTCGTCCATTTCTGTCATCACCCCAACTGCGCCTTTTTCTTGGGTATATTCACAATCTTGTGGAATCTGGTCTAATTGCCATTGAGTTACCTCATTGTCGGTTACCAATTCCTTGGGAGTTTGTTGATTGAACCTTGAAAACTTGGTTTACTGCTGGTCTGTTCATATAATTGATGTGTATCGATTGAATAGATGTATCCACTTCCATAGATTCTACTCTAGAAGTTGGTTTTTAATAATTCGGGTTTGAATATTGGGATTATTATATTGGTTCGGAAAACTGATTTCGTTTCCTTGATTAAGTTGTGGTCTTGGGCTAGAATTTTGATAACTGGTTGGGCGAATATTTGTGCTACGAGTATAATTTGGGTTATAATTTCTAATAGGACGATTACGTGGTGGCCATGGTGGTCTGCCATTTATCATACCACCAACGTAAGCTCAAGGAACAATTTCTGTCGGTTTCCAAAAATCGGATTGGTTGCTCCAATTCTCTCTTTCTGGATGTTAGCCCTAGAAATTTGTCCATGAGCGCAATTCATACGAAATGTCATGTTTTCTAATTTTAAGTAAATATGTAATGCTTCGGGAAAAGAAGTTTGTTCGCGCACGCTAAGCAACCATGGAAGATTACCATCTCAACCTATAACAAATGTATCCACAGCTTTATTCCTGTAAGTATTTGTCACTGAGCGAAGGCTTCCTTCGCCTAGAAAGGTGTTGATGACAGCTTGATAAAATTCGGTTATACTCCTCTTGATATGACACAGAGCTGTCATCTGATATTCTAAAGTACCGATATCTCTCTTAACGGAATAATGCATCATCAGACATTTCTTAATTCTAGGTCAATCTAAAGGTGTTCTATACGATTCTAATGCAGTATCTGCATCCGCAGTAATTTTCATCCTTATAATATGTAAAATTGCATAATATCGTCCTGTTCCCTAAAGGCTGAAATATAGGTACAACACTCTGCCGACGGATTTTCGCCTGGTCTTCCAGCAAATTTCACAAGTGATTTTATTAGGTCTGGGACTTTGTCTAATTCTCCTAATTCTGTCGTAACTGCACCTATAGGTGTTTTCAAATTTTCGTTGATTATTTGAATAATCTGATTCCTCTGAATTTCATTTAACCCAGTTACTTTAGTGGCTGTAGTCCCTCAATCTTTCCGACAGTTGTTCAATTGTTTCGTCCGGCATTTTACTTCAAGGAGAAAACTGAATTATTAAAATTTAAAAATCTGGTCTTATTATTAACCCTGGATGCCCAGCCATATTTTTATACCCTATACCACTATGTGGTTTGGGTATAATGACTTTGTGCTGCTGTTTGTAACAACCAAAAATATTTGACCTAGACCCATCTTTAATTATACCGATCGAATCAGAATCACTTTCTGAGTTGATTTAACAATGTCCGTCCGTCCGTCCGTCCGTCTGTGTGTCCATGTAAAGCTTGTAATCAAACTGCAGGTCGTAAATATGAATATATTTTGATGAAATTTGGCATATAAGCTTTTATCGGCCATGGGATGAACGCTATTGAAACTGGTGAGAATCGGTCCATGTTCAGACCTAGCCCCCATACAAATTACCCATATGAAATCGACATAAATTGCCATAAGATCCAAATTGTCATATAGATCTTACTCATATTGGGTTTGCATGCGTTCATTACATCCATTAATGAGTAGTCCAAAAATGATCCCTTTGACCCCATACATAGCTGCTTCCCGATCTTCACTTAAATCTATTAAAAAACAAAAATATTGCACTGATTCTTCTCAAATTTTGTTTGTATATATTTTTGCAAAATACAAGAGCTTTACCAAACATGATCAGGATCGGTCCATTTTTGGACCTAGTCCCTATATTGATATAGCATCCGATATGAACTTTTTAATATCTGCAGCCAAGAAAATTAATAAAAATCCCACTCAAATTTGGTTTTTGCTTATTTTCCATGTCCAGTTAGTTGGGCCTAAGAGATAGGGTTTCTAAACGCATGGTATAGGGTATCGTATAGTCGGTCTAGACCGACTATAATTTTCTTACTTGTTTTTTTTGCTTTATGACTAACATGCATGAAATATCGATTCTGTGGAACCGGCAGTGCGCCATATTTTTAAAAGTTAATGAAGAAGACATATACAATACCTTACCATGTATAAAAATAAAAAATATTTATATTTGCTTTGGTGTTTGATTGATTTTTTAATGTAATCACTTGCTGCCCTTCTTCAATCCTAGCTAAGAAAAACTTTTAATGTTAATCGAAACGAAAGTGTTTTTGTGTTATTATATTTGATAAATTTGTTTTAATTATTTACGACTTAATTAGGGGCTACTTTTAAAAATATCTTTTTACTGTTACGGTTTATTTTTCGGAAATTTTTTTTTGCTATTGTTAATTTTGAGATTCATTATAAAAATTCTATTGATTGCTGTCACTGTTTCCATCAACTGAAACATTTACGAAGCGACTGATTTTAATGGGTGATGGTAAAATGCCAATAATGGTGGTTGCATTACAATTTTGAGAGCGTTTTGCATATTTACACAATCAAAAGAAGAACTGATTGGAAAAGCCTTCCCAAATATACAACAGCAATACAAAAATCATGCTTGACTGAATGAAAGAGCTATATTGGCAGGGCAAAAATGAATATAAATTATTTGAACTTCATCATTCAATCTCAAATATTTGGCGAATTGATCACATATAACTTTGATGATACTGTGAAGAATAAACAAGGCGAAGTACATTATTCAACTGAATTTTTGAATTCTCTTGATTTGACACCGCATAACTTACAATTGAAAATCGGATCTCCAATCATTATGCTTCGTAATATTAATCCACCCAAATAATGCAACAGACAACAGACAGTCAAGAAATGCCTGTATTATCACACGGTTAACTGTATGTTGCATGTTCACGTGGTAGGACGCCGTCGTCATTTCTTTGTGAAAATGGCAATACAAACAAGTAAGAAAATACGATACCCTATACCATGCGTTTAGAAACCCTATCTCTTAGGCCCAACTAACTGGACATAGAAAATAAGCAAAAACCAAATTTGAGTGGGATTTTTATTAATTTTTTTGGCTGCAGATATGAAAAAGTCTAAAAATGGACCGATCCTGATCATGTTTGGTAAAGTCTTTTGTATTTTGCATATATATATATACAAACAAAATTTGAGAAGAATTAGTGCAATATTTTTGTTTTTTAATAGATTTAAGTGAAGATCGGGAAGCAGCTCTATATGGGGCCAAAGGTATCATTTTTGGACTACTCATTAGTGGATGTAATGAACGCATACAAACCCAATTTGAGTTAGATCTATATGACAATTTGGATCTTATGGCAATTTATGTCGATTTCATAGGGGTAATTTGTATGGGGGCTAGGTCTGAACATGGACCGATTCTCACCAATTTGAATAGCGTTCATTCCATGGCCGATGAAAGCTTACATACCAAATTTCATCAAAATATATTCATATTTGCGACCTGCAGTTTGATTACAAGCTTTACATGGACACACAGACGGACGGACGGACATTGTTAAATCAACTCAAAAAGTGATTCTGATTCGATCGGTATAATTAAAGATGGGTCTAGGTCAAACCACATAGTGGTTTAGGGTATAAAAATGTCGTTTACCATCAAGCTCGACAAATTTTTTTTTCTTTTTTGATGTTCTCACTTTAAAAGCTAATGACTTCTTCTCAGGCAAATGTCGATCCTATCTAGAAGATTTTATTTTTACTACAATGACGTAAACGTATATTCTTGTATTGTCCAGCAACGCGGGCATGGTTACTCTAGTGTTGTATACAAATTATTTAGCTTAGATCTAAAAAAAAAATATCTCACGATAGATCACCAAGATCTCACAATTGTACAAGCAATTTTTATAATCTAATCGAGTTAACTTATCACAAATATTTTTTTCAATCCTTCATCCTTTTGATTTCTATTAAAGCATCAGTTAAATGGAGTATATTTTTCCTCGTAGTGTCTGCTTTTCTGTTTGTCGACAAAATTTTGGATTTGCAGGCAGACTGGTGGCGACTATGAAAATGATCTGACACATTTTTTTTTTTTGCAAAAAAAAGTTTTTTTCTGACATAGATATTTTTCTAGACATGCTTAATTTTTAATCAATCAATTATTTAATTACATGGTGGTAAATTAATTTACAAATAAAGGGAGTATAATAAAAACTTTATTTTTATACCCTATACCACTATGTGGTTTGGGTATATTGACTTTGTGCTGCTGTTTGTAACTACCAAAAATATTTGACCTAGACCCATCTTTTATTATACCGATCGAATCAGAATCACTATCTGATTCGATTTAACGATGTCCGTCCATCCGTCCGTCTGTGTGTCCATGTAAACCTTGTAATCAAACTGCAGGTCGCAAATATGAATATATTTTGATGAAATTTGGTATGTAAGTTATAATAACTCTTTATTTTTTCATAATAAAAAAACCAAGACTTTTTATAACTAAGATTTTATTTAATTTATGTTACAGAAGTGTTCTGTTCTCTTTAGTGTCAGAATTGAGTTGTATGATAATTTTAATAAACAGGTTTTCTTATTTCTAAAATTAAGCAAGAGTCATCAAATTCATTTCTTTGTTTTATTATTTTTTTAAATTCATTCTACTTACTGCAGACATAGTGTCAGCAGAAAAATATTAAAATTGAAACACAATATTTATTGTGACAACGGTAGCGTACCGGACGTTGCAAAAAAATAAATAAAAAAATGTTGACAACTTTTGTGTCGTTAACTCTTCCCCCTTTAATTCGAGTGTCCTCAATCGTTTCTTTAAAAGAGTGGAATTTTATGTAACCTTGGAGGTTTCTCTGGAGCGATGAAAGTGATATTCGTGGTTTGTGGTAAGTTATCCACTTCAAATGGTTTGTCCACTTTAGGTACCTGAGGTTCCCATACTGTAATTTTCTCCACCGTTTTGGTAAAGATTTTAAGAAACACAATTGCAATAATAATAACCAAAAACATTCCAGAGATTGTCCATTCTCCGATTATAAGACGTTTTTTCACAGTTGTGATAACGTCCGTATTATTGATTTGGAGTTCGTTAAGTGACTCGAGAGATAAAAGATTAATTCGACTTTTTTCAAAGGGAGTAGGTTGCAGTACAGCTGGCATGGTTTGCAAAGGTGAAGCCTGCCAGTTGGTAAAAGTTCTATTCTCAACTTTAATAGTTGTATTATGGAATTTAAATAAAAATGTTCCCGAAATATTATGTTTTTTTTCATTTTCAAAAATTGACCCATTATAGTCATTTAGAAATATTATTCCCGAGTCTATTTCTTCGGCTAAAGGGATATGATGACTATTGCTTAAGATACAGGATGAATTCGAATTATTAATTAACTTAGGAATACAATCAGTTTCTGTTATATTAATTATATCTTTTTCATTACAAATGGTTACATTATTATAATCTTTACATTTTTCTTTTATAGCAAAGATTTCCTTTTTGTTAAATAGAATTTCTTTAAAATCTAAATGTATTACTTTATTTTCTCTTTTTACTGGCCTTATAACCATGTTTTTATAATTTTAATTTTTTGTTAATGTGATTTTGATCAAATAAAATATTTCCTTTTTATTATTATTTATTATTGATATTTGTGAAAATTCTAATGCCTCTTCTGGGCTTGAAAAATTAATATTTTCTTCTACCAATGTTTCCATGGCAATTTTAATTTCCTTTTTACTTAATAGA
The DNA here is from genome assembly GCA_963682025.1 of Cordilura impudica. Lineage (NCBI taxonomy): Eukaryota > Metazoa > Arthropoda > Insecta > Diptera > Scathophagidae > Cordilura > Cordilura impudica. The sequence continues at coordinate 42,643,026 of OY821522.1, read as the reverse complement.
AGTGGGTTTACAATATTTATTCTTGCCCATAAAATGGCGCGTTCAATATTTACTAATTCTTCTTTAACTAATCTTATTCTATTTTGCAAATTAATTACAATTTCTTTTTCAAGATAAAAATCCTTTTTTATTTGATTTGCCATTGTTTTTAAAAATTTCGGTCAAATTGTTTAATCTTTTATTGAATGCTTCATTAATGAAGACTTGCTTATTATTATTGTTATTCAAGTCAACAATATTACTAGCTAATATTTGGAAGTCGTCATGATCAGGACTTCCCGCTATGTACTTCCATACGGTGCCAATAGCATTTATGGATCTCTTCTGGCGGTCATTATTAGTAGGTGTAAGGTCTTCTAGGATGTTAGCTGTTTGTGTCAACTCATGGATAAGGAGTGGATATTTGTTGTGGGTTTTTGGGATGTTGCGGTCAATGAATGTTTGAACACTGTCTATGAATTCCTCATACTCTTTAATCCTTATCACGTGAATTATTGTGAACGTTCCCTGTTGTATTTTCGCTATTCCCTTATCGATAGTGATTATGTGGGAGGACGAATAGTCAACTATCTCGATTTCTGCCTGAACACAGATTACCTGGATGCTGTAAAATAATTTTACTTTTTAATATTACTCTTATGGACTATCTTTCCTGAATTAGTTAAAATTGTCGTATTTCTATTTTCCTTTACTGTTTCTTCTCTATAACGAGGAGACAGTTTTGATCCTAATCTTTTGTTTATTTTAACATAGATCTTCTCGCCTGATGAATAGTTTTTAATTTTCCCTCTATTCTTATTATGGTGTTCTAAATCCTGTTCCTGTTTTTCTTTTATTCTATTACTAATATCTTTTCTCTCGTCTTCCATTTCTTTGGGATCTCTGTACTTTCTACCAAAAAATATTTCCACTGGCTTTCTCCTAGTAGTAGAGTGAATTGAGGAGTTGTATTCGTAAATTGATTTCATTAGTAAGTCATGAAATGAAGTGTGAAGTTTTTCAGTTTTTAAACATCTCATGATTTCCGAAAGTGTGGAATGAAACCTCTCAACCTGTCCATTAACAGAACTGCAATATGGGGGCGTAGTATAAATATTTATTCCAAATTGATCTTTAAGCAAAAATGTTATGGTAGCAGAATTTAGGGATTTCTCATTATCTATTACTATTGAATTAGGGACACCGAATGCTAAAATTAATTCCTTAAGAGGTTCCTTAATATCTTCCATTGCCCTAGATTTCAAAATTCTGGCCTGCGCATATTTAGAAAATTTATCAATGGCCGTAAGGACTAGATTTTTCTCAGTCGAGTAAATGTCGACATGAATTATTTCTCCTGGGTTATGTGGAATTGGTGTGGTTCCTAAGCTAGGTTTATTCGGATGGCGATCGTATTTCTGTTCCTTGCAAGCTTTACAGGCTTTCGCTATTTTATCGGTCTTTTCTGCCATTTTAGGAAAATAGTATTTTCGTTTAATTTGTTCCCTATTTTCTCTTCCATTCCTATGTGCCCTTTTATGTTCCGATATTATTATCTCCTCCTGTTCGCTTTCACTTGTTATATCCCTTACTTGGCTTTGGGTAAATCTCACTTTAAAGTTCTTAAAGTGTTCGGGATAAAATTCCTGTATGATTCCCATAATTGGCTCACTTGTGAAAAGTCCATTGATCACACTTGGATTCAAATATTTCCTTAGAACCGAAATTAGAGAGTTTTTCGTATAATGGGGTTGTTTTATGATATGCCTGTGATATGTTAGAAAAGGGATTTCGAATTTATAATCTTCCTGGTCATTTATCAGTATGTAAAGTTGATTTTTAAAAGCGTTTATGGGACATTCTATAGCTGGTATTAAGTTGTGGGAAGAACTTTCAGAACTATGCTGAGTTGCTGTCATGGAATTTATCTGTGGGGGTCTAGACAATGCATCGGCGACCATATTGGTTTTGCCGGGTTGGTATTTTAGTTCATAGTTATATTTTTCCAAGATGGATTTCCATCTTTTCATTTTACTATTTGAATTTTTGTTGCTAAGAGCAAAAGTGAGTGGTTGATGGTCCGTAAAAATATTTACTTTCCTTGATCCATACAAATAGTTTCTTAATGTGGTGAGTGCCCAAATTATCGCTAGCATTTCTTTCTCATTTGTAGCGTAGTTTTCTTCCGCTTTAGTCAATGTTCTTGAGAGAAATGTTATTGGTTTACCGTCTTGTGACAAGACTGCTCCAATTGCGTACTCTGAAGCATCTGTTGTTAAATCAAAGTCTTTTATAAAGTTCGGGTGTGAAAGAATAATATCTTCTGAGGTCAGTGAATTTTTTATTTTTCCGAAGGAGTCTATTGCATCTTGATTTAGACATATGTTTTTATTTTTGGATGCATTCTTTGAGATGCGTCCATCCTCCCCTCTTAAAAGGGATGTCAGGGGTTTAGCTAGTTTCGCATAGTCCCGTATGAAACGATGGTAATATCCTGACATACCAAGGAAACTTCTCAAATCCTTCAAGGTCCTGGGTGGAGGTATATTATCTATTGCCTTTACTTTCGCAGGGTTGGTCCTAATACCATTAACACCTACGATAAATCCTAAAAATTCTATCTGTTGTCTCGCAAATTCACACTTGTCAAGTTGAACTTTAAAGTTTGCCAACTCTAGTGTTTGGAAAATTTTGCTCAAATTTTGAAAGTGATCATTCTCGTCTTTGCCAAATACTATTATGTCGTCTATGTAGACATAACATATTTTCCCTATATGTTCTCTTAAAACGTCATCTAGAGTACGTTGGAAAATTGAAGGAGAATTCTTTAGTCCAAAAGGAAGTCGTACAAATTCAAATTTTCCGTTATTAATGGAAAATGCGGTTTTCTCAATATCACATTCTTTAAGGGGAATCTGATGGAAACCGCTTTTTAAATCTATAACAGAAAAGTACTTATTTTCGCCGAGGTTTGATAAGACTTCATTTATTTCTGGAATGGGATAACGATCGGGCACAGTGACCGAATTCAATTTCCTGTAATCTATTACCATTCTATATTTTTTCTCTCCTGATGCATCCATTTTCTTTGGAACGATCCAAACAGGTGCATTGTATGGTGATTTTGATGGTCGAATTATTCCATCGTCCAAAAGTTCAACTATTTGTTTTTCTATTTCACTCTTTAGTGCCATAGGATAGGGATAAGACTTCGAATAAACTGGTGAATCAGTGGTTGTCCTAATTTCTCCCCTAACACGAGAAGTGTAGGTTAATTTATGTTTTGGTTCCGAAAACAAATTCGGATAGGTGTGAATTGCCTCTTCCAGTTTCATTATCTGGGATTTGCTCAAGTGGTCAGTTCTAAGCTCAATTTTATTTATCGATTGAGAAATGTGCTGATAAATTTTAATTCTCCTCACATTATCTATTAACATGTACTGTTCCCTTATATGGATTATTGCATTGAGTTGCTCCAAGCTATCATGACCCAGAATGCCATGAAAAGATTTCAACGATGGCAAAATATAAAATTTTATTTCATGATTGGGTAAGTTGAAAAGATTCACTAGCTTGTGGTGTGTAATTTTTATGTTGCCTGATATGGAATTCGCGAAAAAAGGTTTTTCATTTTGAATTGGGTTCGTTACAAGGGAAGGTTTAATATAATTTTTATTAGAGCCTGTATCAATTAATATTTTCAATATTTGACCATTCTTCGCTTTACATTTAAAGTACGGAAGCGAAGAATGAGCTAACCTAAAAAATGGATGTCTGATAAATCTTCCGCATGTGTATTTTCCCGTTCACCTTCTTGTTGTGAATAATCTTGCATATAATCCCGAAGACTTTCTTCTTGCATTATCTGCTGGTAATTAATTTCGTGACTATTGGAATTGTCATTTTGGTCGTAAAAACCATTATCAGAAGGGAGTTCCTCATTGACTCCTATATGAAAATTTCTCTGTAATTTATTATGTGGCATCGGGGTATGTAGAGATGGAGGCATAGGCCTCTTGCCGTAAAATTGATTCATTTGACGAGGTCTATTTTGGTAATTTATATTCCTGGACTGAATAGAATGATCGACGTCCATTGGTTCAGGTCTTTGTGGTTTTGGGGCTGTAGGTCTGGGTGGTATAAAATTTTGTTGAAAATATGGGTTGTGTGATTGGAATTGTTGTCGAGGCTGATTGCGCAATTGAAAATTTTGATTAAAAGAAGGCTGTTGATATGACGTTTGATTATTCCGGTATTGGAATGTGTCCCATTGCCTTGCGTTACTGGGTTATTGTAAGGTAAGTTCAGGGTAAAATGGTACCCTATTTAAGTTAATATTTCTTTTCGGTTGAGGTGGTGGCAATTCTCTCCGTGGCCTAATATGATGGTGGTTATAGGCGTATTCCGCCCTATAGTTTTGACTTTCTAACTTCAAGCATAAATGTAATGCTTGTGGTAAGTCTGAGGGTTCGCGGATTCCCAACAATTTAGGTAAGTCTCCGTTGAGACCCCTTATGAAAGTGTCAAGGGCCTTATCGCGATAGGTTTGTGTCAACAATGTAGTTGACTCCCTGCCTATATCCATGCAACCAATTTTATTTAATATTAATGAAAGGTGAGTATAGACTTCCTGATAGAAGCCTTGTATAGAATTGCCGCCCTGAATTAGTGAAGTCATTTGGTACTCTAGTGTACCCAAATCACGTTTGTCACCATAATGAAGTGTCAAACACCTAACAATATTTTTCCAATTTAATGGAGTGTTATACGATTCCAGGGCCGCATCTGCATTACCTACGATTTTGTTGCGGATAACGCTCAATATTCCGAAATATTTTGCAGTGCCCCTAGTATTGTCGTAAATTTCTAGGACCCTTTCTACACTCTTCCTCCAAGAATTGAATTCTGCAGGATTGCCTGAGAATTCTCTCAAACATAGAACAATATCAGGTATTTTATCTAATTCACTTAGGTCATTTCTATGTCTTTCTTCTATTACTATATCCGATCCGTTAGGTAGGTCGTTATTTGAATCATTTAATAATTGAATTGTTGCTCTAACTTGTTCCGCAACCAAAGTGGCGATTTCTTGCTGTAGTGCAGCATTAATTTGAGGATGATTTTGTGGATTGGGATGTCGAGGGATTTGTTCGGGATTAAGAACGGCTGGTCTTATAAGGTTAGATGGATTTGCCATGGTTAGGATTATAGGATTTAAGTTGGTTAGTAAAAAAAAGAAATTCCTTTAACACCCTTTACGAATATAAGTTTTTCTATTTTTAAAATTAGCTTCGCAATATTGTTGATAATTTTAAGACAACACTTTTCTGTAACTATTTGCATTTAATATTTCTTAATTCGTTTCTAATATTTTACTTTTTCTTGTAACTTAATTTTTTTGAATTATTATTTCTTTGAATAATTTCTTTGAATGATTTTTTTTTTTTTCAAACTGAACAAAATTTATTAATCACTTTTTCACTTCTGTTTAAAAATTCTCATTGCTTTTTATTTTGAAATCTATGTAAAAATATTCTTAAATAACTAAACAAAATTTACTAATCACTTTTTCACTTATTAAAGCTTTTGTTTAAAAATTCTCATTGCTTCTTATTTTGAAATCTTATAATAACACTTTTCTGTAACTATTTGCATTTAATATTTCTTAATTCGTTTCTAATATTTTACTTTTTCTTGTAACTTAATTTTTTTGAATTATTATTTCTTTGAATAATTTCTTTGAATAATTTTTTTTCAAACTGAACAAAATTTATTAATCACTTTTTCACTTCTGTTTAAAAATTCTGATTGCTTTTTATTTTGAAATCTATGTAAAAATATTCTTAAATAACTAACCAAAATTTACTAATCACTTTTTCACTTATTAAAGCTTTTGTTTAAAAATTCTCATTGCTTCTTATTTTGAAATTTATGTAAAAATATTCTTAAATAACTTACATTAATAAGATGATACCCCACATCTTTTTGCTACCGATAGTTTCAGATGGTTCACTTTTGTCCTGTTGTTGACTACTGGTGGTCCTCCACTATACCACTCGTAGCAATCGCTGTTTTGATGAATCCAACGACGATATGTCCAGCCTTGATGAGCTACTTAAGGTCGGCTGAAGTGGCTTTGTAATGTTTGTATTTCCAATGGTGAGCTTCTTGAGGTCGTATTTGGAACACACAATTTACTAGCTACAGGTATCCTTTTCTTTTTGCCCGGGCGCCAGTTATAATAACTCTTTATTTTTTCATAATAAAAAAACCAAGACTTTTTTTTATAACTAAGATTTTATTTAATTTATGTTACAGAAGTGTTCTGTTCTCTTTTAATGTCAGAATTGAATTGTATGATAATTTTAATAAACAGGTTTTCTTATTTCTAAAATTAAGCAAGAGTCATCAAATTCATTTCTTTGTTTTATTATTTTTTTAAATTCATTCTACTTACTGCAGACATAGTGTCAGCAGAAAAATATTAAAATTGAAACACAATATTTATTGTGACAACGGTAGCGTACCGGACGTTGCAAAAAAATAAATAAAAAAATGTTGACAACTTTTGTGTCGTTAACTTGTAAGCTTCTATCGTCCATAGGATGAACGCTGTTGGTGAGAATCGGTCCATGTTCAGACCTAGCCCCCATACAAATGACCCCTATGAAATCGACATAAATTGTCATAAGATCCAAATTGTCATATAGATCTTACTCAAATTGGGTGCGTATGCGTTCATTACATCCATTAATGGTCAGGATTGGTCCATTTTTGGGCCTAGTCCCCATATAGATATAGCAGCCGATATGAACTTTTTCATATCTGCAGCCAAAAAAATTAATAAAAATCCCACTCAAATTTTGTTTATGTTAATTTTCTATGTCCGGTTAGTTAGGCCTAAGAGCTAGGGTTTCTAAACGCATGGTATAGGGTGTCGTATAGTCGGTCTAGACCGACTATAATTTTCTTACTTGTTCTGGGTTGGTTTATTATGAATATCATTCTTTATCAGGGGTGTCATAGAAACCAATGTTGTCAGAATTGGTTTTGAAAACGACAAGAAAAAATGCTTTGGTGTCATGAAAACCAATGTTATCGGTTTTATGTTCGAACTGGAATTAATGTCAGTTTTAGGTATCACAGAAACCAATGTTATCGTTTTTTTTATTGGAAATAAACCACGCAGGTAGCAGCTGTCATTTTTTATCTGCCCGCTTTTGTTTTTATTGCACCGGGATATTTTGTAAAAATGTAAGTAAATTTATTTGTTTATTTATTTAAATATTTGGTTCATAAAAAGATATGTTTTTCGATTTATGTTTTTATTTTTTAGGGCAAAACATAAAAATAGGACCCAAAATACCATAATCATTGAGTTTATGAAAAAAAAATCCAGACTTAGCAAAAGGGTTTACAAAGCGCGATAAGCCAACAGTGGATGCCCTGTGGCAACAACTGGCTGAATCACTGAACGCTGAAGGTTCACCTCAATACGACGTTACTAAGTGGAAAAAGGTAAACAAAATTTTTGCCACAAAAAATTTGTATTCTTTAGTTGTAATCTTTTCATTTGTATAGAAATGGACTGAGTGGAAAAGCGAAGTTAAAAGAAAGCTTACGCAAAATAAAGCAGAGTCTAGGGCAGCGATGGCGAACCTTTTTGACAAGTGAGTCGAAATTGAATTTATTTTTTTGTAATATCAACCTACGGGTTGAACATATTATAGTGTAAGCGGGGGCAGGATCGCCATATAGTGTAAGAAGGGGGAAGGATCGCCATATAGTGTAAGAGGGGGTGTGTCGCCATATAGTGTAGGTGGGACGCCAGCTTGGATCACCAAATAATATAAGAATCGCTGGACCGTTATATAATGTATGCCTTGTAGCAATCTACGTACATAGTGGCATTTAAATTTAATATAGTGTATGTATGGTGTATAAAAGGACACTAAGATTGGGTGAGAACCGGCCCAATCTCAGGAGGAATTTTGTCAAGTGGTTTCCTCAAAGCAGTTTCCGCGTGCACGCTAGATGCACTTTTTTAATGTTTTACAGAGATAGCACGTAGGCAGATTATGCCAATGTTTAAACCCTTTGGCAGAATATGCCAGTAAACAAAAGGAAAATCTCTGTTTGGTTTTAATTATAACCCTTTCGAATCAGAATTATAATTGTTTATTTATTTGAAAATGCTGGCCTTTTATATCATTATAATTTAATATTTTTACTTAATTTAAATAATAGTCTTCTCTTTCCTTTACATTCGCATATTACAAATTCATTGATTTTTGAACGTTGGGCTCAATAGCCAATCAGAAAACGTTCAATAATCAATTTAAATTTTTCCCCTCAAAATTTGAGTGACATTCCTATTTGTCATGGGTTATTGACACAATTTGAATTTTCACAAATTTGTCATTTTGCATTCCAGTAATATTTAATTACACAATAATTTATTGTTTTGTAATTCAACCCTTTACCCAAGGTTAGTGTACTTTGTGGTATGTGTTGAATGAAAAGAAAAGATATGCAAAAAATAAATAAATGTAAACAAATAAATACAAATAAATATGTGCATGTGCATATAGTAAACAAAAATAAACAAAAAATATAAACAAATAAAGATGAATAAATGAAATAAATAAAGATAAATGAAGATGTGTGTAACATCATCACAATATTATATGTATGATTATTATTTTATAATAAAAAAACAAAGAAAATTTATTATCAAAAAAATTATAAATATACACACATTTAGTGCGAAACTTGTTGTTATTTTCAGATAATTGAAGTATATTTGGTTCATACTTGGAATTCATTACTTTTACACATGCGGCAGTCATTTCATAACCAATTCTATTTCTTTGCGTCGATTTTATAAAATTCATTGATGAAAATAAAGTTACGCATACATATGTTGAACCAAACATTGTTAAAAGAGCATTTGCCAGTTCTTGCATTGTATTAAATGTATCTGGTAAAGAGTCCCATTCTTTTAATATTATATTATCAGTTCTTTGTTCCAATACCTTTTTCTTATTGTCAAAAATATTTTCTAAATCCTGTTTTTGCAAATCTGTAATTAAATTTTCAAATTTATTTTTCCAAGTGAACACGGTTAATTCCAAATTATTAAATTCTATTTTGTGTGGATACAATATAAATTGTAATGTTTTTACTAAATCCTTAAATTGATTAAATGAATCCAGAAAAGCTTGTTTTATTTCCTCAACAACAGTTAAACATTTTTTTAATTGTATGATCCTGTGTTATATTACTATTTTCAAAGTTTTCAGTTGCTTGGAAATGTTTTTGCGGATATGGAAAATATTTCAATATTTTCATTTTCAAATCATTGCTAAATATATCAAGTTTTGTTATAAATGTTTTAATATTTGCAAACATGACTAATACAACTTGACCAGGTCCTTGGAGTTTTTTACTCAATTCATTAAAATGCTGAGTGATATCATAGCAAAACATTAGGTCATTTAGCCATTCTATTTTTGATAATTCGTCAAAAACATTATTTTTTTCATGCAAAAATTGTTTTATTTCTTCTAATAAATCTACAAACCTATTTAAAACTTGACCACGGCTGAGCCATCGAACTTTATTGTACATTAAAAGCCCACAGTATTGAGAATCAATTTCCTCTAATAATTTTGCAAATTCTCGCTTATTTAGAGCTCTTACATTTACAAAATTAACTATTTTTGTTACAACTGGCATTACGTTGGAAAATGTTTTCAATCCTAGTTTTGCACATAAGACTTCTTGATGAATGTGTAATGGTACGGTTTGGTGGAATTTCCGCTTCCTGTTTCCCTGAGCCTTTGCTGGTCGCACGTGCTTGCGAAGGGGGCTAGCCCGCCGGATTGGTGGGGTCTTGCTCAGGCCCAGGGAAACCGCACTACAGTACTTCACGTGCGATTTACAAAAAAAAACTTGTCAAAAAAAATTTTACGGTCGCTAATGGATGGATGGCCATACTTACCTTGGAATTGGGGACTGGATGTTATGCCCCTTAAGCCCTCCCTACCATGTTACCACTAGTCCATCTAACTTGGGTGGTAACCCACTATAATAAGAATTGGTTGGTTTGATTTTGTTTTCTACATTGGGTAAAAAAAAAAAATTATTTAACCTTCATTTTAAGGTGCTCAAAATTTTAATTATATTTAGCAAAATTTAAGAAAAGTTTAATTTTAGAAAAATTTTCTTTACAGCAAAATTTTAATTTTAGCAAAATTTTATTTATAGCCATATTTTAATCTTAGGAAAAATTTTAATTATAGCCAAATTTTAATTTTAGGAAAATTAAAAATTTTTTTTTTTACAAAATTTTAATTTTAGCATTTTGAATGTTAGCACTATTTAATTTAAGCACAATTGAATTTTAGCACTTTTTAATTTTAGCTTAATTTTAGCATTAGAAAAATTTTTGTTTAAATTTTATAATTAGACAATTTTACATTTAGGAAAATTCACATTTCGAAATATTTTATTTTAGTTTAATTTTACAATAAGAGAAAATTTTTATAATCGAAAATTTTATAGTTAGTAAAAATTTTATATTTTAGCCAAATTTTATATATAGCAAAATTTTATTAATCTAGTAACATTCTTAAATTTAATAAGGAAAATTTTAAACATAGAAAATATTTATATGTGTGTAAAAAATTTTAATTTGGAAAATTATTTGTATTTTAGGAATAAAAAAAAATTTTACCGCCTTATTGCTGGTGTTGAGGAGGTACCGATGAAGCTGCCGCCGGACGCCGTGGTTGTGTCTCGCAATATGCTTTTCAATTTTGGCATGTAACTTTATTAAAACTCCTTCACATTTCCATTTTAAGTTTTTTTTTAGCTTTATTTGTCAGCAAATCATGCAACATTTCAACAAACAAGTTTGTTGTTTGCAAAAAAATACGCAATCATTCATACGTGTAACCAACACTCATACATTCATTAAATTCCCTATGGGTAAAAACATATGAAATCAACCAATGAGTTGACCGCACCGATTTCGAATTGGATAAATTTTGGTACGAAGGGAAAGTTAAACATAATAATAGCGTTTGCCAACTTTCAGTGTCGTAGCTCTCGTATTTTCAGAATTATGGCCATTCCAAGTTGGCAAAAATCAATAAAAATGCACTCAGATACCTTAACACAATTTTTAATATCTCGAAAAGTATTCATTGTACGTTAATAATCAAGGGCTCATTTTACAGACTAAAACATGCGCCATTCCAAAAAAAAAAATTTTTTTTAAATTTTCGATCAAGGATAATGTAAATAAAAAAGGACTAAAATTTCCAAAGGATATTTCTCGAAAATCAATATTTTTAAAAATTTCAAAAAAAATATATGTTAATTCTTATTATGTTTTGTACAAGTCTGTCAAATTTCAATGTGGAGTCTTTATTACAACATGAGTTATTAAGAAAAAAGCAGGCGAAGGTTTATGTATTTCGTGAAATGTACCAAAATACAAAAAGGTGACAAATTACAAAAAGAAGGACATATCAAATGTAACGGAACTTTTTCGACTTTACAACCTAGACGAAATATTTATTGCCTGTTCACACAAAAAATTTACAAATATTTTATGACCTGTGGTCGGCTTATTGGCAGTAGCAAATTCAGTCCCTATTTAAGAAACATTTTATGACCCGTAGTTCACGCAAATTTTCCAATTCAAGAAAAGCAAGGCGTGTATTTTTTTACCTGTAATCTATTTTTTGTACCAAAAAAAACAGTATAAATCGTTCAGAGACTGTAAGTCAAACTTCAGTTGAATACTAGATTTCATAAGTGCTAAACGTCAAAGTGTTATAGTGTTAAAGTGACTTGATCGTTTGAAAAAACAAAAAAAAGAGACTAAATATTTAAATAAATTATAATTATTGTCAATACAAAAAAGTCGTGCACAATTCATTCGGTTGTGGTATTTAAAAAAAAAATATGCCATTCCATTCAACATTTTGCTGTAATCCTTTTAAAAAATCCGGTCACACAATCTTTACCGTATCTGGAACAATCTCCGATAAAAAAGAAGAAGTTACATCAAAAACGGTACAGAGATGGAAAATTCAGGAAAATAAGTGATTCGATTCAAGACAAAATTTTCCACGGTTCAGCACAATCAACTTCGCATATGTTCCCACAATCCGAAATAATAGAACAATTAAAAGAAAAGTTTAAAACATTAACAAAAAATAGCGAGAAAATCCAACTGCTAACAATTTTACCAAAAAGCTGGGCAATACATAAAATTGAGGAAGAATTCCTGGTTACAAACTATATCGCGCGAAAAGTCAAGCATTTGGTTGAAACAAAGGGTGTGATGAGTACGCCTAACCCAAAACTGGGAAGTCCAATTTCACCAGTGACAAGCAATTTTGTAAAATCCTTTTATGAATCCGATGACGTCAGCAGGTGTATGCCCGGACAGAAAGATTTCGTGTCTGTTTTTGAAAATGGTACAAAAGTCAGGAAAAATAAAAGACTTTTGCTTGGAAACTTAAGAGAAATGTACGCCTTATTCAAGGAACGACATGATGGAATAAAAATAGGTATTTCCAAGTTTTGCCAACTTCGTCCGAGGAATATAATTCTAGCAAATGCGAGTGGATCTCATAACGTGTGTGTTTGTACAAAGCATCAAAATGTGAAGCTGATGATTGATGCCATAAATTTAAAAAAATTAACTGCTGGTGTTCCGAATTATCAGCTTGAATGTTACAAAGATTGTTTGAAACAAATGGCATGCATTCCATCTTCTTCAAAGTGTCACCTACGTAAATGTAACAAGTGTCCAGGAATTGAAAATTTAAAAGCAAAACTAAATCAATTACTAGAGCAAAATGATATTGATGAAATAACATATAAACAATGGGTAAGTGTAGATAGGGATAATTTGGAGACCATGATTGGCCAAGCCGACGTTTTTGTGGATTCCCTATGTGAAAAACTTGAAATTCTATTACCTCATTCATTTATTGCAAAACAGCAGGCAGCATATCTGAGCGAAAGAAAATCAAATTTGGAAGAAAATGAGTATATAGCAGTTTGCGATTTTTCAGAAAATGCTTCTTTTACTATTCAGGATGCAGTCCAGGGATTTCACTTGAACAACTCTCAGGCCACTTTATATCCAATTGCTATTTATTTTAAATCAGATGGAAAAACACAACATACAAACTTCATAATAATATCTGATTGTCTTGTACACGATTCTGTAGCTGTTCACCTGTTCCATCGCCACCTGAATGTATTTTTGAGAAAAAAGTTTAAAACAACCCCGAAGAAAATCACGTATTTTTCAGACGGTAGTGCTGCCCAGTTTAAAAATAAAAAGAACTTTATCAATTTATGTTATCATATGGAAGATTTTGGATGTAATGCTGAGTGGCATTTTTTTGCAACAAGCCATGGAAAAGGCCCAAGTGACGGTCTTGGAGGTACCGTAAAGAGAGAGGCACGTCGAGCTAGTTTACAGCGTCCATTACAAGGTCAAATAACTACTCCAAAACAATTATATGAATGGTGCCTGCAAAATCTTTTGAACTGTAATTTCGAGTTTTTAACTCTAGAAGACCACGAAGAAGAAGCACGGTTCCTTCAAATTCGTTTTAAAGATTTGCGTACTATTCCTGGAACTCAAAAGCTGCATTCTATTGAACCTGTAGATAAAAAAAAAATTAGAGTCAAGCGATACGCGGCAGATGCAGATTTTTTAATTGAAATCCTTCAGAAATAAATAAATATGCTGTAATAAAGTGTTTAATAATGATAATACATTATGTTGTACTTTTTATTAAAGGTTTAGCAATGGAGAAAAAGAGTTTAAGCAAAGAAAAGTCGAAAAAGTTCCGTTACATTTGATTTGTCCTTCTTTTTGTAATTTGTCACCTTTTTGTATTTTGGTACATTTCATGAAATACATAAACCTTCGCCTGCTTTTTTCTTAATAACTCATGTTGTAATAAAGACTCCAAATTGAAATTTGACAGACTTGTACAAAACATAATAAGAATTAACATATATTTTTTTGAAATTTTTAAAAATATTGATTTTCGAGAAATATCCTTTGGAAATTTTAGTCCTTTTTTATTTACATTATCCTTGATCGAAAATTTGAAAAAAATTTTTTTTTGGAATGGCGCATGTTTTAGTCTGTAAAATGAGCCCTTGATTATTAACGTGCAATGAATACTTTTCGAGATATTAAAAATTGTGCTAAGGCATCTGAGTGCATTTTTATTGATTTTTGCCAACTTGGAATGGCCATAATTCTGAAAGTTCGAAGGCTATATGTCTGAAAGTTGGCAAATATTATTGTGCCGATCCATAGATCATGTGTGCAAAATCTTATCAAATTTGGAGGTGATGAGGTCACAAATGTTAATATTTTCGGTTGATTTCATATGTTTTTACCCCTATGTAAAATAATGACTACATCTAACGATGCACAGTGGGTTGAAAAGCATGAAAAGTGAGGATTAATTCAGGGAAGACGTAATTTCAAAATATTGTTAATTTTTTTTAATGGATATTGATTAATGCATAAAAAACCAGCATTTAAAAAAAAAGTGGAAAAAAAATTGTTTTAACCCGTTTGGAGCTTTTTTGTGTTTTGGAAAAAATGATCTTTTCTTACAATTTTCGCTGTAACTTTGGAATAAAAAGCGATAAATTAGTAAATGAAATTGCAAGTTAGAACTTAGTTAATGTGCTTTTAGAAAAAATAAAATTTTTTTTTAAAAATAAAAAACGAATAAATATTTAATATGTATTTATATTATAAAAATTGAATTTTAAAATCCGATTTCATATTCCAAATTCCACAATTCCACAAATTTAACTCAAAAAATTCACATTATAAAATAATATTATGTTTTTATTGATGAATAATTATAAGCACAAAACAAACAACCATTTCAGAAATATTAAAAAAAAATTAAAAAAAAATTAATTCAATTAATATTGAATATATTGCTACATTTATAATTGAAAATTTTGTATGCATTTATTGTTATTGTTTATTTTTTATTTTATATTGTTCTTATTTAAGAGAAACTTAAATATATATCTATACTAATATAATAAAGAGGTAATGTGTGTTTGTTTGTTTGTTTGTTTGTTTGTTTGTAGGGGGTAATCTCCGTAACTAGCCATCTGATCTTCCTGAAATTTTCACAGAGTCTTACTGCGGATATGGGAAGTGCTATAGGCTATAATTTTTTTAATATTTTTAGTGGGCGTGGCACCTCCCACACAAAGTAAATTTTTAATATCATATACATATATTGAGTACCATGACAGGGAGAGCTTTGCAAATTTGTGTGAGGTCACCTATTGTTAATATTAGTAGCCGCGTCGGAAATGGGCCGGATCGGAGAAGTGGGCGTGGTACCTCCCATACAAGTAATAATTCAATGTTATATATCTCGAGTACTATGATAGAGAGAGCTTTTAAAATTTGTCTGATGACACCTATTATTAATGTGAGCAGTCGGACAAAAAATGGGCACTATTGGACCAATAGGCGTGGCACCTGCCATACAAATAAAATATAAAATGCCATATATCTGGAGTACTGTTATAGTGAGAGTCTTGGGACTTTGTGTGAACCCATAAGTTATTCATATGATTAGTTAGACAAAAAATGGGCGTGATCGGAGCAGTGGGCGTGGCACCGCCCGTACAAAGTAAATATATGATATCATATAACTGGTGTACTAAAAGAGGGAAGCTTTGGCACTTTACACGACACCATCAGATCTTAGTATGAGTAGTCAGACAAAAAATTGGCGGGTTCACACCAATGGGCGTGGAGCTCCCCATGCAAAGTAACTATTAAATGTCAAATATTTGGAGTACTGTAAAAGAGAGAGCTTTGTGGCTTTGCGTGACCCCATAGGTTCTTTGTGTGATTAGTCGAACAAAAAAATTGGCGTGATAGAAGCAGTGGGCGTAGCACCGCCCATGCAAAGTAGATATCTAATATCATATAACTGGGAAAGGCTCGACATTTTGCATGAGTCCCTCAGATATTAATATGAGTAGTCCAATAAAAATTGGGCGGGATGGGATAAGTGGGCGTGGCACCTCCTATATCAAAAATATGATGTACTACGAAAGCAACAGTCTTTTGACAAGTACATTAGTTATCAATGTGATTTGTCGTGGAAAATATATTGTCAAAATCAAAAATCGCGAAAACAAAAAACATATTCAAAAAAAAAGAATTAAAGAGGTAATGTGTTTGTTTGTTTGTAGGAGGTAATCTCCGTAACGACTTATCTGATCTTCCTGAAATTTTCACTGATTCTTACTGCGGATATCGGAAGTGCTACAGGCTGTATTTTTTTTAATATTTTTAGTGGGCGTGGCACCTCCCATTCAAAGTAAATTTTTAATATCATATATATAAAGTACTATGATAGAGAGAGCTTTGAAAATTTATCTTAGGTCATCTATTATTAACGTGAGTAGTCAGACAAAAAAATGGGCGGGATTGGACATATGCGCATGGTACCCCTATACAAACTTAATATTAAATGTGATATATCTGAATTACTGTGTTAGTGAGAGCCTTGGGACTTGCGTGAGCCTTTTCGTAACAATTCGGAAGGGGGGGAGGGGGAGGGTGTAGCGAAGCGCACCGGGTTACATCTAGTATATATATATATGTACAATTAAAATCAAGGATCCTCCGTATTATCATCACCTTCATAAATATAATCAGCATCTTCATAATTATCATCATCAATATCTTCATTAATCTCTTCTTCAACAGAAATCTTGGCCAAAATTAATAAATCTAGTGCCATCTGTGGTATATTATATATTTTTTTGGCATAATTTTTGCTTTTAGTGGTAACTAAAGGATCCGAACTAAGAAGTAACCTATTGAACATATCTTCATTTGACTTCTC
Source organism: Cordilura impudica (assembly GCA_963682025.1). Classification (NCBI taxonomy): domain Eukaryota; kingdom Metazoa; phylum Arthropoda; class Insecta; order Diptera; family Scathophagidae; genus Cordilura; species Cordilura impudica. The sequence continues at coordinate 42,626,092 of OY821522.1, read as the reverse complement.
CCGACTGCATTTACGAGAATAGTGTTCTCTCTAATTTTTAAAATCTTTATTTCTAGCTTCTTGAGCTTCCTCAGATAGTTGACCTATTGGCAACAAGGCGTATCTTACTATTTCTGACCCGTGAATAAGGAATTTATGTAAAGTTGGAAGCATATAATACCACGGATAGAGCTTAACAAAATGTCTGGCTGTATTCTGAGTATATTTTCTAAATTTTTCTACGTGAATCTCGTGCCCACAAGATACAGCAATAAGTATCACATGCATTCTTTCTATCATTTCTGCATCAACTTTTGTGATTTGGCAGAAACATCTGCATTTTGAAAAAACCATCTGGCAGTGTTGCCATCATTAGAGTTTCCAAAACCTGGCTTTGGTTGGTCCACGATCAGTCCAGTTTTCTCTCTAAAGTCTTTTTGAATCCGTAATTTTGTTACTGAAACCATTTTTTTATCATCATCAGACCTAGCCTGCCATTTTTTGATTGGAATTTTATATGATAAGTGAAGAAGACATTCAAAAAATCGTATCCATCCATGAAGTGTAGATAAACCAAACTCTAAAGTTTCTGTATTTACTTCTTTACCAATCATTCTATCAACTGAATTAAAATCCTTGCTTGTTGAACCACAAATGTAGCACTTTTGTGTGGATGTTGTATCCGTAATAGTATTACAAACTTTTCCATCAATCATTACTAAAATAAGTTTGTGATTTATTTTTATTGATTTTTCTCCTAATAAAACTACAGAATCCAAAAGAAGTTCAATTTCGTTTTCAACCCGTTCCTTTTCAAGTTTTGCAGTAGTTGCTGTTTCCTTTATAAATTCTATTTTTAAAGGTCTACAGAATCTAGTGGAAAATGGACGAGGATTTTGCCAAATTATTTTATCATTGCAAACTTATCTCAGTGGTACAATAGATGTAATGAATACAGAAGAATCACTAGAATTTAAGCCATGAAATGCTTGTTTATAGGAACTATGTCCAGAGCTTCCATCAAATCCCCATTTAGAAAATAATGTTATTTTGGACAGTTGTTCATGGCTTAAAGAAATAATTTCGGTTTGTTTTATCTCGACTAGACGCTCAATAGTATGATTTAAAAGATCTTGTAGACTTACTTGAGCTGAAGTTTCACAAATTTTCAAGTTATCACGTTTCGGGTAACATTTTTGTTTAGCTTGTTGAACTTTACTGTAGGAGAAAGCTTTTCTAATAATATTGTACTGGCTTCGAGTTAATTTTGCTTCTACTAGAACAGTAAGAGCTTCTTCTGCACTCAACTGCTAAGATACATTACTCATGCTTTTTTTATATTTTGTCGCTTTTGTTGGAGATGATGTAATGGGTTTTGTGTATTTGTGATGCATGGGTTTGACCAGAAGCTCTCAAACTCATTTGCGCTGCATATGTTAAAATAGGCAAAGGAACACTATCTCTAATTTCTTTACTTTTTTTGCTTTTGTGTTATCTTTACACACTTCAAATGATAGGTCCTTACCACCTCGTTTTGATGAGGATTCTTTCATTTTAACAAACGATATTGAAGCATCCAACCAATTGGCATTATATTTCAAAAATAGAGCCTCTGTTCTTTTAACTTTTTCAAACCGAGACTTAAAATCCGTGCAAAAGTAATTTAATCTTTTAAAAAAATCTTTCATATCCGTTGGGTTGACACGTTTGATTAATTCCATTCGCAGATATTTGATTTTATCAATATATTTATTAGAATCAACATTTTGCATAATATTGTAAAGTTCTCTGCGAGAAATGAAAATTGTGTTGGGACTTGTTCCTAAAATAGTAAAGTTATAACATTTTTAACAATTTAAAACTGTTATTAATTTTCCTAGTACCAAATACCTTATAATTGTTATTCACAACACTGCAAACAAAAGACATCACCAGTAAAACTGTCAATATTATTTTACGTTTTTTTATTTGGGTGTATATACATTAGAGTGGACTGAAAAACCATTTGCCCAAACTTTATATAGAATATATATAAACGTTGTCGTATCTTGCTCATTTTTTAAATGTTATGTATCAGAGTTTAGACAAGGACATCTTTTTTAAATTGAAAACTTTATTTGCAATCTGTCTTAACACTTTTAGTTTCCTGCAATTTTTTTATATTGTTCTAAAACTTTTTACCCGAGAACATTTTGTAATTTCAGAGCTTCGATTTTTCGCTCCACTATAATGTGCATGATCATTAAAATTATTTATTGTAATACTAGGTTACACATTTACAACAGCAACAATAACAATAACAATAACAATAATAGCTACGAAAATAAACACAAAACAAAAACTAAAAAAAATTTTTTGTGTTGTGTTTTCAAGGATTTTTTTTTTAATTTTATACTGGGGACTTTTAATAAAAACTTGAATATTACATTCGTTGGCAAGTATTGGCTAAATGTTTTTTTGGAATACATAAGTAGAAATCCCATATTTTACTACAATGTAAATAATTTTACCCGATCTCATCTAGAATTACGTTGAAACTCAATCTCTTTTTAAAAAATACCCTCTTTTTAGGACAATTTTCAAAAAATTATTAAAAATATTATTAAAACATTTATCTAAAATTTTTTTTTTCAATAGTACAGTCAAATACCTGAAGTTGATGCATCCACTTGAAAGAAGTTAGAATTTAAAAAAAAAAATTAAAAAAAATTAAACTTGAAATATCTCGTTTTTCACTTTTTACCACTTCCAGCAAAATTAAAAAAATTCTTCAACTTTGAGAGAGTATAGCAAGAAAAGTAAACAACGTAGAACAATAATTTTGACAGTTAGTGATGACCCATTTTATACTCTGTTATTAACTTGACCAGTTCTTCCATCATTATATTTCCTGATTTATACCTAGCAAAAACTGCAAGCTGTGCGTAACCACTTATGTCCGTGCTCTCATCTAAAGTAATTGAATTCATTTCGGCACATTTTAAATCGTAATTTATTTGAGAACAAGTATTTTCATATAATCTTAATATTCGTTCTTTAATTGTATTTCGGCTTATAGGCAACTCATTAATGCGCTTTATTATCAAATCTTTTTCTTTAAAATCAGCAAATAGGGCAGCATTACATTCCAAAAACGCTTCGTGCGATACAATGTGCTACATGAAAACTAGCAGCTGTAATGTTGTTTTTACGAATTAGAAATGTTTTAAATACATTAGCTTGTGATTTATATTCTTTTAGCTTTTGAGAAAATAATTCTTTTTTTTTCTTCTTCTGTTAAGGAAGCAAGATTTGCATGTATGTTTTCAAAATGTCGTTTTACATTGTAAGCACAAGACGTACAATTTTCCTTGCAAATTAAGCAAAGAATTTTCTTATCTATCTCAACAGCTCCGTATTTTCCAAACCATTCTGTTTGATATGGCCTTGAACTTGTATCATTCATCCTAAGTTTCTTAACCGCTGACATGCTTAATATATCTAAAGGGTTAATATTTATAATTTGAAAATGTTAAATTTGAATTGAAATAGAAACAAATTATTAAAACTAATTTTCTTACCGAAAGTTGAGAACTTAATAAATCAAGAAAACTTTATGAATCAATAATTTAAAGAGCATGCGCAAGTTACGTCTTTAGTTTGGTTAAAAGTAAAGTTAAATGATATAATATAAATAGCTAAAAAATTTATTAATTGTTTTGAAATGCCTACTGAGATATTGTTATATTCAATTAACAAATTGTGGTATTGTAGATGTACGAAGAAAACTGTATATAAAATAAAATGCAAGCAAGAAAATTGTGAAAATTTTGTAGAAGGCTTTGTAAAAGTAACATAAAATGCAAGCAAGAAATTTGTGTGTGGAAAAAAATTAAAAAATTATGTGGAAAAAATGAAAAAATTATGTGGAAAAATATTTTTTTTAAATTCCATATTTTTCCACATAATTTTTTTCATTTTTTTCCACAGAAAAAGACACACAAATTTCTTGCTTGCATTTTATGTTACTTTTACAAAGCCTACTACAAAATTTTCACACTTTTCTTCGTACATCTACAATACCACAATTTGTTAATTGAGTATAACAATATCTCAGTTTGAAAAAACTTAGAATTTAAAAATATGGTTCGAAAAAACAAAACAACTCGTGGGTCACTTAAAATTGTTGCGTGGGTCAGTGTGTGACCCGTGGGTCATAGGTTCGCCATCGCTGGTCTAGGGCAACTGGCGGTGGACCGTTTACAAAACATTAGCTGACAACAAATGAAGAGGCGATAGTCCGTTTATGTGCCCTTTCGCAGTCGGTAGAAGGTGTGTCCGGCATTGATATTGGCCTCTACGAAGAAGTTGATTTACAATTGAAGACGAAATGCCCTCAACATCTTCAAAACGGCCATTGTCTCCGGTTGTACCCACCAGTACTCCAAAACGTTTAGAATCGAAAATACTAATGAGCGTTTAAAAAAATTTTTAAATGAAGATAATAAAAGGAAGATGGAAATAAATGAAAAGCTTGACAAATTAATTAAAAAAGAAATGGAAATTGCATGTAGCCTAAGACGCAGTTATAGGGCAGTTGAAAAAGGAAACGAGTCTGTCGCAAATGCGATCGCTGATTTCAAAAACGAATTTATCCGTGTTAATACAGGAATTTTGAAATGTATGCAAGAAAAAAATGAATTGAACAAGTATGAAAAAACAAAAAAAAATTTTTAAACAATTTTAATGAAACTTACATACATTTATTTTATTTTATATGTGAATTAATGAATTTAATTTAATTTATCTAATGAATGTGAATTAATTTATGAAACCCAGTTGCCTAAAAGATAATAACTTTTGTGCCTTTATTTTAGTTTTAATGTTAATGAATTTAATTTAATGAATGTGAATTAAAAGATTAAATTTTGGTAATACTTTGTGTTTCTTATGGTAAATAAAAGTTCTATAAATTTTTATTTAAAGTTTTTTATTTTGCTATAAACTGTTAGCTATTTCATCCCTGATTCTCCGAGCTTCAGTTTGTTCTGACGTTTACGGCGGCAATGCAACGTTCACCTCTATATCGTTGGGTGGTAAATGTATGTCACTTTCGGCGTATTCCAATTTGTAGGTTCTACAGATGTTGTGTAAAGCGGAGCACACATTTGTAATTTTCACCACTTTTTCTGGCTGATAATGCAATGTGCTCATTAAGCAACGAAACCGGCTTTTTAAAACTCCAACAGTTCGCTCAATAATATTTCAAGCAGAAGAATGAGCCATATTGAATTTATATTCTATAGAATTATAGCGCGGATCCCTGTACGGTGTCAACAAAAAGGGTTCGATTCCATATCCACAATCTCCTAGAAGCTTCGATGTTCGATCACCCGACTCATATATCCTAATAAAATGTTGCCTGGCGCTACTTATATTCTACACAAATGCGTCATGGCTAGAGCCAGGATAACGTGCATCCACCGCTCGAATCTTCATTTCACCATCACAATTCTGAGTATTGATAAGTATGAATTAGTTAAATTAGAAAATATAAAATTAAAATTAATTTTTACTTACAATCATGGCGTTCATACTATAATACCCCTTTCGATTTAAGTATAAATGCTCGTTTATACTAGGCTTTATAATTTTTACGTGTGTCCCGTCAATGCACCCAATGATAGAAGCAATTTTATATTTACTGTAGAAATGGTTTCTTGATCTGCGTTTTTCATTGGTGTCCATTTCCAGCTGGACCCACTGAGGACAAATGAACCGCTCCATGACATTGAGCACATCACCTAAAATTGTTGATACTGTGCTTCTACATATACTTATACTTGAATCGTTCTCGACTGATCTCTGATACGATCCTTCCGCTAAAAACCGTAACGAAGCAGCAAGTTGCACAATAGGAAGTATTTTAGAATGGGACAAATGTGCTTTAGTAGTGTCAAGTACCATACGAAATGCTTCTTTGTTTAACCAATAATTAGCTACAAATCTACAAGGCAGCACTAAATATGAGCGCACAATAAAGAAAAATGTACTTACGCTGCCTCCGGCAGCTCAAGTGGATTGCTGCATTCTCTTAGAATTTTTCTCGTCACCTTTTCTGAGCGCTCTTCTTCTAATAACAAAAATGCTACAACTGCTGAAGCCATTATATTTATGGCCACTTATTTCTTTTTTTTTAAATTATTTAATAAAATACAATATTGTTGACATTTCAATGAAAACAATACAGTTTTTTTAATTTTTCTGCACTAAAGTAAAATCAAAAATTGTAAACATCTATACTTTTGTAAGCAACAGCTGATTCGAACATTGGTTTTATTTTCATTCGAAATTAACGAAACCTACTTGGTTTCATGACACCAAATAAAACCAACATTGGTTGCAAAAACGACAATTATGAAAACCGACATGGTTTCTATGACACCCCTGTATATCTTCATAAAAATCATCCGTACAAATAATCAATCAGTATATACACAGTTAAGTATCTCCTTTGATTTATATTTAGGTCTTATATAATCATCTAAAATTGAAAAATACCATGTAAATATACAGTTTGTCAATAAAATCATTGTACATGTAGAAAAAATTAAAAACTTCAAAAGACACATTGATTTCTAATTCAAGTAACCAATTTTTTTGTTTATTTATTTTTTTCATTTTAGCTCTTATATATCGTCTTGCCAGTGCAATACTGTAACAACACAAAACATATAGTTTTGAGATATTACGTTTTAAAGTTTTATCGTTCAGTATAATTTGTTCTGTGTAATTTTACTGAAAACAGTAAAATTTTGAGATGTTATTATATTCATCTGATTCTTTGAGTCTGTTCTAGTCCACTACATCAGTTTTCGAAAAACAGTAACAGGGAAAACAATTGCATCATTACCGATTGGTACACAAAATCAATATCATCTGGACGACTGATAAACTTTCACTCAACACAGCCAACATCACAGATGTTATATCTATATGGGGACTAGGTCCAAAAATGTACCAATCTTGATCATGTTTGGTAAAGTCTCTTGTATTTTGCAAAAATATATACAAACAAAATCTGAGAAGAACCAGTGCAATATTATTGTTTTTTGATAGATTTAAGTGAAGATCGGGAACCAGCTCTATATGGGGCCTATGACTAAGAGTTGTCCCATAGGGATCATTCCGGACGGACGGAAATCGTTAAATCGAATCAGATAGTGATTCTGATTCGATCGGTATAATTAAAGATGGGTCTAGGTGCAATATATTTGGTAGTTACAAACAGCAGCACAAAGTCATTATACCCAAACCACATAGTGGTATAAGGTATAAAAAGAACAACAACGCAATATAGTGTATGAAATTAAATGTATGGGCAACACAGAGGAAAGCTGTGCACAACATTGTAATGAAAGCGAACATACGGCTGATCTAGTAAATGTTAGAATATTAGACAAGGAACGACGGGAAAATAAACGATACACATTGGAAAGCCTTCGGATACAACAACAAATAAACTGTGCAATAAACAAAAAAGAAGACAAAGATAAAACAAACGCAAATTATACAATAGCTTTATTTTAGTTTCTAACTTTCAGCTGTGATACTATTTTAAGACATTTCTGCTGCGATATTTACTTTTATTTATTTTCTACATTTGCTTTAAATTAATTTTGTGTTTTATGTTATGTATGTAAGACAGAATATATTGTTTATTAAATGTATTAAATTTGACAAAAAAGACTATATGTGAGTAAAATGTTTGTATAAAAATGTATTATGTATTTTTGAAGTTTGTTATTCAGCCCAATTCTAAACAAAAATTCCGCATGATATATCTCACTTCTCCATTTTCCCCTATTATGAATAAAAATTCCTTCGGAAAAAAAATTCGATGGTGAAAAAGTAGTTATTCTCAATGCACTTGATTTTAGTTTTTTCCCTCAAAAAATTTCCCTTGCAAAACAGACGGGAGTTAACATAAAAATAAAAAAAGTATTTTGATAAAACAAACAAATTAATATTTTAGCGTTCTTGTAGGTTGAAGGCCACAAATAAAGCACAACTTCAACTTTTGTTAACTTTAATGAAATCCATTCCAGGCATTGATTGCGTTTTCCATAAATTCAGCCCGCAATTGAATTCTAATTGAATTCTAATCTCATAGCTCCTTAAAATAAATTTATATTCGTTTGCACACACAAAAAAAAGAAAATTTATGGTCAATAAGCAAAACAACTGGCTTCGAAATTCGATGATGCCACTTATTAATTTTTTTGTTCACGCGGAATTTATAATTGGAGAATTTTTTTCTCGAGAAAAGTGTTTTCCGTGAGAATGAAATTCCTTGAAAATATTCGTAATTGGGAGATTAACTTATGGTTCTTTCGTTGTGTTTTCTCCTAACGTTGCCAGATTAATAAAATTATCCCTGAGGATGTTGAGAATCTCCAACGAAACTTCGGATGAATAATGAATAAATAGTCTTTTATTTACTTTAAAAACAAATGACCTTTATTTATTTTTTATTTTTATTTATTTATTGGAACTGCTCCATACACAAGACTAAAAGTCTTATTTTGCAGTATGGAACTGATTGTATTTAAAATTATAAAATCGTTAATAAATTAATAACTAATTACAAATTTTCTTTATATAAAATGCAAAGAACAATAAGATTAAAATTAAAGAATAAAGTTGAAATATTTGAAATTTAATTTAATCAAATGTATTATAATATCAAATAATATTTAATGTTTTAAATTGTTATGCTGAAAACAGTTTAAAAATATTTTCTTTAAATTTTCGTGCGTTACTTAAAAGTTGAGAGCTATGGGGTATAGAATTCCAGAGAGATACTGCGAATATGTAGAAATGCCACTCCGATATTAAACTTTTATATCTAATTGATCTAATTCTTTTTCCCCTGCTTATATCTGAAATATAAAGTTTGTCGTACAGATGTTCCGGTTTGTGGGTATACACTATTTTATGTAAAAAAACTAAAACTCTTATATTTAAAAGATTATCTAAAGAAACGCCATATAGCTGCGATGAAAACAAAGATACACTAGAACGTCTGTTAAGTCCATACACATATCTGATTATGTTGTTAAATGCAACGTTCAATTTCCTTTTACTAATTGTATCACATTTCGCAAATAGCTCACAACCATACAGTAAAACAGGCATCAGATAAGTTTTGGCAAGTAGGATTCTTATTTTCATAGGTGTACAATGCTGGGTTTGCCACAGAGTTCTAGTCATAGAGAAAGTACGACCACAGGCATAGTTAATATGGTTCGACCACGTAAGAGTGTCATTAAAAACAATACCTAGATTCTTAGCAGATTTAACGATTTCAATTTTCTGATTATTTATAATTATATTAGGTGTAATATTTAGTTTGGAAAGTCGCTTTTGAATTACAATGCATTTTGATTTTTTCGGATTTATCTCTAATCCATTTGCCGTTGCCCATGTATAAATACGATGGAGTTGCTGATTAATAGAGATAATACACTGGTCGATTAGGGCATTACTACAGCTGGTATAAAGCTGAACGTCATCCGCATACATTCTTACATTACAATTTGTTAAAATGCCTGGGAGGTCATTTGAGTACAATGAGAATAATAGTGGCCCAACAATGGACCCCTGAGGTACGCCCCTTGCTACAGGCAGTGTCATTGAATTTTGGATTCTAGTTTCAACATACTGATACCTGCCACGTAAGTATGTTGACAATAACTGAGTAGCGGTCGAAGAAAAATTAAAAAAGTTTTTAAGTTTGTAACAAGGAATGTTATGATCCACGGTATCAAACGCTTTTGAATGATCTAAAAGTATTAAAAATGTAGTCTTGCCATCATCAAGTTTCTCCCTAATCTCCTCTGTAACATCAACTAAGGCTGTTAGGCAGCTGTGTTTCCTCCTGAACCCAGATTGACGATCTGTTAGCAAGTTATTGTCATCCAAGAAACTAGTCATTTGTTTGTGCATAATACGCTCGAATACTTTAGAGAGAAATGGAAGAATAGCTATTGGTCTATAATCGGAACCAGCTTTGGGTATAGGAATGATTTTAGCTATTTTCCAATTCGATGGGAAGTGGCTTGTAGTTAATATTTTGTTAAAGAAAAAAGTTATAATTGGAAGTAGCTGAGGTAAAAGAATCTTGAGAAACTTAGGATTAATCCCGTCCACTCCTATAGAGTTCGATTTTATAGACAATAAACTAGATAAAACGTCGCATTGGTCTACTGCAGCAAAAGAAAAAAAAGATTCAGCATCGTTATTCGAGTGACTATTGATATAGTAATCTTTATCTGCTTGAACCATAGGAACACTTAAAAACTTTGTATTAATTGTATCTGCATCAACCGAACATGGTTCTCGATGCGTAGATTTACCGATACCAACTTCGCGTATCGTTTGCCATGTTCTTTTGGAGCCAATGGCAGAAGAAAATTTTTCAGCATAAAAATTGGATTTGGCCTTTTTAATCATTTTATTTGTGTTTCTCTTAGCAGTCAGATAATCATCATGTAATGTTGTTGTTTTAAATCTTTTCCAACGTGCATAGACAAAATCTCTTTGATTGATACAATCTTTAATTTCAGAAGAAAACCAGGGTTTTTGTTTATTACTAATAATCTTCGATTTTATTGGTACAGTTAGATCGAACAGATAATTTATGTTTTGCTCCAGAAAAGAGAGTTGGTCATCCACAGAATTTAAACAATACAAAGCATTCCAATCAATATTAAAAAATTCTTCCTCAAGGAGTCTAAAATTGATGTTTTTAAAGTCTCGAAAAGTAATCCTCTCAACTTGTATAACAAGTTGGAAATTGTAAGTCATGAAAATAAGATCATGCTTGGAAAAACATGATGCAGACAGTTGATCGTAGAGTAGTATATTAATTTCATTACTCACAAGAAACAAATCCAAAAGCGTATTAATAGTTGCAGTGAAGTGTGTAGGATGTAAGATATTAGGTGATATTAAACCAATCGAGGCACATTCATCAGAGAAACTACAATCTACCAGAAGGTTTGAATTAAAATCTCCTGCTATGATAACATCATCGTACAAAGCTGTTTGCGTTTCCAAAGTTCGAAAAAATCGCCTGGTACAAAGATTCTTATTAGGCCTGTAAACACTCCCTAAAAGCAATTTCCTACCTTCATTATTTACCTCGATAAATAGATACTCAATTAGATTTAGAGGATCTGTATTATCTATGTCCTCAAAATCACAATTTTCCTTAGATGTACATTTGATGCTAAAAGAAATCCCCTTTTTTATGTACATAGCAACGCCCACTTTAGACAGTTCTGAAAACCTTAAGAAATATTTACCAAAAAAAAAGTCGATAAAACTTATAATCCAGTAACATTTTGAGTTGTAACAATATTGCACTGGCAAGACGATATGTTTTTAAATGTAATAAATACAAAAAAAGTTCAACTTCATTGAAAAATATTTTTATGAATGTGGTATGGACTAGAATGGACTACTACGGACAGACAAGGGTTAAACAAATACAAACAGACAGGGAGAAAATAAGACAAACAAGAGAACAGACAGACATGGTATTGAAATACGATTAAACAAGACGGACAGTTGTAATGAATAAGTTGTGAGAAGCAGAAGAATCAGCGGAAGTTTTAACAATTTGGTCGAAAATGTAAAACTTATAACTAGACTTATAATTAAACCTATACGAAAACTTATAACTAAACTTATAATTAAACCAATACCTAATCTTAAAATAAGTTTGTAATTAAAACATTTTAATACCGAAATTATCATAAAATAAATAGGCTAAACAACAAACATTACCACAATTGGGGGCTCAACCGGGATGAACAAAACTAGCCACAGACATACAATAAAATATATTGTTTCAAAAAAAGGAGGAGAAGATAATATCCACTAAAACATTAAGGATCAATATTAAACAAGTAAAAAAAACAATACAATAAGTAGAGTGGAAAGTTTAAAAGACTACAGCAACAATAGTATAAAGAAAAAAATCCAAAAATTTAACTAAAAAGAAGTTTCTAGACAAGTGATGCGTGTAGATTCTAAGTGCACATACATATGTACATATTTAGCATTTTCAAATATCAGTAAAACTGTACCACAAATTGAATTTATAAACAAGTTAGAAAATTATAGTCGGTCTAGACCGACTATACGATACCCTATACCATGCGTTTAGAAACCCAATCTCTTAGGCCCAACTAACTGGACATAGAAAATAAGCAAAAACCAAATTTGAGTGGGATTTTTATTAATTTTTTTGGCTGCAGATATGAAGAAGTTCATATCGGATGCTATATCTATATGGGGACTAGGTCCAAAAATGAACCGATCCTGATCATGTTTGGTAAAGTCTCTTGTATTTTGCAAAAATATATACAAACAAAATTTGAGAAGAATCAGTGCAATATTTTTGTTTTTTAATAGATTTAAGTGAAGATCGGGAAGCAGCTCTATATGGGGCCAAAGGGATCATTTTTGGACTACTCATTAATAGATGTAATGAACGAATACAAACGCAATTTGAGTAAGATCTATATGACAATAAGGATCTTATGGCAATTTATGTCGATTTCATAGGGGTAATTTGTTTGGGGGCTAGGTCTGAACATGGACCGATTCTCTGTAATTTCAATAGCGTTCATCCCATGGCCGATAAAGGCTTATATACCAAATTTCATCGAAATATATTCATATTTGCGACCTGCAGTTTGATTAAAAGGTTTACATGGACACACAGACGGACGGACGGACATTGTTAAATCAACTCAAAAAGCGATTCTGATTCGATCGGTATAATTAAAGATGGGGCTAGGTCAAATATTTTTGGTTGTTACAAACAGCAGCACAAAGTCATTATACCCAAACCACATAGTGGTATAGGGTATAAAAAAGTAATAAATAAGACACACAAAAAACAACAAAACTCAAAATTCACACGAAATTACTAAAAATCCGCTTAAAACACAAAAACGAAATCATTACAAAATACCGCATAAAACACAAAAACAAAATCATCACCAAAACACCGCTTAAAACACAAAAACAAAACCATTACAGAAACTAGAAAGAAGAAAACCTAAAATACTCTTAACTACGTTCATAAAAAAGTAAACGTAAGGTGAAGGAGAAAAACCACACACAACGAACCAACTATATTATCCGAGAGCAGCGAGAGAGCAGAATGGATGCAGTGCAGCGTTCACCGCTGCACAGTGGTTCAAAACCAAAAAAAAAGTGGTAATAAGTCTGGAACTTCTAAACTGTTGGCTGGATTGGAATAGTATATTCTAGGCGATTGTAGTCAAGGATATAGGCTTTCAAAATAATAATATTTGAGATACCCTGTTGTAACACAGGGTGAGCTACAGGGTGCCAAAGTCGACCACCTCGAGGTGGAAAATGCTTTCAAAGCTTGTAACTTTTATAAATACGAAGTGATTTTTACGTTTTTTAAATTTTTCCAATAACCATTAAATTATTAACAAAAAACATGCTTATACTACCTAGTTATCGCTTATGGTTTAAAAAATATTTGATTTTAAAAATCAACATTTGAACTTTTCACCAAATTCTTTCTTGGTTTTTCGCAAATAACATTTTTATTAAAATAGATAAAAAAAATTCTAAAAAATGTGGCGATAGCCAGTACTTTTTAAAAAAATACGTTGAAGTACTTTTTGAATTATTTCAAACCGTTTAGTGAGCACAAAATCTTAAAGTTGACTTTTTGAATCAGGTTCTAAAAATTGCAAATTTTTGCCAAAAAATACCCTTCATTCTTTCACTTTTTTCTCACAACCTTGGTAAAAGATGTATATATTTTTCTACATATTTTAAAAGAATATGCTTCAAAAATGGTTGTAAGCGAAATTTTTAATATTTTTGGACATGCACCCTACGTCCAGCATTGGACGAAATTGGGCAATTTAAAAAAAAAAAAACTAAGTTTTAAAAGTTAATACAAAAATATCCGCTCGATTTCTTCAAATATTTCACCGCAGTATTAAAGCTCCAAATATTTTTATTTATTTGCCGTAATAAAATTCACCGCCGTTACATAAACGTGGTCAGGAGGGCTTTTGTTTATTGATTCAGAACGGCATTCAAATTATCTAAAATACTTCAAAAAATCAGTTAATAATAACGTTAATAGTTTTTGAGATATTTATATTCAAATTTCAGAAAAAAATATAGAAAAACTATGGTTTTTCGTTTTTTTTTTGGTTTTTTTGGTAAAGGGTTCCCAAAATTTTTGAATTTTACTTATTATTATATATATTGTTAAAGAAGACATATTTATCTATTCAACGATATATAACATGTCTGTCAAATATATTGCAACATGCTGAAATAATCACCCCAAACCACACTCCACAGGCAAAAATTTAGCTATTTCTCTATTTGTTCATATAAATGGTCATTTACATAGTGAATGATATATTTTTTATTGTTTTTTGGTAAAGGGTTGCATACGTTTTTATTACTTCAAATAATTTTATATATCTTTTCAAAGAAGGTATAATTATAAGTTAATGGTGTATGAAATATTTACCTAATGAGTTTCAACTGATCATAAAATTGCCCGAAACTCTGATACCTATTGCAAAATATCTGTAATTCACAGTACCTTTTTATGCAAAAAAAAACAGGTAAAAGCCAAATCCTTAGATTCATTAATACAAAATGTAAGTATTGGTTGAAGTACCTGCCCGATATATTACCTTTCAAAAAGTATTTTCAGTATATAACCATGAGTTTCTTGTTTATTAAGATCACTTACGTATAATCTATCATGGAGGTTACATTAAAGTATTATTCACTTTGCAAAGTTATTTGGGAAAATCCTTCCGATTCTACTATTCATTCATCACGTTCGGAAAAAGTCTCGAAATTATTTTTTACAATTAACAACACTTACGGTTTAAATGTGAGATCTGAAGATGTTGAAAATTTTTACAAAGCTTACGAAAGAAGATTTAGCCAATCGGGTTTATCAAAATCAAAGTTTATGTCTAAAAATGAAGAATGGTTGAAAACGGGCCTCACAGTACAAATTGAGAAAAAAGGCATTTGGTCGACCTAAAAAGGACTACGAAAATGTTCAGTCAAGGACAAAAAAGAAAAAACAAGAAGAAATCATTAGTAACCATTCGCCTAATGAAATTAAGGATTCTTTTAAATCAGCCTTGACACGCACGCAACCAAAGGAAGCTGCTAAAATTGTAGATGTGTTACCAACTGCATCTCCTAAGCGGTTGAAGCGTATGGTGCAAAGTATTTCAACGCCAAAATCGTCAACATTATTTACAGAAGAGGATGCGTTAGCTCTTATTTTAAATTTGGGATTGACAAGAAATAAATATGGTATTTTGAGAAAAGCTCTCAAAGAAAAAGGATTTGATATTTTTCCTACCAGCAGAGCCATAAAGGAAACAAAAAATAAAATTCTACCATCTAATGTCAAATCCAATACTGAAAGTGCAAATTTTGGATTAGCGGAACTGCTTGAAAACACTGCATCTAGAATAATATCCACATTTAGCAAAGAAGAAATAGAAATATGCAACAATTCAGAAGTTACGTTAATATGTAAATGGGGATGCGATGGAACATCTGGATTTTCTGAGTATAGACAACCAAGTGGAAGCAATTCAGAAATAGATTTTTCAACAATTTTTATGACATCATTAGTACCATTAAAAATGAGGCTATATAATGAGACAAGTTCTTCTTCTAGTGAGAGAGAATATCAGGACATATGGAGTAAGTTAAGTGAGTATACAAAGGAAGACAAAATTACAACACAAAGCTTAGTGAGTTCAGTAAATCAGGAAATTTCGAGATTGTCTCCAGTTTTTGTGGAAATATCTGGAAGTGTCATTAAAGTGTTATTTCAACCACTTTTTACAATGATTGATGGGAAAATAGCCAATGCAGATATAACATCTACTTGGAAATGTAATATATGTGGAAAGAAAAGTTCAGAATTTTATAACAGTTGGGATGAAATTCCTATTAATGAAAATGCTTTAAAATTTGGAATACGACCACTTCATGCAAGAATACGATTTATGGAATATTGCTTGCATCTCGCATATGATCTAAAATACCGGCAAATTCCAGGACAAGAAAATATACCAGTTAAAAATAATACTGATCTACACGCCATACGAAAAACTGAGAAGAAAAGAATTCAGGATGAATTTAAAATGCAACTTGGTCTAATTATCGATAAGCCTCTTTGTGGCTATGGAAGTTCAAATGATGGTAATACAGCAAGACGTTTCTTTGAAGATCCCGAAACTACTTCTTTGATTACTGGCATTGACACGGCTTTAATCGCACGGTTTAAAGTAATATTAGCTGTCATTAATAGTAAACAACAAATTAATGCGGATAAATTGAAAATATATGCTAGTGGAACTACGGAATTAATAATGAACTTATATCCTTGGAGGCCAATGACACCAACTGTACATAAAGTATTAGCTCATGGGAAAGAAATAATAAAAAATAGCATCCTGCCCTTGGGAGAACTGACTGAAGAAGCACAAGAAGCTAGAAACAGAGATGTCAAACACTTTAGACTTTTTAATACCAGAAAATGTAGCAAAGAAGCCCAAAATTCCGATTTAATGGAATATTTATTGATATCATCAGAACCAGTAATATACTCCATAAGAACAAAATGGTTACCAAAAATAAGCCTTGAAATAGAAAATGATGATCTTTTGATATTTCCGATTGTTTTGTAGAAAATAACTAGTAAAAAAGCAGAAAATTGTTATGTAATTTTAAGCCTATTCTAAAACAAATAAAAAATACTCATTAAACAAAATTTAGTTATATTTGTTACTTAATAATGAAAATATCTTAGGCATTGGCTTTTTACCTGTTTTTTTTTTTGTATAAAATCAGCATCAGAGTTTCGGGCAATTTTATGATCAGTTGAAACCCATTGGGTAAATATTTCATACACCATTAACTTATAATTATACCTTCTTTGAAAAGATATATAAAATTATTTGAAGTAATAAAAACGTATGCAACCCTTTACCAAAAAACAATAAAAAAAAATATGTCATTCACTATGTAAATGACCATTTATATGAACAAATAGAGAAATAGCTAAATTTTTGCCTGTGGAGTGTGGTTTGGGGTCATTATTTCAGCATGTTGCAATATATTTGATAGACATGTTATGTATCGTTGAATAGACAAATATGTCTTCTTTAACAATTTATATAATAATAAGTAAAATTCAAAAATTTTGGGAACACTTTACTAAAAAAACCAAAAAAAAAACCAAAAACCATAGTTTTTCTATATTTTTTTCTGAAATTTGAATATAAATATCTCAAAAACTATTAATGTTATCAAAATGATTTTTTGAAGTGTTTTAGATAATTTAAATGCCGTTCTGAATCAATAAACAAAATATAAAAATAACTAATCCTAATATGTTTTTTATGTTAACAAAAAAAATTCGTATGAAAATTTGACTTTTTTCACCATTTAAGCCCTCCTGACCACGTTTATGTAATGGCGGTAAATTTTATTGCGGCATATAAATACAAATATTTGGAGCTTTAATACTGCGGTGAAATATTTGAAGAAATCGAGCGGGTATTTTTGTATTAACTTTTAAAACTTAGTTTTTTTTTAAAAAATTGCCCAATTTCGTCCAATGCTGGACGTAGGGTGCATGTCCAAAAATATTAAAAATTTCGCTTACAGCCATTCTTGAAGCATATTCTTTTAAAATATGTAGAAAAATATATACATGTTTTACCAAGGTTGTGAGAAAAACGTGAAAGAATGAAGGGTATATAAAATATATATGTATATAAAAAGATTTACAATTTTTAGAACCTGATTCAAAAAGTCAACTTTAAGATTTTGTGCTCACTAAACGGTTTTAAATAATTCAAAAAGTACTTCAACGTGTTTTTTAAAAAGTACTGGCTATCGCCACATTTTTTTAGAATTTTTTTTATCTATTTTAATAAAAATGTTATTTGCGAAAAACCAAGAAAGAATTTGGTGAAAAGTTCAAATGTTGATTTTTAAAATCAAATATTTTTTAAACTATAAGCGATAACTAGGTAGTATAAGCACGCTTTTTGTTAATAATTTAATGGTTATTGGAAAAATTAAAAAACGTAAAAATCACTTCATATTTATAAAAGTTACAAGCTTTGAAAACATTTTCCACCTCGAGGTGGTCGAATTTGGCACCCTGTAGCTCACCCTGTCTTACAACAGGGTATCTCAAAAATAAATATTTTGAAAGCCTATATCCTTGACTATAATCGCCTAGAATATACTATTCCAATCCAAACAATAGTTTAGAAGTTCCAGACTTATTACCACTTTTTTTTGGTTTTGAACCACTGTGCGCTGGCATAATTCGATATCTATAATTATAATAGGCTAGGCGATTTCTTGTGATCGATGTTTTGTTCTGCCTTTTTATCCCGATTTTGACCAAACGTATATTATTTGAAAGGTATTTCTTTTTAGCTGTCTCGCAGATTTACAGATTTTTAAATTTTGTCCCTTATTTTGAGTAAATTGCATTAACTACTTGCTACTAACACATATTTATTAAAAAATGAGTTTGTTTTTTCTGTGTTGCTTTGTGAATTGGTTTTAATTGATTAGCATATCTTTAGGGTCTTAATTTAAAGAAAAAATAAAATTTCCTAGAATTTGCGCTTGAATTTCGAGGGCTGGAATCTGCTAATATGTATAATTCTCTTTATTTTATCTTTTTTAATCATCAATAATATGATGTTTATATTGTATTTTATTAAAAAATTTGTGGATTTGAGGAAATTTGCGTGTAATAGGAAATGTATAGAAGTTTCAGATGATTTGTAATTTTTAAAGAGACGTGTCAATAAGATCAGAATTATGAAGTATTGAGTGACGTTAATGAGCAACTTAGAGCTAAAAGATTGATTTGAACTTTTCTTTTGTGAATAGTAGAGAGAATATATATATAGAATATATATGTATATAAAAAGAAAAGAGAACAGATTTAAATCTTACATAAAGGGTCCGCCATCTAACGTTTTTTTTTCAACTAGTGCTTATTTCGTGAATGGTAACAGTTAGCTCATGTCTGATTTGACAGATAATTAGTTTTATCCTTCCGCTGAACGAATATGGTTGTGTATACGCTTGAACAACGCTGGGAAATATTGCGAAATTACTTTGAAAATCATGGTAATGTTGCAGAATGTGTGCGAAAATTACGTACGGATTTTGGAAGAAGAGAAGCACCGTCAGCTCCGTATGTTCGTTATCTTGTGAAAAAAAAGTGAAAGAAACTGGCATCCTCATCGATAAACCAAAGCGTGAAAAGGCAAAAACAGTGCGTACACCCGAGAATATTGCTGCGGTGGCAGAAAGTGTGCGTGAAGCGCCATCAACATCAGTTCACCGTCGTTCTCAAGAATTGAACATTTCGGAGGCATCATTGAGACGAATTTTGCATAAAGACCTTGGTATGACGCCATACAAAGTCCAATTGGTTCAGGAGTTGAAGCCAACTGACCATCCAATGCGTTTTCGTTTTTTCGCTTCGCTAAGTGGGCCTGCGGTCGACTTACAGAAGATGCCGATTTTGCCAAAAAAATCATCTTTTCAGATGAAGCTCATCAATTTTGACAAGCAAAATTGTCGCATTTGGGTCACAGAAAACCCGCACGCATACATTGAAAAGCCGATACACCCAAAACGAGTCACTGTTTGGTGCGGATTTTGGTCCAGAGGCATAATTGGGCCATTTTTCTTCGAAAATGAGCAAGGAGTAGCCGTTACAGTCAATGGCGATCGTTATCGGGCCATGTTGAACGAATTTTTGTTCACAAAAATTGAAGAGGAGGATATTGGCAACATGTGGTTTTAACAGGACGGCACTACGTGCCACACAGCCGAAGCTACACTCGATGTTTTGCGCCCTGTTTTTGATTGTACTTTCAAATAAATTTGAGATAATATTCAGTAGTTTTTTTTTATAGCATTTTCAAAAAAAAAAAAAAGTTATTTGGCGGACCCTTTATAAAGGTTTTTTACTCAAAAAATTAGTTTAAAAGAAAAAATTTAACGAAAAATAAAAATAAGAAAGGAGTTTTAGCTTGTCATAACTATTTTTCAATAATATAATAATTTAATATTAAACGTCAATTTAATTCATATATATTATATATTATTCGATTTAAGTATTAAACTATTAATAATATTTTATGAACCGCTGATTGCACGCTTTAAGATATGGGCAGAGACGAAATATTGGGTTTGAATATAGAGGGACTGAAAGGTAAGTTAGATGAATAAGGATTACCAAAAACAGGTAACAAAACTATTTTACAAGATCGACTTTTAAATCATTTCAATTCAATGAGGGATACGGGCGATGAATCCGATTATGATGAAGCTTCTTCGGTTATCGCCGATAATGTTGCGATGGAACCTGCAAGTACTTTTTCATTAAGAGATACTGGGACTCGGAGATACTGGAACTCAGAAGTCAATCTGGCATAAGGGATTGGAACTCCTTGAAACATATTTTAAAGAGGGAATTAAGTAAGAGACTTTTCCCATTGGAAATCCACAGAATTTTGAGAAGTCGTAAGAAGGCAGGGGAGACGTTACATGAATATTTATATTGTGTACAGGAAATTGGTCAGCCTATAGGTCTAGATGACGAAAGTCTTATCGAATATTTTATAGAGGACATTGGTGATTATAAGTCCAATGCGGCTATCCTGTACCAGGCTAGGTCCATGAATGATCTCAAAAATAAAATTGAAGTTTACGAAAAAATACGCTCACCTAAGTCATCAAACTTAAAAATGATTCGACCGAAAACAGTCAATGAATAATGGGAATGCTAAGCGCTGTTTTAAATGTGGTGAAAAAGGACATTTGTCCAATGTATGCACGAGCGCACAGGTAAAATGTTTCAAATGGCAAGGTTTAGGACACAAATCTTTCGAGTGCAGACCTTATATTAATAAAGAGAAAAATGAGGGCAATACTAGAAGTGTCAAAGATGGAAATGTACATACGTTGTCAGATGATATCACTACCCCATCGGAGAGAATTTTTAAAGACATAAACATTTTCAACAAGACTATGTCTGCAGTAGTAGATACTGGTAGCGATATTTGTGTCGTACGTTATGACGCTCTTTTCCTATTAGGTGAATTCGATCTTAAGCCTTGTATGAAAACTTTAGTCGGTATAGGTGGTAAAAGTATATCTACAATAGGAAATTTTACTACATTGTTGGAATCGATGATGTCGAGTTAAGTATAACCTTCCATGTCGTCAGGGAAGGAGATATTTTGTATTCGGTAGTTTTAGGGAGTGATATTTTACGTCAAGTGGATCTGATCATAGATTCAGAGGGAGCAAAATTCCGACGTAAGAATGAATCAGTAGAGATGGTTAATGTTGATGATTCTGAGGATGTCTCTCCGACAACGGAAGTGATACATTTTTATGACATCAACATATTTATTTATTTATTAAGCCAATGGATTAAATCCTTACAGACTATTTAATTGTGTTTAACTTAAGCTATTTACAAAATATTGTGTAAGAAACAGATAAATCATGAATTCAGAAAAATAATTATGTTACGTTTAATTACATATGTATTCAAGGAAAAGTCAATAAATTGAGAAAGATTATTATAATTATTGCATAATCTCCGCAAAGGATCAGCAATGGAAAAATTTGATCGGCAAGATGGAACATAAAGCAGGTTGAAATGGTGGGAAAAACGTTGAGGAACATTATATACGATGTTGTTAACAAGAAACTCAGAGCAAACTTCTCCATTGATGAGGTTTATCATAAAGGTTACATTCAGCATAGTTCGACGACTTTTTAAACTTGGTAATTTAATTAAAGAAAGTCTATTAGGATATGACGGAAGCTTATAGGTAGAACTCCACTGCATACCACTTAAACAGAATAGAAGGAATTGTTTTTGAACAGATTCAATGTGTTGGCTATGGATGTTATAGTGAGGATCCCAAATGATAGAGCCATATTCCAAAATTGGTCTTACTAAAGATATGAACAATTGTTTGGTAATGTAGGGATCAACAAATTCCTTTGCCCAACGCTTAATAAAACCAAGAACACCTCTAGCTTTATTTACCGTCATGGTTATGTGAGGAACAAAACTCAGTTTAGCATCAAGTTTTATACCGAGATCCAAAAAATTATCGAGTCGCTCCAACTGGTATCCACCAAGAGCATAGTTAACTGCAATAAAATTACATCTCGAAAAACGCATGCATTTGCACTTTTTCAGATTCAGCTCCATTAAATTATGATTGCACCACTTAAAAAAATTATCAAGATCACATTGCAGATAGATATGGTCAGCATATTGTTTAAAACTATAAAATATTTTGATGTCATCAGCGTACATCAATATATAGCAGAAGTGTATAACTTTTGGAAGATCATTAATAAAGAGGGAAAATAAAATTGGACCAAGATGGCTGCCTTGCGGAACACCGGAAATAACAGAAATGTATTTTGAAGTATTATTATTGAATTTAACACTTTGTTTTCTTCCCAAAAGATATGATTTTATCCAGTTTAAACTGTAAGGAGTTAATCCCAATAAATTCAACTTAATGAGAAGGAGTTCATGGTTGACTCTATCAAACGCCTTGCTAAAATCCGTATAGACAGCATCAGTTTGTTTCTTTTCAGTAAAACCGCGATTAATTAAAGTTGTTAGATGAAGAACATTAGTTGTAGTAGAACAACCTTTCCTAAACGCGTGTTGAAATGGTGACAGAATTGAAGATGTATGATGGCATAGATAATCCGTAATAAATTTCTCAAATAGTTTGGGTAAAGCACTTAATTTGGGAATTCCTCTATAGTTCGTAACATCAGACTTGTTTCCAGATTTAAATTAGGGGATAATATAAGATTCCTTCCATAATTTAGGAAAATAACCAGATCTGATCGATGCATTAAACAATAATGATAGAGGCTTTACTAAGTTATCAGCACAGCGATTTAAGATGCAGCTGGGTACACCATCTGGTCCGTGATAAAAAAAAGTTTTAGTTTTTTCATACTAAGTAAAACATCACTTGAATTAATTTCGGGAAAAGATATTGGTTGACCTGAAGTTATAGGAAAAGCATAGTCGTTAGAGTTGTCATATTTAGCATCCGAATAAGTACTAGCAAAAAAATCAGCAAACATATTACTTATAACGGTATCATCACTAGATTCGAGTTCAAGAAATTTAATAACTGAAAGATATCCTTTAGATTTTCTTTTAGAATTAGCGAAATTGTAGAACGATTTAGGATCACTTTTAAAATTGTGTTTCATTTTGTTTAGATAATTATGGTATAAAGAGGTATTGAGTATATTGTAATCTGCACGATAAATAGAGTATTTTCTATAATCTACTAGGGAACCAGATTTTTATATTTTTTATAATATTTATTTTTTAAATTTTTAATCCGAGACAACTGCCGAGAGTTCCAGGGAGGACCAGTATGTTCATAGACAGTATGCTTTGGTACACATTTATCAAAAAAGAGTAAATAGTTTTGTATTACATCCAATGAATGTTGAGAATTATCAGAAGTCGATAATAACTTGTACCAGTTAGTTCCATCAATTACATTTTTTAGTTCAGCATAGTTGAATTTTTAAAACAAAACACTTTATCATTTTTAATACACATTTCAGGTACATATTGAAAGGGCATTGAGTAGTTAATTTCAATTGTAGGATGATGGCGATCCTCGGGCAAAGTGATTGGTTCAGAACAAAATAATTCACAATCAAACGGATATATTAACAAATACTAAATCCAATAATTTACCACTGTCGTTGTACACATTATATATTAAATGAAGACATAGATCAAATAAATCGTTAATGAAGTTGTCGTGCCACTTTTTAGTTTTTATTGGGATCAATTCAGGAGCTTCCAGAGAATACTTCCATGATATAGAAGGTAAATTGAAATCGCCTACAACAAAAATTGTATTGTTTGGATCAACAAGTATTGAAACAGATTTGATAGCTTCAGCATGTATATTGTACATTAGTTCACTAGAGTTAGGAGGTAAGTAAGAGCAGGTGAAGTATATTTTTTTGCATCTAAGCTTGATGACAACACTGACAAATTCAATAGTTGAAGAATTAATTGGAGAAAGAACTTCAGATGGGAAAAGACATGAGACTGCAATAAGAACATCTATAAATTTGATACTTATTACATAGAATTTCAGAGTTGAAAACATCATCCTTCAGCCAAGTTTCGGTGAAACTAATAACGTGATGATTAAAATCAAAACTTTCAGCAAGCAAATTGGACATCTTATGCCCGTAACTTCAACGAATAGATATCTACTAGTGCATGGTTACCTATCGTGTAAATCAAATTTCGTAATTTTAACTCGTAGGTATGACTTACCGGTGGATAAACTTTAGTGTTTTTTACACGGAGGATTGTAGTTGGTTAATGTGTTAGGTAAATATAATTCAAATTGTTTTGCAAAAACTGTCAAATTAAAAAAAATTAAACAAAATAAAATGAAATTAAATATATATGTATATCCAAATAAAAATGAATTTAGAATTGCAGGAGCTAAGAACTTTGAGATATTTTCTACAAAGAAACTCTCAAAAAGCAACACACAAATATAGGGAAAGAAGTGACCATTTTGAAACTTGGAATAATTCAGAATTTCTGAAAAGGTTTCGGCTTTCCAAGAAAAGTGCACGAATGGTTTTAAAAAAGATTGAATCACCCTCCGTAAAGTTAGCACTTCGTTTATTTTCTTTTGCCGACATTTTTTAAACTTTAGAATGCTACAAATTTCACAAATTAAAAGAATAACAAAATTTTTTGCATTTATTTGACATAATAATAAACGTCAAACGAGAATGTTGCCATACTGTAGCAGATATCTATCCGGTAGAAACACTTAGGTAAAATAAACGTTAAAATTACCAATGTAACTTTATCAGATAGGTAAAGATATCTATTGGATATTAACACACGTAGTTATCTCTTTGTAGAAGTTACGGGCATTAGTATTTAAACCGCGAACGTTCTGGTAAATAATATTTATGTGATCGACAGCATTTTCATTCAGTTTTTTGAATTATTGATTTGACGTGGTGGAAGTTGGGCAATGTGGTTCTTTCTTGGATTTTCTTTAAATATGTATTCCCGAACTAATGTATTATTAGGCCAGAAAGCAGGAACGACAACTTTTTCAAAAAGATCGAATGGAACAGTAAGTTTAAAAGATGTAATACTTCTAGGTTGAAAATATGAAAATTTATTTGTTACGATATCGGCTTCATGATTGAGTTTTGATTTAATATAGTAGGTGATATCATCAGCGGTGGTTTCGGATGCAAATCGAGAAATAAAGATTGACTTTTTTGGAGGGATGACCTTTAATTCATTCGTGACAACATTGTTCGTAGTTTTTACAGTAGAATACGGCGGATTGGATACACTTTCATTATTGATTGGAAAAACCACATTTTGAAAATAACAGTCATCAGTAGGCAGATTTGTTCCAGAAGGGTTTGAAAAATTTGTTAATGGCAAACAGGGAGGATTAATAATGGGATGAATTACATTAGAAGTAGACGGGCCAAGATTCAGAACAAGATTATCTTTATTTTTATTTCTTGATGACTTTCGACGTTTAGGAGATGAATGCGAAGAAGAATTTAAATTGTTTAATTGTTTGAATTCATCAAATAGATTTCCGTATGCAGATATTTCATTAGATAGAACTGACATTTTCTGTTGAATATTAATAAAAGTATTTTTTGTACTTTGAAAAAAGCGATAGAATTCACCACCAACTTGTTGACAGCCATTGCAGCACCAGTGTAGGCCCTTGGTAGTAAGAAGAGCTTCAGCAACCAGCGTTTTTAGTCCACTACACTTAAAATGGCATAGACCATGACAAAGCCAACAAACCACCATTATTTCATTATCACTAGTTAAAATACAGCTTTTGTTTAAACATTTGGTTGTATCAGCCATGGTAATTTCTATGGTAATATTAATTTGACAAAGTTAACAAATATAACACAGAAAACAGAGATTTTAATTATATTATTATTCTGTAATTGATAATAATTAGATTTAGATTGTTTGTTGGGTAGTATTTGGATAGTTGGAGTTAATGCTATGTGTTGTTGTTGTTAAAAAATTGAAAAAGAGATTAGTTGTTTGTTCGTTATTATTATTATTGCAAACAGGTTCTAAGTGTTGTTATTGTTAAATGTATGTTGTTGTTGAATGGAGAGTATGCACTTGAATGATTGATTTTAATTATTGTTTACTTATTTGAATGTAGAACTATTGTTGTTATTGTTTTTAACTAAGATTTGACTATTTTCTTTTATGCTTTGTTCTATTGAATTTGTGATTTTTATGTTTGTAATTATAATTATATTGATTTTAGTCATTTAAAAAATTGTTTATTACAAATTAAATGATAATTTAATAACTTTATGAAATGAAAATAATACAGGTTTATAGCTATCTATTCCAGGCTTATTTCAATAATAAACACAGATCACAATTTTATTTAAATATAGGATTATAACACAAATTTTCAGAGCAAAATATTTTAACAACCTGATGACACCGACGATCTTGACGATCTTGATGAATTCGATGATATTGTTCATTGTTTAACTTTAGAAAACGCGCGCGATGGCCAACTAGAAATAGAACATTTGAATAAGAATGACCAGTCGAAGCTAATAAATCTTATAGAATCATATAAACCTACTAAACAAGAGACATACCCGGTAAAAATGAAGATAATTTTAAGCGACGAAATTCCGGTTACCCATAGGCCCAGAAGGATGTTCTACGCCGATCAACTTTTGGTGGATCAGCAGGTCAAAGAATTTTTAGGGATTTGATTAGTGATGGTACCGTAATATTTTACATGGATGATATAGTGATCCCTTCGGGAAATGTGGACGAGGGAATTGAAGAGTTACGTAGGGTATTGAAAGTCGCGGAATCAAACGGGCTGGATTTAAAATTAGAGAAATGTCAATTCTTAAAGGGGAAGATAAATTTCTTAGGTTATATAGTCGAGAATTCAAACATATCATCTTCAGCAGAGAAGACCAAAGCAGTTACTACGTTTCCTTTGCCGACGGATCAGAAGGCCATTCAACGATTTTTGGGGGCTTACGTCATATTTTAGACGATTTATCCCGAATTATGCAATAATGACAAAACTTTTGTCAGACATTTTGAGAAAAAATGTGAAATTCAAAATGGAGGATGAAGAAAAAATAGCTTTCGAACAGTTGAGAAATTCATCAAAGAAGGCACCAGTACTAAGGTCGTTTAATCCTAGAGCGGCAACGGAAATCCACACGGACGCAAGTAAGTACGGTTATGGAGCCGTATAACTACAAAGGGATGAAGAAAATTTACAATTGCACCCAGTGGAGTATATGGGCCGCAAAACGAACCCAACAGAACAAAAATACCATTCATATGAGTTAGAAGTTTTAACTATAATAGAGGCACTGCAAAAAGTGAAGGGTTTACGTATTATGTTTAAAAATTAAGATTGTAACAGATTGTAGCGCATTCGCATTAACGATGAGGAAGCAAGATGTTCCACCTAGAGTTGCGAGATGGGCCTTATTTATTTTGAAAGACTTTGACTATAGCATCGAACATAGAGCTGGATCGGGTATCCTGTTTGATGATGGAAGATTCCTTGAGGCACCGTATAAGGGAGGCACAAGTTCAGGTTGAGTGGATCAAAGCAATCAGGACTGTTTTGGAAAGCAATTCATACCGTACTACTATTTGAAATTTGATATTCTGTATAAAGAGCCAGATAAGGAATTAATTGTGGTACCAAGTCTGATGGATTAGGAGATTATAAGGATTGCACATCACCAGGGTCATTTTGCTTCACGTAAGACTAAACATTTGATAGAAAGGTCCAGATCTGGGTTCAAAAGTAGACAAAATATTGAAAGGCGGTGTTGAGTGTAAAGTCGCAGAGTCGAAAAAGGGGCACAAAGAGGGTTAACTTAATCCGATAGATAAGGCTGATCGACCCCTAATGGCATATCACCTAGATCACGTTGGTCCAATGGAGGCCACCCATAAGCAGTATAACCATATTTTAGTCGTAGTGGACGCATTCTCGAAATTTGTGTGGTTGTACCCTACTAAGAGCACTGGTACAAATGAGTTTGTTGACCGCCTGGCAAAGGAAGCTTCTACATTTGGGAACCCTGGGTTGGTGATAACAGATAGGGGCATGGCATTCACGTCGAACCAGTTCAAGGATTATTGTGAATTAGAGGGAATACAGCATCTCCTAATTGCAACCGGGGTGCCACGGCGAAATGGCCAAGTAGAAACAATGCATCGCATCATAATTCCAATGTTGACCAAATTGTGTGCAGAGAATCCAACGCACTGGTACAAGCACGTAGAACGTGTACAGCGGATTATAAATAATACACCGCCTAGAAATACTAAGATTACCCCTCTTAGGATTTTGACAGGGGTAGATATGAGAGTTGGGGATGATACAAATTTTAGGAGTTTATTGGAGAACTATTGGTGCAGGAATTTTACGAAGAGCGGGATTTATTGGGAAGAGAAGCTAGGGACAACATTTTGGAGATGCAACAGGAAAATCTAAAGAACTTCGATAGGAAAAGAATCCAGAGATGGCGTATAACACAAACGAGTTAGTCGCCATTAAGCGCACTCAATTTGGTGCTGGGTTGAAGTTGAGGCCGAAATTCCTTGGTCCCTGCAAGGTTGTGAAGAAGCTAAACCATGGTCGGTACGAGGTCGAAAGAATTGGAATTTCAGAAGGGGCAAAGAAATGCACTACGGTAGCAGAGTACATGAAACCGTGGGAACCACATTCGGGGCGAATGTAAGTTCAGGAGGGCCGGATATGGGATTGGACTAGAATGGACCACGACGGACAGACAAGGGTTAAACAAATAGAAACAGACAGAGGGAAATAAGAAGACAAACAAGAGAACATGGCATTAAAACACAATTAAACAAGACGGACAGTTGTAATGAATAAGTTGTGAGAAACAGAACAATCATCGGAAGTTATAACAATTGTGCCGAAAATGTAAAACTTATAACTAGACTTATAATTAAACCTATACGAAAACTTATAACTAAACTTATAATTAAACCAATACCTAATCTTAAAATAAGTTTGAAATTAAAACATTTTAATACCGAAATTATCATAAAATAAATAGGTTAAACAACAAACATTACCACATGAATATTAAAAAAGGATAATAGTTCAATTTATGTGCTGTCAAATAAATGTACGCACACTTAAGCTTAATTTTTGCACATTGGGTTTTTGGTTGCTTATAGTTTTTGCATCCACCTTGAGCATAAATTGTTAATTGCAAACGCCTGCGCATTGAATAAGCTATGGAATGTTTTTTATGCAAGTATTTTCCCTCACTCTTCTTTAATAAAGCATTTTTAGTTATTGACTACCTTTTTGTTTAGATGGACCCACAAATTCTCGATAGGGTTCTGGGCATCACTATCTTTGGTACAGTTGTATAATATCCAGGACCATATAATGGTAGAATTTGTTAACAAAAGAAGGATGTATGGTTGTTTCCTTGGAATATTTTTCTCAGGAAAATTTTTTGAATAAGGAAAAATACAATTAGTTATAATGGTATATATGTATGTTTTATTTATAATTGCAATGGGATTGTTGATGGGGGTTTAGTACGTACCGTACGCTGTGGGGTTTACAAAAGTTATAGTTAACGATCTTTAAATTACAAAGTTTAAAGCATCAACCGAAGGGAGAAAAAACATAGAAAAAACCACTGAACAATAAGTGTAGCCTTTACACGCTCTGCGCGTAATCAGCCCGCCCCCCTTGCAAGAGTGCAACAAGGAAGGCTGGAAAATATCTGCGGGAATAATTACAATTCATTTTTCTTTCAATAATTCATTTTTTTTTTTTAGTTAATAATAATAAGTACAAAAAAAAAGGAATTCAAGATATAAATAATAATTCAAATAGTGCGAAATAAAACAAGAGTGTTAAATTCGGCTGTGCCGAATCTTTGATACCCTCCACCTCGGTTTGAGTATTGATAATAAATGTAAACTAAATATTGGAAAAAGTAAACAATTTGTTAAACTTATTACCAAATTATTTCAGAAAATTCTTTGTGTTGGTTTTCGTCTTTTCTATTATTTCGGTGTTTGCTCTTTGGTCATCGTGGTTGCTGATCGGCATGCATTTAGGTTATATATCTATATGCATGCGTTTCCGGTTATATGACATAACTTCGCGGTTAATTTAGTTTTTGCTAATTAAATAGCTCGCCCTAACATCCATTGCAAAATTAATGGTTGTGTAGGGTGGCTATATGCATTAAATCGTGCTAATTGGAGATGGCTGTATAGTTTCTTTTAACTGGCCAAATATTTCTCCTTTGCGGCCATATAGGTCGGATGGAGTAACAAAATAGTAACCAAAAAAAAAACTCTCTCAACTTGTTTATTAAAATATTGCCATATTTGGAAAACAAAGAGAATAAATTTGTAACAATAAATATTCAAATTAGGGATGCCAAATGCAAAAAACCAAATGTCCCAAACATTTTAAATAAAATGATTTGTTATCTTTATTTTCTGAAAAACTTCAAATATTCATCCAAAAAAATTGTGAAAATTTATTTATAAATAACATTCTCAGCAAACTGCATTTATTTATGTAACAATTTGTATGTTCGCAATTCTTAAATATCATTTGACGTTTTCTAAAATTCATTGAATTTAAATTAATGTTTTCTGTAGAGTGATTCTGTAAATTTCAACGATCCGACAATCGCAAAATATATCGACAGCTATTGTTGTTTGCACTAAGTATAAAGTGATTTACTAAGTACATACATCTTAACGACAGTCAACAAATTTTTATATTTATTTAAATTGTAAACGAGTGGCATCTCTGTCAAAATAAGCGAAAACACAAAGAATAGAAAAAAACAAATTATTTCGTGGTTCACAGGATGATTTTATGTTTATGTTTATTTTGTTTACTAGTATTTCTGTTTATTTATTTGAAAATGAAATAATGAATTGAATATGCTATTTAATTTTTTATTTATATAAAAAAGTTTTTTAATAAAAGCAAAATATTTTCAGTATTTTATGATTTTTATTTATGCATGACGACATTTAATCCTAAAAAATTAAGTTTTTATCGATTGAATAAACAACACAAAAACGGTTGTCGGTTAGATAACAACAACAGCTGACTTTAACAATAGCGAATATCATTTAAAATTTTTACTGATAATTTTGCAATTTTCTTTTTTTAACGATTCGACTATCGTTAAAAGAAGTTACTTAATCGCAGTACTGAAAAGTTATTAATTTCTCCTGAATGGCAATATTTTTTTTTAATGTAAATATTTTTTAAATGTAAACATATTTGGTGTTTTTTTTTTGGAATTTCAATTTGTGTTTAACGAATAAAATTTATATATTAAAGATGCAATTGATGTCTTCTAAATTTAAAATTATTATTTCCGACGTTTTGATATGTTTTTCTGAAATTCAATTAATATTTTCTAATTTATAATTGGAAATTTTAATTCCAGTTTTTAGAATTGATATTTTCTTAAATTTAAATGGAAAATTTAAAAAGTGAAATTTTGTATTTATGTGAATAATAATGCTTTAGTAATTATAAACAATTTTTAAAAATTAGATGTAATCGCAATCAGATATTTTGTAGGTAAAGCAGAATAATAAAGGGCCCGCCAATAACTTTTTTTTTTGAAAATGCTATAAAAAAAAACTACTGGATATCATCTCAAATTTCTTTTTTTATTTGAATGTACAATCCTTCCGGTTAATAATGAAAAATAATTTCATTCAAATGGCTGCCTCGGCTGGCCTTGCAGTAGCCTACACGATCGGTCCAATTTTTAAGCACATTATCGATTGTGTGCAGATGTATTTCACCAATGGCTTTACGAATATTGTCCTTTAAAGCGTCAATTGTCTCTGGCTTGTTGGCGTAACACTTATCTTTGAGGGCACCCCACAAATAATAGTCCAACGGTGTCAAACTCCGAGGTGGCCAAACGACATCAGCTCTGCGGCTGATAATGCGATCTTCAAAAACAGGGCGCAAAACATCGAGTGTAGCTTCGGCTGTGTGGCACGTAGCGCCGTCCTGTTGAAACCAAATGTTGCCAATATCCTCCTCTTCAATTTTTGGGAACAAAAATTCGTTCAGCATGGTCCGATAACGATCGCCATTGACTGTAACGGCCACTCCTTGCTAATTTTCGAAGAAAAATGGCCCAATTATGCCTCTGGACCAAAATCCGCACCAAATAGTGACTCGTTTTGGGTGTATCGGCTTTTCAATGTATGCGTGCGGGTTTTCTGTGCCCCAAATGCGACAATTTTGCTTGTTTACATACCCGCCGAGATCAAAATGAGCTTCATCTGAAAAGATGATTTTTTTGGCAAAATCGGCATCTTCTGTAAGTCGATCGCAGGCCCACTTAGCGAAGCGAAAACGCATTGGATGGTCAGTTGGCTTCAACTACTGAACCAATTGGACTTTGTGTGGCATCATACCAAGGTCTTTATGCAAAATTCGTCTCAATGATGCCTCCGAAATGTTCAATTCTTGAGAAAGACGGTGAATTGATGTTGATGGCGCTTCACGCACACTTTCTGCCACAGCAGCAATATTCTCGGGTGTACGCACTGTTTTTGGCTTTTCACGCTTTGCTTTATCGATGAGGATCCCAGTTTCTTTCACTTTTTTCACAAGATAACGAACATACGGAGCTGACGGTGCTTCTCTTGTTCCAAAATCCGTACGCAATTTTCGCACACATTCTGCAACATTACCGTGATTTTCAAAGTAATGTCGCAATATTTTCCAGCATTGTTCAAGCGTATACACAACCATACTCGTTCAGCGGAAGGATAGAACTAATTATCTGTCAAATCAGACATGAGCTAAGTGTTACCATTCACGAAATAAGCACTAGTTGAAAAAAATGCTGGATGGCGGACCCTTTAGTTCTATATAACTATGTAGAACCCTTTTGAAAGCAAAAAACTAATTGATGAACTCAGTAACTTTATTTTATAAAGACAACAAAAAGTTAACATGCCAAACTTATGTTCATATTTGTAAAAGAATAATGAAAAACGTATGAAATAAAAAACCAACCCGTGTATACTCTTAACATTGTTCTGTATATCTAGTTGAAAATATTGACATTCATGTTAAAATAGAAATAACTATTGCAAAGCTAACTAGAACAAAAATTGTGGCGCCATCTACTGTGACATAGTCACGCTGAGTAAAATTAAGTGACACTCTGTTAATGCAAAAGAAATGTATTTTCCCCACAACAAAATATTGCAGAAAATTATGTAAATAAAATAATATACCCATTTATTTCTACCATGCAGTTGTTATGGATATACATATATAGAATATGTGTATATTATTTGTATTATTTAATATGTTTATGTATGTATATGTAAATATTACTCACAAAAAATACAACATCAAACGTTATTTTTGTTTTTTTCTCTTTAAATAAATTAATACATAAAATTTGTTTTTGCTAAATTTACATTGCTTTTTTTTTTTATTAACAACTAGGTATTTTAGCATTATTTGCTTTTGATGTTGGTGAATTTTTACTCCCTTTATATCAACTCGTAGTGTCCCCTTTCCCGTGACCCATTCGAT
Organism: Cordilura impudica; assembly: GCA_963682025.1. Lineage (NCBI taxonomy): Eukaryota > Metazoa > Arthropoda > Insecta > Diptera > Scathophagidae > Cordilura > Cordilura impudica. Next base: position 42,592,220 of record OY821522.1, on the reverse strand, counting down.
CTGAAATTTTGCAGGCAGGCTCGTGGTAATGACAGAAATGATCTAACAAATTTTTCTACCAGATTTAATAAAAAAAATGTACAAAGGGTTAGCTTTTATTATATTATTACCACAACGACCACAAAAACAACAAGTTCAGCTATGACAACAACACAACATTTAGAATAACAACAAGAACAATATAGAAACATCATATTTTTACTTTTTTTTTTAATTTTTCAGAGATTTCCCTGCACCTGTTCCACTGATTTTAATGATTTTTGAAACAGAAATCTTCCCATGAATTTGGTGAATCATTCTCAATAAAAATGATCACTGTAGCTGCACCATTGAGGGCGTGATCGTGACAAGAACAACATAGAAAATTATATTTTTTCAAGACTTTTTTTAGTTCTTCATTCAAATCTCGGGCCCTAATCGACCGATTTGGACGATTTTAAAGAGCAAACTTCTCAGGATGTCAGTGAATCATTTTTTATGCCAGCGAGCACCCTAGCTGCCCGATTGATGCCGTGATCGTGATTCCCACAGACGGACAGACGGACATTGCTATATCAACTCGGGTTGTTATAAGGATCACAAATATATATATTTTATGGGGTCCAAAATTTTTTTTTCTAATTATTACAAACGGAATGACAAACTTATATATATACTCTATGCACACTGGCGTGGAGGGTATAAAAAAACTCATACGATACGCACCGAATGGACGTTGATTACAATAGTCGCGGGGGGTGTTGTGGTCCATCGTAGTACCGCGGCAGCAGGTGCTGTTATTGGTGATGTGGTAGTTGCTGTTGTTGTTGCGGATGTGGTAGTTTCTGTTTTTAATGTTGGTGAGGTACTTGTTGGGGTAGCTGTAGTTGTTGGTGTGGTTGTTGCGGTTGGTGATTACAGCAGTGATTATGCTGAAGGTTGCTGGCATGGTTTTGATTCGTGCGGCGTTTGCATCTTCCATTACTTTGGGATGCCTGTAGAGATTGAGCAACTTGAAAACTTTTCTTCTTTTTGAAGCGGTGGAGGAGGGTATGGTGGTCGGAAGTGCATTCCATACATCTTTCCAAACAAATAAAACAATATTGGACTTTCTTTGCGATTTTCCACCGCTCCCCACCGACATCTTCCTAAACTTCAAGCACTTGCGAAGCGCGTGCTCGCTTTTGTACAGCCGACAATCCCGAAGACTTTCGTCCCGCGGAAGCTTTCCTTCGCCTTCCTCTGCCTTCTTTTCTACTGGCCGATGAACCTCCAAACGACGAGCAATTTTGGACATATTAGCAACTAAGCAAAGGAAATAGAGAGAGAGAGAAAAAGAATATTATTTCGGTTCTGGCATGGGAAGCAGAACCAGCTTCATTATTGGCCGGGTAAAAATGCCTGATGCTGTTCTCGCGTCTACGGCTCGGACTTTCGAATCCTGACCTTGATAGACCTTTTCAACTCGTCCTTATCTCCATTCATTAGGAGGAAAATTATCCTGATGAATAACGAATAAATCCCCTAATTTAAAATCCCTTTGAGGATATTTCCACTTCACGCGTCGGTGAGGTGCTTTTAAGTACTCTTCTTTCCACCCTAGAGCAAATTGGTGTTGCAGAACCTTGAGTTTTTGCCACCTATTGGCTACACTCAAAGATTGGTGCGGGTGATCGGCTTCTGGGGGTGATAACAATGGAGCGCCTATCAAAAAATGGCCTTGAGTCAAAGGGACATATTCTGAGGGGTTGTCATTCATCGCGCATAGGCGTCGAGAGTTCAAACAAGCCTCAATTCTGATAAGCATGGTAATAAATTCTTCGAAAGCAAATTTCTGGACACCAGAAATCTTCTTCCAATGGGTTTTAACACTTTTCACACCGGCTTCCCATAAGCCGCCCATGTGAGGAGCACCAGGGGGTATAAAGTGCCATTCTACTGGCTGAAGACTGTTTTGTACTTTCATCTTTCGCTTCAAGTCGGATAAGAATCGTTTTCGTTTTCGGAGTATATTTGAAGCACCAACAAACGCCGTCCCATTATCAGAGTGCAAATTGGATGGACATCCTCGACGCGAGAAAAATCGAGCAAAAGCCGCCAGAAAGGTATCGGTGGATATATCACCGGTGGCCTCTAAATGAATGGCCTTGGTTGCAAAGCAAACAAATACTAGAACATATCCTTTAGTTATTCGACAAGCTCTGCCAATGTAAGATTTTATGTCGAATGGGTCGGCGAAATCTAAGCTGGTATGAGTAAACGGTCTCGAAAGAGAAGTCGGTTCGGGGGGTAAAGCCGCCAATATCTGCTGGCCTGTTTTCTTCCGATAAATCGTACATTGCTTACAATTACTTATTACTGAACGAATCAGATTTTTTAACTTAGGAAACCAAACTCCGTTCTTACAAGGCGCAACATTAAAGAATGTCCGCCATGCACTGAGCATTTATGGACATGTTCCACATATAGACGGGTAAAACGAGCAGAATAGGGTAAAATTTTAGGAAAACGTTCTTCGTAAGTTAAACCTGGTGACCGAGCTAATCTCCCATGCATTCTAAGCAAACCATTAGAGTCGATAATGGGGCTTAACGCCAGTAAATTACTCTTTGAAGATAATGGGGTACCGGTTGACAGTTGGGTATATTCTGGAATGTAATTTAGCTGACTTGCAAGAATCAGGCGATCCCGAGTAAATTTAATTGCAGCTTGAGTAATATCCTTGGTGTCGTACAAACTTTTACGGGTTCGTAAATAATGTAGACACCGAAAACAATAAGCAATGACTCGCATTGCACGGGGTAAATCTGAGAAACGTTCCAGAATATAAAACATTCTCTCTCAGCTGAATAAAAAGGGTCTGTACTTCCAAATGTGGGTTATCAATAATGGGTTGTTTCATCCACTATTCTCTTGGTTGACTTAACCACTTCGGTCCATGCCACCACAAAGAATTATCAATTAAATCCTTCACTAGGGCTCCATGGCTTGCCAAATCGGCGGGGTTGTCCTTGGAGTCCTCATGAGACCAACTTTCGGTGCCGAATTTCTTCAAAATCAACGCTACTCTATTCTTGACAAAAGTAGGCCAATGGCACGGAGGTTTTCTAAGCCAAGATAAAACTATGGTTGAATCCGTCCACAAATAAATCTTTATCTTGGCCAGATTTAATTGACTAAGCAATGATTCTATCAATGTAGCTCCACAGAGCTCCAAACGGGGTAAAGTTTCAGTTTTAACAGGCGCAACATTTGTCTTGAACGCAAACAAATGTGTCATAATCCCAGACGGGGAATCACTGCGAACATTAAGAGTAGCTGCGTATGCCTTTTCTGAAGCATCGCAGAAACCATGAAACTCTAAGTCATAGTCAGGGTGAAAATTAAACCATCTTGGAATGTTAACTTTCTCAATATTAGGATAATCTCTTAAAAATGCGTGCCACTGATTAAGTGTTAAGGGCTTTAAACATTCATCCCAATCTGTCTTGTCTTTCCAAATTTGTTGCATTATAATCTTAGCCACACTAATTTTTGGAGAGAGCCATCCGGCGGGGTCAAATAGCTTCGCTATTTCTGACAAGACAGCACGCTTTGAAAAAATATCCTTCCCTGGTTGCGATACGAGTTTAAAATAGAAGCTGTCACTTACAGCATTCCATCGCAAACCAAGAGTTTTAGTCGTACTAGTATCTGAAAATTTCAAGAAATCCGCATCAAGCAGATTTTCGCAGGGTAAATCTTCCAGAAGGCAGCTCAACTCAGAACTTGAGTTAGTGCATTCTGTCTTCTGAAAGCGTCTTCTAGCTCATGACCGCCAGCAAGTACACCATCGACGTACATTTGGGTTTTCAAAATTTCAGATACTGCCGGATTTTGAGCTTCATTGTCATTTGCCAATTGAATTAGAGTACGAATGGCAAGATATGGTGCACTGTTCACTCCGAACATTACCGTGTTCAACTCATAATCCCTTATTTCGACTTCAGGACTTTTTCGGAATAAAATCCGTTGAAATTGGGTTTGATCGGGATGAATTAAAATTTGACGATACATCTTTTCGATGTCGGCGTTAAATACATACCGGTAAAGTCGCCAGCGAAGAACCAAAACCGTTAGGTCCGCCTGCAATACAGGACCGGGGCACAAAATATTATTAAAACTCACCCCATTGGATGAGGGGTTTGAGGCATTAAATACTACACGAAGTTTGGTAGTAGTACGATCGGGTTTAAAAACAGCGTGATGGGGTAAATAATACGTAAGTGAATCCGATGGAGGAGAATCTACTGCTCTGATAAGTCCCATCTCAAAATACTCGTTAATCACACTATCATATTGTGCTTTCACATCGGGGGTTTTCAACAATCGATTTTCATTTCTCATGAATTGGGATAAAGCAATATTTCGAGAATCACCCAGCGACAAGTTATTCGGATAATCACGTCGAAAAGGGAGAGATACGACATAACGGCCGTCAGAGTTTCTATACGTCGTGGTTTTGTACAATTTCTCGCAACACTCCTCGTTTGGAGTCAATTTGGACGCTTGTGGAATTTCTTCCAACTCCCAAAAACGAGAAAGCAGAGAACTTAGCTCAACATGGTTAAAAAGTGTTACTACGGAGTGTAGGGGTTCAGACTGAAAAACCTTACCGGTCATTATCCAACCAAAAACAGTTTCGTGCGCGATAAGATTGCCATTCGGATGTCTCTTAACATCAGGCAATAAAATCTGGGGATAAACATCTCCCCCAAGCAGAATATCCACCCGGGTGCACTTGATATCCACCATAGAAATTTCGGGAAAGTTCGAATTAATAATATTCGAGAACGAGCAAGATGGCAACCGACCTGTTAATTTTTCCACGACATAAGCTTCGGTCTATATATTTAATTTAGGGTCAATCGACGATCCAGTTGAAATAAAACATATTCTTGAAGACGTCGCTGCTACACTGCCACTTAGGCCAGTGATTTCCGCCATCGGAGCAGAAAATGTAAGGACAGAAAGCTTCTTTTGCAACCTTCTTGATATAAAGGTAGCTTGAGAAGCGGGGTCAATAAGTGCTCTAGCCGAACACCTAACATCGTCCACAAGTATCTCACAAAGAGTCGTACCTAACAATACCGTGGAGTAGGGGTTCGAATTGGGATGTGTGGCATATGCTTGAAAAGATTGAGCAGCCGCCGACGTGGAGGGTCTATCATCAGCACGAACTGGGGCTCGATGGTTGGTAGGTTCCAGCGCAGTAGTAATAGGGGGGTGATTCGGGGTACAAAAGTGCTAGAACTTTGCCTAAACCCATGATTATCTCTATGTAACAGAGAGTGATGTTTCTGCTTGCACATAAAACAAACATTAACGCTCTTGCAACCTTTGAGTTCGTGAGACGTTGCTAGACAATTTGTACAACACTTTAGTCTCTTTACAGTTAACACTCTTTCGTCAGCGCTCTGTCTCAAAAATGAGGGACACAGCCTTAAGGGATGCTGCTCCGGGCAAAGAGCACAACGACTAACGGGTTGACTCGATTTTGTTTTGGTCATAAAATTTTAATCCTCCGTGAATCGTTCACGGACCTTTTCGAGTTGCTAGCGTTGGAAGTTCCAGTTGGACTGTGGATGGGGTTTTCGCTCGAGCTTAAGTCATAAACAGACTCAAGAGTGTGATAACGCGAGGACAAAAATTTATCCATTTCATCCCATTGCGGCATATCCGCGTCGCGTCTAACCGATTCCTCCCAAAGACCTAAAGTGTGTTCGGGTAATTTTATAGACCAAACATATACGAAAAGGACATGGAACAACTTTTCAGGAGTAACCTCCAGAAACGATAAATTCCTTATACAATCGTTGATGGTACGCTGTAATTTCTTTTTGCTAGGGCCACTTTCTCCCGCAATAGCGGAAATATTGAACAGAATTTTCATTTGGGCTGTTATGAGTACTCGTTTGTTCTCATATCTGTCAACTAAATTTTTCCATGCGAGCTCAAAACCTTGATTAGTCAATGGACATGTGCTAATTATATCGTGGGGTTCAATTTTTGTTTTACTCAAAAATAATACAACTTTTCAACTGGGTTAAACGAGGGTTATTCTTATACAACGCAGAGAATATGTCCCTAAAGGTAGGCCAACTCTTATAATCCCCATAGAATATTTCAGTATCACATGGTGGCAAGTGTATTATAGGCGTGGGGATTTGACCCATATCATTCGATGTTGCTGCCATGAGAGCCATCGTTTTTAGGCGCTCTTTCAACATTTTTAACATTTTCAACATTTAATTTCAACATTTTTAACATTTTTGGTACCTTCCGCTTGAAGTAACAAAGAGTCATAGGATTCCCGGACCGCCTCCCATAATCGTGTAAGTTCTTTCTTATGGCTATTCAATGAACCGATTTTATGATCTGCTATGGGTATAACAGCAATATATGCCTCGAAATCAGCCAAACGGTCAGCATTTCGGATCAAATGGTTTATATCAGCCATTTTTGATCTAAGAGGATAAGTGGCTATTTTGAAGTATGAGAAGACCCGAGTAAACACAAAAGAAACTTAGCGCAGAATGGGGTAAGGCAATTCTCGGATAAACAAAAAGCTAGGGTTGAACAAAAAAGTTTTGGACGGAAGTTCAGTTAAGCAAGGGTTGTGAAAAGAATTCCGCGTTGTAATAAATTTTGTAACTGCTTAAGTGATATCACTTGAAAAATTTCACGAGCGAGGGTTTCGGGGTAAAATGTCAAAAAAAAAATAAAAAAATTGTTTAAACCGCAAAAAAATCACATAGGGTTAGGTTGATATCAAAGAAGTGGTTAACTACTGAAAGTGGTTTGCGGAGTCGTTAAGTTAAAAGGGTTAATTCGTTCTACAAACCGAGTAAATATTAAAATAAATTTGAAAAACTTAACTTAAAAACACTTGAACAACTAAATTCCACAAGATTAAAAACCACTTTCGGTAATAAAAACAATTTCAAATATCAATTACACTAGGGTTCAAATATATAAGACACAAGTATTCACAAATTTATAAAAAATCGTAAAAATTTTTGGATAACTTACGATTAATGTTCACCGAATAATTCAATTTATTTCAAGTAATGGTAAAAAAATCAAACAAACTGAGAAAACAATAATTCTCTAATGATTACTGTTCATGCAAATGGACATAAATTGCGAAACCTGCTACGTATTAACGGCCCATAACGCAGCAAAAAACGAACGGTCACAGAACATAAAACAAAAAAAGACAAGAAAACTTCTACAAGTAATCGTCAAAGATAACACAACATTTTCATCTAACAGACAACATAAGTCTCGTGAACAAACATTCATCACAAATAAATATAATAAATATAGCAAATAATTATTAAACCAAAAGTTTACCAAAATAAAATATTATAACGTTTTAATTGCAAAACTTGTATTTACCTGGCAATATCCTTATATACCCAAGGTTTGTTGACCCCTTAATCTATCCCCCTTGAACCCGTATATTCATGGTCCTTCGTAAGTGAAACAGTGCTGCTTTACATAAAGTAAAAGAAAATTAAAATATATGTATGTGCAAAAAATAACGGTTTTTAAAACAGTTTCAGAAAGTGTACATATAAAATTTAAAAAAAAAAAAACGTAACTACCGATTACAATTATACCCACAAATTAAAATAATAAAAAGTGCAAAAAATATAATTTAAAACTCCTAAAATATTTGCGTTAAAAATAATAAAAATTTAAAACAAAAAATATATCTACTCAAAAGCAATAAAATAAAAAACCCACCCTTAAAAATTATTGCGAGAAAAATGTAAGTTAAATAAAAGAGTGTTTTAAAATAAACTTAAAAAATACATCCGTACAAACATATTAAAACATTTTTTTTAAGAAAATAATTTTAATTTTTTACTCTCGAAATTTTTAATGTTATTTGGATCAAAAGTATTTATGGAACTTGAAAACAATAATAAAAACAAATAACATTTTATTAATTAATTTGCTAAAATTTTACTGAAAAATAAAAGAAAAGACATACACTCAGTTGGTAAATACAAGAACAATAGCCACAAAAATATTAAATACACAACATAGCAAAAAAAAAAAGTGAACAGTGACACAAAAAAAAAAATTTCGCAACACCTTAAAAGTAATATATTGTGGGATAATAAAATCATAACACTAACAATACGTATAACTATACAGCACAATAATCTACACATAAAGTTAAAAAATAAAGAACACAATTTTCACAAATTAAATCTAAAATTAAATTAAATAAAGATAATATAGAGTTTTTTTAAAAAATACTAAATTTTATTATATTATAAAAGTAATTACAAACATAGGCCAGTTACATACATATTAAAATCTTCACTGAGTTAAAAAGAAACAAAAACAATACACATTAAAGGATTTAGTTACCCAAAACACTAACAAAACTTGTTTTAAGCTTTCGTGCTAGTTTAATAACACATTATACATAACATCTACATATATAGCACAAATTGTAACAATATTACAACAAAAAACACACAGTAGCATTAACGCACCAAGTAACATTGCACGTGGCTTAGCACAACAAGAAACGGTAAAAAATAAACACAAGAGCGTAAGTTACTCTTGTAAAGGTTTGTACCCTACCCCCAGCAAACAAGGTAAGCTGAACATAATACAACTTACGAAAAAATTTCCTAAATACAAATTTTACAATTTTTACACATTAAACCAGATTTATAGAGATATATACCATAAAAAATAAAAATTTTTTTCACTACTCAGCCACCCTTTACATAGTTTTTGAAAAATTTATTTTGATAATTCGTTCTATAAATTGATATTGCCGCTTACATTGTGTAGCGTGTATCACATAGTGTAAAATACCCAATAGGAAATTTTTCGGCTGGTACAAAATTTTATTCTTTTACCAATTTTTTTTCCCATACAATTTACCCAATAGCGGTTAATTCTTTGTGCTAGGTGTTTCGCATCTTTAACCCTTTCACCACATTTTCACCCCTTTTTATTACCCTTACTATCAACAAGATGTCTTTAAAAAATTTGGCCGCCGGTCTCTCCAGTATTATCAAAGTAGATTTGTGGTCTTTTGAAGAAGAATTTAAAAAATCTTCTTCCGAAAGGAAAACTCCTTCTTTGGCCACTCTCAAGTGTCAAAAAAGAGAGCTGGAAGAAGTTTATAATAAAATTTGTACCCGATATGAGCGCATCAGAGAATCTCCACTCATGGATGACCCTAAAGAGGAAGCTACGATTAACATGGACGATATCACTGGCGAATATATGAAGGCTAAAAAGTGGTTCAGAACTCGCTCAGTATCGATAGAGGAAGCAATTGCAGCCGTTCAAAAACAACAGGAAAAACCCTCAACTCTTACCAACCCTACCCCAGTTAATTTTAGCGTAGCTCCTTGCGATCTACAGGTTTTTAGTGGCGACTATAGATTCTGGGCTTCCTTTAGAGACATGTTTAAAGCCATGTACGGTAATAGCACACGATTGAGTGGAGTTGAAAAACTCTTTTACCTCAAAGAAAAACACGAGGCGAAGCCAAAGAGATTGTGGATAACGCACCCTTGACCAATGAAGGCTTTGTTATAGCCTGGTCACAATAGGTTGCTCAATATGAGAACCAAAGAATGCAAAAAATGCACAGCTGAAAACACTTTTCAATTTACCCTCAGTTACTGTCCAATGCGGAGTTTCAATTAGAAAATTACAGAGAAAGATAAATGGGTGTATTTCAAATCTAAATATTTTAGATGTAGATATAGATAATTGGGACCCTATTTTTGTATATATTTGTTTGTCCCAATTACCCAGAGAAACCCTAGAAGATTTCGAAGAAACCCTGAAAGATAGGTCAGTTATACCCTGTTGGATTGAAATGAACTTGTTTTTAACAAACAAATATAGGGGACTTGAATTAGTGAATGATATCAAGAATTCCTACTCTTACCCTAAACCCAAACAGTTCTCTGATAACAGGAATCAGTTCGAGAAAAAAGGGAATACTTTCCACAATATAACCCAAGAGCAAAGGAAGGACAATAGTTCACACAAAAAAATTTCAAAAGGAACACAAATTCTCGAACCCTACCCAAACCCACCCAAAAACAGATAGGCCAGATGGATCAATTTGCAAACTATGCAAAAACAAACACACCCTCAGAGAATGCTCATCATTTATCTCCATTGGAGTAAATGAGAGAGTTGAATTTGTGAAAAAGAACGGTTTTTGTTATAATTGTCTAGCCATTGCTCACTCTATTAAAGAATGTCGGAGTTCATTTACATGTAGACATTGTGGAGGACGACAAAATACCCTTTTACACAAACCATTATCAACCAAACAAATTTTGGGAAGTTGAAGAATTACCTAAAACACCCTGTTAAGGCCAAGACTCGTTTGCCTTGCTTAACTTTCGTGGATGAGGGATGACTTGGTGGTACACCAAGTTATTTGGGGATATTAAATTTTGACTATCCAAGTGGTACACAAGGACAGGATTACGACTAAATTTGTTTGAAATTATCAATTTTTTTGACTCAGGGAGGCCAATAATTTTGCTCTTAGGTCCATTGACCTCAAGTGTACCGTTCTAGTACCTAACCCCCAAATCTCATTTCCTACCACCCAAATGTGACACCCTAATGTTAGAAATTTATAGCTCGCGAAAAATCATAAAACTTTTGCTCAGAAAGTATTTCGATAATTACAGCACAACTAGTTAAAAAATGCTTTTATAAATTCATTGTTGCAGACCGTAGGGGTCACCTTTTTAAATTTTTCATAGCTTCAGTATTTACATTCAGATACTAAGGTATGATATATCGATGGGTTTGTCTGTGGCAGACCATTTTTTTTAATTCAAAAGTCTTTGATCTCAAGTAACCTTTACATCATACCTCAAATTATACAACAAGAAATAAGCAACAAAAAGCAAAGTAAAATAATAGAAATTTTAGTCGATAATATCTCGACGTGATTCCAGTTGGCTATATTTTTGACGGCTGTCGAGTTTAGATAAAATGTGCCCATGGTCGCCTCGAACATTCCAACCGTCTATATTTGCAGGCATTTCACCCATTGGAATGGGTTCGAATTAAAAAAAATGGTCTGCCACAGACAAACCCATCGATATATCATACTTTAATATCTGAATGTAAATACTGAAGCTATGAAAAATTTAAAAAGGTGACCCCTACGGTCTGCAACAATGAATTTATAAAAGCATTTTTTAACTAGTTGTGCTGTAATTATCGAAATACTTTCTGAGCAAAAGCTTTATGATTTTTCGCGAGCTATAAATTTCTAACATTAGGGTGTCACATTTGGGTGGTAGGAAATGAGATTTGGGGGTTAGGTACTAGAACGGTACACTTGAGGTCAATGGACCTAAGAGCAAAATTATTGGCCTCCCTGAGAAAAAAAAATTCGCTATATCAAACTTTAAGATCGGACTGTAAATATGGAAGATATAAAGAAAAAACTAAAAACGCGACCCCTACGTTCGGCAAAAAAAAAAAAAAAACATTTTTTTTTAAATGTCCTTGGAACAATACTTTATATTCGCTGGTGTACGGTGAACTTTTTTTTTTGTGCCTGTAAGGTGATACGGTCTAATGCACATTCTGTTACCTTTTTTATGCTTCTCTTTTTTGTTGTTATTTTCTTTTATTTTATTTATTTGATTTAATTTATATACATATGTAAGTACGTACTTATTTTATATACGTATTTATTTTTGTAAAAGGTTTAAATACCAAAATTTTGGTCAATAAATTGTGATTTCCCTCTTGGAAATCAACAAAACATCATCGAGACCTTTTTGTTTTTTACAAATTATCCTGGTGTACCACTTTGATAATTTCAAACAAATTTAGTCGTAATCCTGTCCTTGTGTACCACTTGGATAGTCAAAATTTAATATCCCCAAATAACTTGGTGTACCACCAAGTCATCCCTCATCCACGAAAGTTAAGCAAGGCAAACGAGTCTTGGCCTTAACAGGGTGTTTTAGGTAATTCTTCAACTTCCCAAAATTTGTTTGGTTGATAATGGTTTGTGTAAAAGGGTATTTTGTCGTCCTCCACAATGTCTACATGTAAATGAACTCCGACATTCTTTAATAGAGTGAGCAATGGCTAGACAATTATAACAAAAACCGTTCTTTTTCACAAATTCAACTCTCTCATTTACTCCAATGGAGATAAATGATGAGCATTCTCTGAGGGTGTGTTTGTTTTTGCATAGTTTGCAAATTGATCCATCTGGCCTATCTGTTTTTGGGTGGGTTTGGGTAGGGTTCGAGAATTTGTGTTCCTTTTGAAATTTTTTTGTGTGAACTATTGTCCTTCCTTTGCTCTTGGGTTATATTGTGGAAAGTATTCCCTTTTTTCTCGAACTGATTCCTGTTATCAGAGAACTGTTTGGGTTTAGGGTAAGAGTAGGAATTCTTGATATCATTCACTAATTCAAGTCCCCTATATTTGTTTGTTAAAAACAAGTTCATTTCAATCCAACAGGGTATAACTGACCTATCTTTCAGGGTTTCTTCGAAATCTTCTAGGGTTTCTCTGGGTAATTGGGACAAACAAATATATACAAAAATAGGGTCCCAATTATCTATATCTACATCTAAAATATTTAGATTTGAAATACACCCATTTATCTTTCTCTGTAATTTTCTAATTGAAACTCCGCATTGGACAGTAACTGAGGGTAAATTGAAAAGTGTTTTCAGCTGTGCATTTTTTGCATTCTTTGGTTCTCATATTGAGCAACCTATTGTGACCAGGCTATAACAAAGCCTTCATTGGTCAAGGGTGCGTTATCCACAATCTCTTTGGCTTCGCCTCGTGTTTTTCTTTGAGGTAAAAGAGTTTTTCAACTCCACTCAATCGTGTGCTATTACCGTACATGGCTTTAAACATGTCTCTAAAGGAAGCCCAGAATCTATAGTCGCCACTAAAAACCTGTAGATCGCAAGGAGCTACGCTAAAATTAACTGGGGTAGGGTTGGTAAGAGTTGAGGGTTTTTCCTGTTGTTTTTGAACGGCTGCAATTGCTTCCTCTATCGATACTGAGCGAGTTCTGAACCACTTTTTAGCCTTCATATATTCGCCAGTGATATCGTCCATGTTAATCGTAGCTTCCTCTTTAGGGTCATCCATGAGTGGAGATTCTCTGATGCGCTCATATCGGGTACAAATTTTATTATAAACTTCTTCCAGCTCTCTTTTTTGACACTTGAGAGTGGCCAAAGAAGGAGTTTTCCTTTCGGAAGAAGATTTTTTAAATTCTTCTTCAAAAGACCACAAATCTACTTTGATAATACTGGAGAGACCGGCGGCCAAATTTTTTAAAGACATCTTGTTGATAGTAAGGGTAATAAAAAGGGGTGAAAATGTGGTGAAAGGGTTAAAGATGCGAAACACCTAGCACAAAGAATTAACCGCTATTGGGTAAATTGTATGGGAAAAAAAATTGGTAAAAGAATAAAATTTTGTACCAGCCGAAAAATTTCCTATTGGGTATTTTACACTATGTGATACACGCTACACAATGTAAGCGGCAATATCAATTTATAGAACGAATTATCAAAATAAATTTTTCAAAAACTATGTAAAGGGTGGCTGAGTAGTGAAAAAAATTTTTATTTTTTATGGTATATATCTCTATAAATCTGGTTTAATGTGTAAAAATTGTAAAATTTGTATTTAGGAAATTTTTTCGTAAGTTGTATTATGTTCAGCTTACCTTGTTTGCTGGGGGTAGGGTACAAACCTTTACAAGAGTAACTTACGCTCTTGTGTTTATTTTTTACCGTTTCTTGTTGTGCTAAGCCTCGTGCAATGTTACTTGGTGCGTTAATGCTACTGTGTGTTTTTTGTTGTAATATTGTTACAATTTGTGCTATATATGTAGATGTTATGTATAATGTGTTATTAAACTAGCACGAAAGCTTAGAACAAGTTTTGTTAGTGTTTTGGGTAACTAAATCCTTTAATGTGTATTGTTTTTGTTTCTTTTTAACTCAGTGAAGATTTTAATATGTATGTAACTGGCCTATGTTTGTAATTACTTTTATAATATAATAAAATTTAGTATTTTTTAAAAAAAACTCTATATTATCTTTATTTAATTTAATTTTAGATTTAATTTGTGAAAATTGTGTTCTTTATTTTTTAACTTTATGTGTAGATTATTGTGCTGTATAGTTATACGTATTGTTAGTGTTATGATTTTATTATCCCACAATATATTACTTCTAAGGAGTTGCGAAATTTTTTTTTTTGTGTCACTGTTCACTTTTTTTTTTGCTATGTTGTGTATTTAATATTTTTGTGGCTATTGTTCTTGTATTTACCAACTGAGTGTATGTCTTTTCTTTTATTTTTCAGTAAAATTTTAGCAAATTAATTAATAAAATGTTATTTGTTTTTATTATTGTTTTCAAGTTCCATAAATACTTTTGATCCAAATAACATTAAAAATTTCGATACAAGGGGAGAGTAAAAAATTAAAATTATTTTCTTAAAAAAAATGTTTTAATATGTTTGTACGGATGTATTTTTTAAGTTTATTTTAAAACACTCTTTTATTTAACTTACATTTTTCTCGCAATAATTTTTAAGGGTGGGTTTTTTATTTTATTGCTTTTGAGTAGATATATTTTTTGTTTTAAATTTTTATTATTTTTAACGCAAATATTTTAGGAGTTTTAAATTATATTTTTTGCACTGTTTATTATTTTAAGTTGTGGGTATAATTGTAATCGGTAGTTACGTTTTTTTTTTTTTTAAATTTTATATGTACACTTTCTGAAACTGTTTTAAAAACCGTTATTTTTTGCACATACATATATTTTAATTTTCTTTTACTTTATGTAAAGCAGCACTGTTTCACTTACGAAGGACCATGAATATACGGGTTCAAGGGGGATAGATTAAGGGGTCAACAAACCTTGGGTATATAAGGATATTGCCAGGTAAATACAAGTTTTGCAATTAAAACGTTATAATATTTTATTTTGGTAACCTTTTGGTTTAATAATTATTTGCTATATTTATTATATTTATTTGTGATGAATGTTTGTTCACGAGACTTATGTTGTCTGTTAGATGAAAATGTTGTGTTATCTTTGACGATTACTTGTAGAAGTTTTCTTGTCTTTTTTTGTTTTATGTTCTGTGACCGCAGGTTTCGCAATTTATGTCCATTTGCATGAACAGTAATCATTAGAGAATTATTGTTTTCTCAGTTTGTTTGATTTTTTTACCATTACTTGAAATAAATTGAATTATTCGGTGAACATTAATCGTAAGTTATCCAAAAATTTTTACGATTTTTTATAAATTTGTGAATACTTGTGTCTTATATATTTGAACCCTAGTGTAATTGATATTTGAAATTTTTTTTATTACCGAAAGTGGTTTTTAATCTTGTGGAATTTAGTTGTTCAAGTGTTTTTAAGTTAAGTTTTTCAAATTTATTTTAATATTTACTCGGTTTGTAGAACGAATTAACCCTTTTAACTTAACGACTCTGCAAACCACTTTCAGTAGTTAACCACTTCTTTGATATCAACCTAACCCTATGTGATTTTTTTGCGGTTTAAACAATTTTTTATTTTTTTTTTTGACATTTTACCCCGAAACCCTCGCTCGTGAAATTTTTCAAGTAATATCACTTAAGCAGTTACAAAATTTGTTACAACGCGGAAGTCTTTTCACAACCCTTGCTTAACTGAACTTCCGTCCAAAACTTTTTTGTTCAACCCTAGCTTTTTGTTTATCCGAGAATTGCCTTACCCCATTCTGCGCTAAGTTTCTTTTGTGTTTACTCGGGTCTTCTCATACTTCAAAATAGCCACTTATCCTCTTAGATCAAAAATGGCTGATATAAACAATTTGATCCGAAATGCAGACCGTTTGGCTGATTTCGAGGCATATATTGCTGTTATACCCATAGCAGATCATAAAATCGGTTCATTGAATAGCCATGAGAAAGAACTTACACGATTATGGGAGGCGGTCCGGGAATCCTATGACTCTTTGTTACTTCAAGCGGAAGGTACCAAAAATGTTAAAAATGTTGAAATTAAATGTTGAAAATGTTAAAAATGTTGAAAGAGCGCCTAAAAACGATGGCTCTCATGGCAGCAAAATCGAATGATATGGGTCAAATCCCCACGCCTATAATACACTTGCCACCATGTGATACTGAAATATTCTATGGGGATTATAAGAGTTGGCCTACCTTTAGGGACATATTCTCTGCGTTGTATAAGAATAACCCTCGTTTAACCCAGTTGAAAAGTTGTATTATTTTTGAGTAAAACAAAAATTGAACCCCACGATATAATTAGCACATGTCCATTGACTAATCAAGGTTTTGAGCTCGCATGGAAAAATTTAGTTGACAGATATGAGAACAAACGAGTACTCATAACAGCCCAAGTGAAAATTCTGTTCAATATTTCCGCTATTACGGGAGAAAGTGGCCCTAGCATAAAGAAATTACAGCGTACCATCAACGATTGTATAAGGAATTTATCGTTTCTGGAGGTTACTCCTGAAAAGTTGTTCCATGTCCTTTTCGTATATGTTTGGTCTATAAAATTACCCGAACACACTTTAGGTCTTTGGGAGGAATCGGTTAGACGCGACGCGGATATGCCGCAATGGGATGAAATGGATAAATTTTTGTCCTCGCGTTATCACACTCTTGAGTCTGTTTATGACTTAAGCTCGAGCGAAAACCCCATCCAGAGTCCAACTGGAACTTCCAACGCTAGCAACTCGAAAAGGTCCGTGAACGATTCACGGAGGATTAAAATTTTGTGACCAAAACAAAATCTAGTCAACCCGTTAGTCGTTGTGCTCTTCGCCCGGAGCAGCATCCCTTAAGGCTGTGTCCCTCATTTTTGAGACAGAGCGCTGACGAAAGAGTGTTAACTGTAAAGAGACTAAAGTGTTGTACAAATTGTCTAGCAACGTCTCACGAACTCAAAGGTTGCAAGAGCGTTAATGTTTGTTTTATGTGCAAGCAGAAACATCACTCTCTGTTACATAGAGATAATCATGGGTTTAGGCAAAGTTCTAGCACTTCTGTACCCCGAATCACGCCCCTATTACTACTGCGCTGGAACCTACCAACCATCGAGCCCCAGTTCGTGCTGATGATAGACCCTCCACGTCGGCGGCTGCTCAATCTTTTCAAGCATATGCCACACATCCCAATTCGAACCCCTACTCCACGGTATTGTTAGGTACGACTCTTTGTGAGATACTTGTGGACGATGTTAGGTGTTCGGCTAGAGCACTTATTGACCCCGCTTCTCAAGCTACCTTTATATCAAGAAGGTTGCAAAAGAAGCTTTCTGTCCTTACATTTTCTGCTCCGATGGCGGAAATCACTGGCCTAAGTGGCAGTGTAGCAGCGACGTCTTCAAGAATATGTTTTATTTCAACTGGATCGTCGATTGACCCTAAATTAAAAATATAGACCGAAGCTTATCTCGTGGAAAAATTAACAGGTCGGTTGCCATCTTGCTCGTTCTCGAATATTATTAATTCGAACTTTCCCGAAATTTCTATGGTGGATATCAAGTGCACCCGGGTGGATATTCTGCTTGGGGGAGATGTTTATCCCCAGATTTTATTGCCTGATGTTAACAGACATCCGAATGGCAATCTTATCGCGCAGGAAACTGTTTTTCGTTGGATAATGACCGTTAAGGTTTTTCAGCCTGAACCCCTACACTCCGTAGTAACACTTTTTAACCATGTTGAGCTAAGTTCTCTGCTTTCTCGTTTTTGGGAGTTGGAAGAAATTCCACAAGCGTCCAAATTGACTCCAAACGAGGAGTGTTGCGAGAAATTGTACAAAACCACGACGTATAGAAACCCTGATGGCCGTTATGTCGTATCTCTCCCTTTTCGACGTGATTATCCGAATAACTTGTCGCTGGGTGATTCTCGAAATATTGCTTTATCCCAATTCATGAGAAATGAAAATCGATTGTTGAAAACCCCCGATGTGAAAGCACAATATGATAGTGTGATTAACGAGTATTTTGAGATGGGACTTATCAGAGCAGTAGATTCTCCTCCATCGGATTCACTTACGTATTATTTACCCCATCACGCTGTTTTTAAACCCGATCGTATTACTACCAAACTTCGTGTAGTATTTAATGCCTCAAACCCCTCATCCAATGGGGTGAGTTTTAATAATATTTTGTACCCCGGTCCTGTATTGCAGGCGGACCTAACGGTTTTGGTTCTTCGCTGGCGACTTTACCGGTATGTATTTAACGCCGACATCGAAAAGATGTATCGTCAAATTTTAATTCATCCCGATCAAACCCAATTTCAACGGATTTTATTCCGAAAAAGTCCTGAAGTCGAAATAAAGGAGTATGAGTTGAACACGGTAATGTTCGGAGTGAACAATGCACCATATCTTGCCATTCGTACTCTAATTCAATTGGCAAATGACAATGAAGCTCAAAATCTGGCAGTATCTGAAATTTTGAAAACCCAAATGTACGTCGATGGTGTACTTGCTGGCGGTCATGAGCTAGAAGACGCTTTCAGAAGACGGAATGCACTAACTCAAGTTCTGAGTTGAGCTGGCTTTGTGCTCCGCAAATGGACGGCAAACACATTCACCTTCTGGAAGATTTACCCTGCGAGAATCTGCTTGATGCGGATTTCTTGAAATTTTCAGATACTAGTACGACTAAAACTCTTGGTTTGCGATGGAATGCTGTAAGTGACAGCTTCTATTTTAAGCTCGTATCGCAACCAGAGAATGATATTTTTTCAAAGCGTGCTGTCTTGTCAGAAATAGCGCAGCTATTTGACCCCGCCGGATGGCTCTCTCCAAAAATTATTGTGGCTAAGATTATAATGCAACAAATTTGGAAAGACAAGACAGATTGGGATGAATGCTTAAAGCCCTTAACACTTAATCAGTGGCACGCATTTTTAAGTGATTATCCTAATATTGAGAAAGTTAACATTCCAAGATGGATTAATTTCCACCCTGACTATGATTTAGAGTTTCATGGTTTCTGCGATGCTTCAGAAAAGGCATACGCAACTACTCTTAATGTTCGCAGTGATTCCCCGTCTGGGATTATGACACATTTGTTTGCGTTCAAGACAAATGTTGCGCCTGTTAAAACTGAAACTTTACCCCGTTTGGAGCTCTGTGGAGCTACATTAATGGCAAATATGATAGAATCATTGCTTAGTCAATTAAATCTGGCCAAGATAAAGATTTATTTGTGGACGGATTCAACCATAGTTTTATCTTGGCTTAGAAAACCTCCGTGCCATTGGCCTACTTTTGTCAAGAATAGAGTAGCGTTGATTTTGAAGAAATTCGGCACCGAAAGTTGGTCTCATGAGGACTCCAAGGACAACCCCGCCGATTTGGCAAGCCATGGAGCCCTAGTGAAGGATTTAATTGATAATTCTTTGTGGTGGCATGGACCGAAGTGGTTAAGTCAACCAAGAGAATAGTGGACGAAACAACCCATTATTGATAACCCACATTTGGAAGTACAGACCCTTTTTATTCAGCTGAGAGAGAATGTTTTATATTCTGGAACGTTTCTCAGATTTACCCCGTGCAATGCGAGTCATTGCTTATTGTTTTCGGTGTCTAAATTATTTACGAACCCGTAAAAGTTTGTACGACACCAAGGATATTACTCAAGCTGCAATTAAATTTACTCGGGATCGCCTGATTCTTGCAAGTCAGCTAAATTACATTCCAGAATATACCCAACTGTCAAACGGTACCCCATTATCTTCAAAGAGTAATTTACTGGCGTTAAGCCCCATTATCGACTCTAATGGTTTGCTTAGAATGCATGGGAGATTAACTCGGTCACCAGGTTTAACTTACGAAGAACGTTTTCCTAAAATTTTACCCTATTCTGCTCGTTTTACCCGTCTATATGTGGAACATGTCCATAAATGCTCAGTGCATGGCGGACATTCTTTAATGTTGCGCCTTGTAAGAACGGAGTTTGGTTTCCTAAGTTAAAAAATCTGATTCGTACAGTAATAAGTAATTGTAAGCAATGTACGATTTATCGGAAGAAAACAGGCCAGCAGATATTGGCGGCTTTACCCCCCGAACCGACTTCTCTTTCGAGACCGTTTACTCATACCAGCTTAGATTTCGCCGACCCATTCGACATAAAATCTTACATTGGCAGAGCTTGTCGAATAACTAAAGGATATGTTCTAGTATTTGTTTGCTTTGCAACCAAGGCCATTCATTTAGAGGCCACCGGTGATATATCCACCGATACCTTTCTGGCGGCTTTTGCTCGATTTTTCTCGCGTCGAGGATGTCCATCCAATTTGCACTCTGATAATGGGACGGCGTTTGTTGGTGCTTCAAATATACTCCGAAAACGAAAACGAAAACGATTCTTATCCGAATTGAAGCGAAAGATGAAAGTACAAAACCGTCTTCAGCCAGTAGAATGGCACTTTATACCCCCTGGTGCTCCTCACATGGGCGGCTTATGGGAAGCCGGTGTGAAAAGTGTTAAAACCCATTGGAAGAAGATTTCTGGTGTCCAGAAATTTGCTTTCGAAGAATCTATTACCATGCTTATCAGAATTGAGGCTTGTTTGAACTCTCGACGCCTATGCGCGATGAATGACAACCCCTCAGAATATGTTCCTTTGACTCAAGGCCATTTTTTGATAGGCGCTCCATTGTTATCACCCCCAGAAGCCGATCACCCGCACCAATCTTTGAGTGTAGCCAATAGGTGGCAAAAACTCAAGGTTCTGCAACACCAATTTGCTCTAGGTTGAAGCTTGGCTCGTTTGCCTCGCTCAACTTTATAAAGAAAAAGGATAAAAAAACGGGGGGTAACTTGGTGTTGCACCAAGTTATTTATTTAGTGTTTTTAAATTTAAATTATTCTAGTGGTACACCAGGATAATGTATGGTTAAATTTGTGAAGGACTATGAAGCAATGGGGCACATGTCGAAAATCCAAATAGACGATGTAAAAGGGCATAAATACTTTATCCCTCATCACTGCGTGTTACGACCTGAAAGCAGCACCACTAAACTTAGGGTGGTATTCGATGCTTCAGCGAAAACAGCGTCAGGAAAATCATTAAATGATATTCTGCACACCTGGCCACCACTACAAAACGATCTGTTTACGGTTCTCTTACGATTTCGGATGCCGCGTTTCGTGTTCACTACAGACATAGAAAAAATATACCGCCAAATATTGATCCACCCCAAAGACCAACAGTTCCAGATAATCCTGTGGCGAAATGATGTTTCTGAACCCATCAGTTATTTTCAATTAAACACAGTGACATATGGCACTAGGTCCGCGCCATATTTGGCAATCAAATTCTTGAAGGAGATAAGCCATGACAATAAGGTTCAATTTCCTTTAGCAGCCAGCTTTCTGGAAAGAAATTTTTATGTCGATGACGGATTAGGTGGAGCCGATAGTTTGAACACCGCCCTCGAAACTCAACGCCAACTACAACATGTCATGGCTAAGTATGGGTTCCATTTAAGAAAGTGGTGCGCCAATCACACCCAACTGCTCCGCAACATTCCCAATGATGATCAAGAAGTCAATCTAGAATTTTCCAAAGAAGAAACGGATTGTACAACAACGCTAGGATTAGTGTGGCTACCCAAAGGTGATCTCCTTAAAATCAAGGTTAACATACAACCAATTAAGGCTGTGACTAAAAGGACAGTCACGTCGGATTTAGCACGCATTTTTGACCCACTCGGGCTACTGTCCCCAGTAGTCGTCCGAGCAAAAATGTTTGTTCAAGAACTATGGACCTTGAATCTGTCATGGGACGAGGCTGTGCCATCAGAATTTGATTCACGCTGGCGAAATTTCCGAAACAATCTAAGTGAACTTGAAAACTTTCAAGTGCATCGGCATGTCTATAAGGGAGGTATTCCTAGCAAGACACAACTTCATGTTTTTACAGATGCCTCCGAAAAGGCGTATGGAGCCGCAATATACGTTAGAACATTTCTACCAAATAAAACAGTCATCGTATACCTGCTATGTGCGAAATCTCGTATATCTCCTCTTAAACAGCAAACGCTCCCAAGGTTGGAATTATGCGCTGCCCAGCTGGGTGCCAGCTTGGCAGCAAAGGTTAAGCTCGATCTGGACATGAGTACAACGCCAACATTCTACTGGTCCGATTCGAAAATAGTCTTAGCCTGGATACATTCAAGATCATCTTCATTTCATACATTTGTGGCAAATCGAATAGCTTCAATTCAAGAAAGCACATCACCTGAGCAATGGCGGCATGTGGGTTCAAAAGATAACACAGCAGATATATTATCCAGAGGATTAGATCCACGACAGTTACAACATACACCCCACTGGATGTATGGGCCATTCTTTCTTCATGGAGACGAAAAACATTGGCCTCCTACTTTTTGTTTAAGCTCTGACATAACAATAACTGA
The DNA here is from genome assembly GCA_963682025.1 of Cordilura impudica. Classification (NCBI taxonomy): domain Eukaryota; kingdom Metazoa; phylum Arthropoda; class Insecta; order Diptera; family Scathophagidae; genus Cordilura; species Cordilura impudica. The sequence continues at coordinate 42,569,701 of OY821522.1, read as the reverse complement.
ACAGAAGCAAAACCCTTACAACTCACTAGTGGCGGTTAATAGTGAAAGTTTTCTGCACAACATAAATCACAGAAATTCATGGAAAACGCTTCAACGAATTATGGGATACATCCTGAGGTTTATTAAAAACACAAAACCTATTAAGGCAGAGCGACAAACCCAGCGAACTCTGACCCCTATTGAACTTCACGACGCGATTGCCATCATTATTCGAATTACCCAACAGTCTGCGTTCACAGAAGATATTGAGCAATTACAAGGACAAAAGGACCTTAAGGCATCCAGTCAAATTAAAAGCTTATCACCATTTCTTGATGAACATAATATTCTACGAGTTGGAGGCAGATTAGAAGCATCCCCGTTATCTTTTAATGCCAAACATCCAATGTTGCTGCCCTACAACGATACAATCAGCAGACTAATCTTTGAGTCAACACATAGGGAAAATAAACATTGCGGTCCTAGCGCACTTCTTGGAACCGTAAGACAACGCTTTTGGCCCATCAAAGGCAAACACCTGGCTCGGGAAACTGTTCATAAATGTGTCCAATGTGCAAGATCGAGACCAAAACTTCTTCAGTAAATCATGGGAAATTTACCGGAGAGAAGAGTAACGCCAGCAAGACCCTTCAGTAATGCAGGAGTTGACTACTGTGGCCCTATCTGGGTTCACTTTAAAACCAGAGGAAAACGACCCCAAAAGGCGTACATTGCTGTGTTTTGCTGCTTTTCTACAAAGGCAGTCCATCTAGAACTAGTGACGGACCTTACAACCGACGCCTTCATTGGGGCGCTTAAGAGATTTATAAGTCGCAGGGGCCACTGTCAGCATCTTTATTGCGACAATGCAACCAATTTTGTGGGAGCTCGGAATCAATTAGAAGAGTTGTCAACTGCCCTTTTCGCTACACCAGCTCAAGAAAAAATTCAACAAGAATGCGCCAGCAAAAGCATTACTTTCCATTTTATTCCTCCTCGAGCCCCGCATTTTGGTGGACTGTGGGAAGCTGCAGTCAAATCCGCCAAAAGATTATTGGTGAAGGAAATGGCAAATGCGACTCTGACTTATGAGGAAATGGAAACCGTGATCATAGAAGTTGAAGCGATCCTCAACTCAAGACCAATCGCACCATTGTCGAGTAATCCTAATGACGAAGCTGCACTCACGCCTGGCCATTTCCTGATTGGTGAACCGCTCACGGCACAAGTTGATGCAACTGCACATTCAACGTCAAAACCGCTTGCCAAACGATGGGAATTAGTATCGCGAATAAAACATCAATTTTGGGACCGATGGTCACAGGAATACCTCAATGAACTCCAACAGCGTAACAAGTGGCAAACTAAGGCTCAAAATCTGCAATCAGGGACCATAGTTATCATAAAGGATAACTCGCCGGTCATGACGTGGCGTCTCGGAAAGAAAATCAATACATACCCCGGTCCAGACGGCGCCGTCAGAACAGCGGATGTCAAAACGTCTAATGGCATCATTAAGCGAGCAATTCACCTACTAGCTCCTCTTCCTCTGGAAGTACCAATAACGACAGCTGACAATGAAGCAATACCTCCCAACTCAACACTTAAAAGAAGCAGTTCATCCATCGGTGAAAATGAAGGTACACCAACCCCGAAACGTAGCCCCTTAACTGCAACAACCATGCTGGTGCTCCTAGCACTATTATTTCCATTAGTCGTATGCCAACCAGTTGTTTACACGAAGATCACTAGCAATCCTGGCCTGCATTTTGAAAATATCGGTCACGTTAAACCAATCATTGCAGAGTGGAAACTTCTCATTTATTTTGAACTGGCACCCTTCCATACAGAATTGCAGCTTTTAATCAATGGGACCTCTGCCTTGAAAAAGCATGCAATCATCAATCCCTCACCAATCAATGCGACGGACTACTAACCCATTTTCAAAATCTCCAGAACGAGATGGAGGCCGGTCTAGAAGGTCTAGCACGAAGAAGAAAACGAGGAGCGATAGATATCATTGGAAATGTCGCTAATTTTTATTTGGCATCCTTGACTCAAAGTATGCAGAAGAAATGACCACAACCATTAACCGTATAAAAACTAACGAAGCCTACTTGCACAGCCTTCTGCGGAATCAAACGTCGTTTCTCGATTCAACTCTTAATCTGATGAAGCAATCTGAAAACCGTACACAAACTAACTTCGAAAAACTCAATTTCAAAATCAGTAGTCTAATGAACCTCACAAACAATGATAACAACCATCGATCACAGATCATCTTGTCTCTGAGCGTCCAATTACTTACCATTGCTGATAATTTGCAAAAAATGCACGCATCCATGATCAACTTGTTAGCTGACACTTATCATGGTCGAATAAGCCCTATTCTGTTAACACCACGACAGTTTTCGGCCGAAGTTGATAACATAAAGGCGAATCTTCCTGCAGATCTGACCCTCCCAGTCACAGATATCATCCATTTATATGGTATAGTAACAGCTCATGCAGCAATTTCGAACCAGCACATCATCTGCACTTTGCTCATCCCATTAGCACATCAAAATGAATATGATTTATTTTATATTACGCCAGTACCACAGCCAATAAATAATTCGTTAGTAGCTATCCTACCGGCATCTAAAATGATGGCTCTCAACGCTCATCGAGACGAATATTTCCCTATGGATGATGCCACACTTCGGGACTGCAATAAACTTGAGCATGATACCTTTTTATGCCCGAGCATTCAAGCTACATACTACAAGGGTTCTCCAGTCTGTCGCTGTGAAATACATTTATTTAATAATGAATCTGACACGAGTTGCAATATAGAATTAATCGCCAGCAATAACGTATGGTATCAACTCTACAAAAGGAATCAGTGGCTAATCTCAACTCAACAAAAACTTAAACTAAGCACAGTATGCAATGGAGAAAGTAGCTCTCAGTTTTTGGAAGGCACCGGCTTCCTTACGCTCCCAGCGGGATGCACAATGAAAAGCGAAGGGACCACCATATACGGTCCCCAAACAATTACCTCAATTTTACAGCAATCATACACAAGCAATGGGATATCGTTCTCCCATCTACTACAGAATGTGGACAGGCTAACCCAACCCCTACCATACTCTTCGACTATTGACAACATAACCCGGTTGCAAGCGGAAGTAAAGGCGCAACTACAAAATTTACCGGCAACAGCACTAAATCATAAGGTGCACAGTTTGACCATCAGCTATGTGGGACTAGCACTAATTATAACACTGATCATCATCCTACTAATTAAACAAATATTGAAACTAAGACGCAAAACAGTTCCACAGCCTTCACCAAGGTCTAACTGGAACGTTTCCTTGGAACCAACACCTTAGCTAATCTCAGCATTTATTATTAAAGATCGTTCATTTGTTCTGCCCATTGATGTTGCCGATCGTTGGGGCCGCAATATGTTAATTCTTTCTGATTTTTTTTATTTTTAACAAAATAAAAACAAATCTTTATGGAATTAAAATTATTTGGTTCTCACCGTTTTGTCAAGCAAATCGTGTGAATTGCTGCGTCTGCAAATTTCATGAATAAACTTTACACGCGCATGTATGCATTTGCAGTCAGACGGTAATGAAACATAATATCAGCTTTGCTTTGGCTGACGGTGAGAGCCCAATTTAATGCAGCAACTAATGAACGGTGGCTTTGGTTCCCACGGTTTGTCAAGCAAAGCGTGAGACTTGCTGCGACTGCATAATTCATGGCTTGAACCACGTAAATAAACTTTACACGTGCCTATATGAATTGGCAGTCGCATTGAAATGCAATATCTGTTTTGTTTCGACTGACTGTGGGAAACAAATGAATGAACCGTTTTAGCATATGTATGTGTTTTAATTTTAGTTAATTTTTTATATATACATTTTTTGGCTTTACATTTGTTTTATATGCTTTGGTTATATTTTATATGCATTGTTTTTATTGCATTTTTATTTTTTACTGTTAACTTTATTGATTTGATGATATATATATAGCATAAGTTTATTAATAAAATTGCCATTATTATTTTGCCACTCAAGTAATCAACAGGTTTTTTTTTTACTTGAACACAACGTTGTCCTGGTGTACCACTTGGATAACTATCCTTCACAAATTTAAATATACATTATCCTGGTGTACCACTAGGATAATTTAAATTTAAAAACACAAAATAAATAACTTAGTGCAACACCAAGTTACCCCCCGTTTTTTATCCTTTTTTTTTTCTTTATAAAGTTGAGCGAGGCAAACGAGCCAAGCTTCAACAGTACTTAAAAGCACCTCACCGACGCGTGAAGTGGAAATATCCTCAAAGGGATTTTAAATTAGGGGACTTATTCGTTATTCATCAGGATAATTTTCCTCCTAATGAATGGAGATAAGGACGAGTTGAAAAGGTCTATCAAGGTCAGAATTCGAAAGTCCGAGCCGTAGACGCGAGAACAGCATCAGGCATTTTTACCCGGCCAATAATGAAGCTGGTTCTCCTTCCCATGCCAGAACCGAAATAATATTCTTTTTCTCTCTCTCTCTATTTCCTTTGCTTAGTTGCTAATATGTCCAAAATTGCTCGTCGTTTGGAGGTTCATCGGCCAGTAGAGAAGAAGGCAGAGGAAGGCGAAGGAAAGCTTCCGCAGGACGAAAGTCTTCGGGATTGTCGGCTGTACAAAAGCGAGCACGCGCTTCGCAAGTGCTTGAAGTTTAGGAAGATGTCGGTGGGGAGCGGTGGAAAATCGCAAAGAAAGTCCAATATTGTTTTATTTGTTTGGAAAGATGTATGGAATGCACTTCCGACCACCATACCCTCCTCCACCGCTTCAAAAAGAAGAAAAGTTTTCAAGTTTCTCAATCTCTACAGGCATCCCAAAGTAATGGAAGATTCAAACGCCGCACGAATCAAAACCATGCCAGCAACCTTCAGCATAATCACTGCTGTAATCACCAACCGCAACAACCACACCAACAACTACAGCTACCCCAGCAAGTACCTCACCAACATCAAAAACAGAAACTACCACATCCGCAACAACAACAGCAACTACCACATCACCAATAACAGCACCTACTGCCGCGGTACTACGATGGACCACAACACCCCCCGCGACTATTGTCATCAACGTCCATTCGGTGCGTATCGTATGAGTTTTTTTATACCCTCCACGCCAGTGTGCATAGAGTATATATAAGTTTGTCATTCCGTTTGTAATAATTAGAAAAAAAAATGTTGGACCCCATAAAATATATATATTTGTGATCCTTATAACAACCCGAGTTGATATAGCGATGTCCGTCTGTCCGTCTGTCCGTCTGTGGAAATCACGATGACGGCATGAATCGGGCAGCTAGGGTGCTCGCTGGCATAAAAAATGATTCATTGACATCCTGAGAAGTTTGCTCTTTAAAATCGTCCAAATCGGTCGATTAGGGCCCGAGATTTGAATGAAGAACTAAAAAAAGTCTTGAAAAAATATAATTTTCTATGTTGTTCTTGTCACGATCACGCCCTCAATGGTGCAGCTACAGTGACAATTTTTAATGAGAATGATTCACCAAATTCATGGGAAGATTTCTGTTTCAAAAATCATTAAAATCAGTGGAACAGGTCCAGGGAAATCTCTGAAAAAGAAAAAAAAAATTAAAAATATGATGTTTCTATATTGTTCTTGTTGTTATTCTAAATGTTGTGTTGTTGTCATAGCTGAACTTGTTGGTTTTGTGGTCGTTGTGGTAATAATATAATAAAAACTAACCCTTTGTACATTTTTTTTTATTAAATCTGGTAGACAAATTTGTTAGATCATTTCTGTCATTACCACGAGCCTGCCTGCAAAATTTCAGATCGAATGGGTCACGGGAAAGGGGTTAAAATCGATCCAAAATTCTTTTGACAAGCAGACACTACGAGTTGATATAAAGGGAGTAAAAATTCACCAACATCAAAAGCAAATAATGCTAAAATACCTAGTTGTTAATAAAAAAAAAAAGCAATGTAAATTTAGCAAAAACAAAAACAAAATTTAGCAAAAATAAAAACTGCATGGTAGAAATAAATCGGTATATTATTTTATTTACATAATTTTCTGCAATATTTTGTTGTGGGGAAAGTACATTTCTTTTGCATTAACAGAGTGTCACTTAATTTTACTCAGCGTGACTATGTCACAGTAGATGGCGCCACAATTTTTGCTCTAATTAGCTTTGCAATAGTTATTTCTATTTTAACATGAATGTCAATATTTTCAACTAGATATACAGAACAATGTTAAGAGTATACACGGGTTGGTTTTTTATTTCATACGTTTTTTCATTATTCTTTTACAAATATGAACATAAGTTTGGCATGTTAACTTTTTGTTGTTTTTATAAAATAAAGTTACTGAGTTCATCAATTAGTTTTTTGCTTTCAAAAGAGTTCTACATAGTTATATAGAACTAAAGGGTCCGCCATCCAGCATTTTTTCAACTAGTGCTTATTTCGTGAATGGTAACACTTAGCTCATGTCTGATTTGACAGATAATTAGTTCTATCCTTCCGCTGAACGAGTATGGTTGTGTATACGCTTGAACAATGCTGGAAAATATTGCGACATTACTTTGAAAATCACGGTAATGTTGCAGAATGTGTGCGAAAATTGCGTACGGATTTTGGAACAAGAGAAGCACCGTCAGCTCCGTATGTTCGTTATCTTGTGAAAAAAGTGAAAGAAACTGGGATCCTCATCGATAAACCAAAGCGTGAAAAGCCAAAAACAGTGCGTACATCCGAGAATATTGCTGCTGTGGCAGAAAGTGTGCATGAAGCGCCATCAACATCAATTCACCGTCTTTCTCAAGAATTGAACATTTCGGAGGCATCATTGAGACGAATTTTGCATAAAGACCTTGGTATGATGCCACACAAAGTCCAATTGGTTCAGTAGTTGAAGCCAACTGACCATCCAATGCGTTTTCGCTTCGCTAAGTGGGCCTGCGATCGACTTACAGAAGATGCCGATTTTGCCAAAAAAAATCATCTTTTCAGATGAAGCTCATTTTGATCTCGGCGGGTATGTAAACAAGCAAAATTGTCGCATTTGGGGCACAGAAAACCCGCACGCATACACTGAAAAGCCGATACACCCAAAACGAGTCACTGTTTGGTGCGGATTTTGGTCCAGAGGCATAATTGGGCCATTTTTCTTCGAAAACTAGCAAGGAGTGGCCGTTACAGTCAATAAACATAAACATAAAATCATCCTGTGAACCACGAAGTAATTTGTTTTTTTCTATTCTTTGTGTTTTTCGCTTATTTTGACAGGGATGCCACTCGTTTACAATTTAAATAAATATAAAAATTTGTCGACTGTCGTTAAGATGTATGTACTTAGTGAATCACTTTATACTTAGTGCAAACAACAATAGCTGTCGATATATTTTGCGATTGTCGGATCGTTGAAATTTACAGAATCACTCTACAGAAAACATTAATTTAAATTCAATGAATTTTAGAAAACGTCAAATGATATTTAAGAATTGCGAACATACAAATTGTTACATAAATAAATGCAGTTTGATGAGAATGTTATTTATAAATAAATTTTCACAATTTTTTTGGATGAATATTTGAAGTTTTTCAGAAAATAAAGATAACAAATCATTTTATTTAAAATGTTTGGGACATTTGGTTTTTTGCATTTGGCATCCCTAATTTGAATATTTATTGTTATAAATTTATTCTCTTTGTTTTCCAAATATGGCAATATTTTAATAAAAAAGTTGAGAGAGTTTTTTTTTTGGTTATTATTTTGTTACTCCATCCGACCTATATGGCCGCAAAGGAGAAATATTTGGCCAGTTAAAAGAAACTATACAGCCATCTCCAATTAGCACGATTTAATGCATATAGCCACCCTACACAACCATTAATTTTGCAATGGATGTTAGGGCGAGCTATTTAATTAGCAAAAACTAAATTAACCGCGAAGTTATGTCATATAACCGGAAACGCATGCATATAGATATATAACCTAAATGCATGCCGATCAGCAACCACGATGACCAAAGAGCAAACACCGAAATAATAGAAAAGACGAAAACCAACACAAAGAATTTTCTGAAATAATTTGGTAATAAGTTTAACAAATTGTTTACTTTTTCCAATATTTAGTTTACATTTATTATCAATACTCAAACCGAGGTGGAGGGTATCAAAGATTCGGCACAGCCGAATTTAACACTCTTGTTTTATTTCGCACTATTTGAATTATTATTTATATCTTGAATTCCTTTTTTTTTGTACTTATTATTATTAACTAAAAAAAAAAAATGAATTATTGAAAGAAAAATGAATTGTAATTATTCCCGCAGATATTTTCCAGCCTTCCTTGTTGCACTCTTGCAAGGGGGGCGGGCTGATTACGCGCAGAGCGTGTAAAGGCTACACTTATTGTTCAGTGGTTTTTTCTATGTTTTTTCTCCCTTCGGTTGATGCTTTAAACTTTGTAATTTAAAGATCGTTAACTATAACTTTTGTAAACCCCACAGCGTACGGTACGTACTAAACCCCCATCAACAATCCCATTGCAATTATAAATAAAACATACATATATACCATTATAACTAATTGTATTTTTCCTTATTCAAAAAATTTTCCTGAGAAAAATATTCCAAGGAAACAACCATACATCCTTCTTTTGTTAACAAATTCTACCATTATATGGTCCTGGATATTATACAACTGTACCAAAGATAGTGATGCCCAGAACCCTATCGAGAATTTGTGGGTCCATCTAAACAAAAAGGTAGTCAATAACTAAAAATGCTTTATTAAAGAAGAGTGAGGGAAAATACTTGCATAAAAAACATTCCATAGCTTATTCAATGCGCAGGCGTTTGCAATTAACAATTTATGCTCAAGGTGGATGCAAAAACTATAAGCAACCAAAAACCCAATGTGCAAAAATTAAGCTTAAGTGTGCGTACATTTATTTGACAGCACATAAATTGAACTATTATCCTTTTTTAATATTCATGTGGTAATGTTTGTTGTTTAACCTATTTATTTTATGATAATTTCGGTATTAAAATGTTTTAATTTCAAACTTATTTTAAGATTAGGTATTGGTTTAATTATAAGTTTAGTTATAAGTTTTCGTATAGGTTTAATTATAAGTCTAGTTATAAGTTTTACATTTTCGGCACAATTGTTATAACTTCCGATGATTGTTCTGTTTCTCACAACTTATTCATTACAACTGTCCGTCTTGTTTAATTGTGTTTTAATGCCATGTTCTCTTGTTTGTCTTCTTATTTCCCTCTGTCTGTTTCTATTTGTTTAACCCTTGTCTGTCCGTCGTGGTCCATTCTAGTCCAATCCCATATCCGGCCCTCCTGAACTTACATTCGCCCCGAATGTGGTTCCCACGGTTTCATGTACTCTGCTACCGTAGTGCATTTCTTTGCCCCTTCTGAAATTCCAATTCTTTCGACCTCGTACCGACCATGGTTTAGCTTCTTCACAACCTTGCAGGGACCAAGGAATTTCGGCCTCAACTTCAACCCAGCACCAAATTGAGTGCGCTTAATGGCGACTAACTCGTTTGTGTTATACGCCATCTCTGGATTCTTTTCCTATCGAAGTTCTTTAGATTTTCCTGTTGCATCTCCAAAATGTTGTACCTAGCTTCTCTTCCCAATAAATCCCGCTCTTCGTAAAATTCCTGCACCAATAGTTCTCCAATAAACTCCTAAAATTTGTATCATCCCCAACTCTCATATCTACCCCTGTCAAAATCCTAAGAGGGGTAATCTTAGTATTTCTAGGCGGTGTATTATTTATAATCCGCTGTACACGTTCTACGTGCTTGTACCAGTGCGTTGGATTCTCTGCACACAATTTGGTCAACATTGGAATTATGATGCGATGCATTGTTTCTACTTGGCCATTTCGCCGTGGCACCCCGGTTGCAATTAGGAGATGCTGTATTCCCTCTAATTCACAATAATCCTTGAACTGGTTCGACGTGAATGCCATGCCCCTATCTGTTATCACCAACCCAGGGTTCCCAAATGTAGAAGCTTCCTTTGCCAGGCGGTCAACAAACTCATTTGTACCAGTGCTCTTAGTAGGGTACAACCACACAAATTTCGAGAATGCGTCCACTACGACTAAAATATGGTTATACTGCTTATGAGTGGCCTCCATTGGACCAACGTGATCTAGGTGATATGCCATTAGGGGTCGATCAGCCTTATCTATCGGATTAAGTTAACCCTCTTTGTGCCCCTTTTTCGACTCTGCGACTTTACACTCAACACCGCCTTTCAATATTTTGTCTACTTTTGAACCCAGATCTGGACCTTTCTATCAAATGTTTAGTCTTACGTGAAGCAAAATGACCCTGGCGATGCGCAATCCTTATAATCTCCTCCTCCATCAGACTTGGTACCACAATTAATTCCTTATCTGGATCTTTATACAGAATATCAAATTTCAAATAGTAGTACGGTATGAATTGCTTTCCAAAACAGTCCTGATTGCTTTGATCCACTCATCCTGAACTTGTGCCTCCCTTATACGGTGCCTCAAGGAATCTTCCATCATCAAACAGGATACCCGATCCAGCTCTATGTTCGATGATATAGTCAAAGTCTTGCAAAATAAATAAGGCCCATCTCGCAACTCTAGGTGGAACATCTTGCTTCCTCATCGTTAATGCGAATGCGCTACAATCTGTTACAATCTTAATTTTTAAACATAATACGTAAACCCTTCACTTTTTGCAGTGCCTCTATTACAGTTAAAACTTCTAACTCATATGAATGGTATTTTTGTTCTGTTGGGTTCGTTTTGCGGCCCATATACTCCACTGGGTGCAATTGTAAATTTTCTTCATCCTGTTGTAGTTATACGGCTCCATAACCGTACTTACTTGCGTCCGTGTGGATTTCAATTGCCGCTCTAGGATTAAACGACCTTAGTACTGGTGCCTTCTTTGATGAATTTCTCAACTGTTCGAAAGCTATTTTTTCTTCATCCTCCATTTTGAATTTCACATTTTTTCTCAAAATGTCTGACAAAAGTTTTGTCATTATTGCATAATTCGGGATAAATCGTCTAAAATATGGCGTAAGCCCCCAAAAATCGTTGAATGGCCTTCTGATCCGTCGGCAAAGGAAACGTTGTAACTGCTTTGGTCTTCTCTGCTGAAGATATATGTTTGAATTCTCGACTATATAACCTAAGAAATTTATCTTCCCCTTTAAGAATTGACATTTCTCTAATTTTAAATCCAGCCCGTTTGATTCCGCGACTTTCAATACCCTACGTAACTCTTCAATTCCCTCGTCCACATTTCCCGAAGGGATCACTATATCATCCATGTAAAATATTACGGTACCATCACTAATCAAATCCCTAAAAATTCTTTGACCGGCTGATCCACCAAAAGTTGATCGGCGTAGAACATCCTTCTGGGCCTATGGGTAACCGGAATTTCGTCGCTTAAAATTATCTTCATTTTTACCGGGTATGTCTCTTGTTTAGTAGGTTTATATGATTCTATAAGATTTATTAGCTTCGACTGGTCATTCTTATTCAAATGTTCTATTTCTAGTTGGCCATCGCGCGCGTTTTCTAAAGTTAAACAATGAACAATATCATCGAATTCATCAAGATCGTCAAGATCGTCGGTGTCATCAGGTTGTTAAAATATTTTGCTCTGAAAATTTGTGTTATAATCCTATATTTAAACAAAATTGTGATCTATGTTTATTATTGAAATAAGCCTGGAATAGATAGCTATAAACCTGTATTATTTTCATTTCATAAAGTTATTAAATTATCATTTAATTTGTAATAAACAATTTTTTAAATGACTAAAATCAATATAATTAAAATTACAAACATAAAAATCACAAATTCAATTGAACAAAGCATAAAAGAAAATAGTCGAATCTTAGTTAAAAACAATAACAACAATAGTTCTACATTCAAATAAGTAAACAATAATTAAAATCAATCATTCAAGTGCATACTCTCCATTCAACAACAACATACATTTAACAATAACAACACTTAGAACCTGTTTGCAATAATAATAATAACAAACAAACAACTAATCTCTTTTTCAATTTTTTAACAACAACAACACATAGCATTAACTCCAACTATCCAAATACTACCCAACAAACAATCGTCCAGAAATTCCGAATGGTTCTCTAAACATGTTCAAACGAGTCAATATTGCACTCAAATTGTTAAGTGTGATAATCAAAATTGCTGTGCAAAACCTAGAAGTAGTTGCTTTACTGTAATGAAAAAAAAAAAAATTTTACCACCACCAATTCCACTTATTCAAACCAATATTGGATTAAAAGCTGCAACCGATAGAAAAAGAGGTGAAACGTCAAATTTCGCTCCATTGTTTTTATTAAACACTTTATGTTTATCATCAATAATTGAGGAACTACGAAAATGTTTACGATGCGATTTTTATTGTCCTTCGGTGCATAATGTTCTGAAAGATAGAACGTGCTCAGATTGTGAAATGTACTTTGCTTCTCAAGTGATGCTAAAAGGCCATGTCAAAAATATCCACCACAAATCATCGATCAATATGAAAAAAAACTATACCAGTACGTGTTGCAGCCCGAAGACAACGTGAATTAATGGTTGTAATTGCCGTGCAGAAAGAAAATGAAGATGCTGAATGGATTGAAGATGAGAACGTCGATTTGACAAATGTTGAAATTGTTTCTGTTATATATATGTATTTATAATATGGTAACCTTACATAGTATGTATATGTATTTATAATATAGCACTACTGTAATATAAAAAACAATGAATAAACTAGTTGTCATCTTGAACTAAAACATGGCGCAGCCGGTATCGGAAAAAATAAATTAATTAAATGGTTAAAAAAAGAGTTCAAATTAAATTAGAAGACGGAAAAATGACTGAAAATAATTTTGCGAAAAAAATTTCTTGAAACAAATAATTTAAATTTACAAAAAACAATTGATATTGCACGTGCATCCGAATTGGTAGAAAGACATGCGAACGACATGCAAAAGCAAATTGAAAATACAACAACAGTTGACGCAGTAAATGCAAGGGCAAATATGAATTTAAAATTTCCAAAGCGATTGAACAACAATCCAGCAACAATTAACGGATCATCTCAGAGTATAACAAATTACAATAGTGAGCAAAAGAAAAATTGCAAATTTTGAAAGGGTACACATTTTAATAGGCGGTGTCCAGCATTAGCGTTGCTTGCTTTGCTACGAAAGTGCGAGAAATAAAAGAGTACGATAATTCTGTAGTAGAAGGCGATGATGTATATTTACATAATATTTCAGAATGCGATGTGGAAAGAAAACGATGGTATGAAAAAATACGAGTAAATGAATGTATAATAAAATTTAAGTTAGACACGGGAGCTGATGTGAATGTTCTGCCCTATAGATTTTTAAAGTATATGAAAAATGTAATTCTTAAAAGTAGTGGTTTGCCCCCACAGAGTTACGGAGGAACTAATTTAAACTATAAAGGAACTGTTGAGTGTGTGGTTATGTGTCGTAATGGAATAACCGTTTTAAAATTTACAGTGATCGAAACACCATACGAACCATTATTGGGCTTAGAAGCATGTGAGAAGCTAAAGCTAATTAAGCGTATTGATATTGTTTCTAAAACTTCGAAAGAATATTTTATTGAAAAAAATCGTGACATTTTTGAAGGATTGGGCTGTTTTGTCAATAATTTGGATATTAAAGTGAAGCAAAATTCTGTTCCAGTAGTAAAAGCGGCAAGACGTGTACCACTATCATTGAATGATCGAGTTAAACAGGAACTTCAGAGAATGGCAGACCGAGATATCATAGAACGTGTAGGTGGTCCAATAGAGCGTGCATCAAATTTGGTTATTGTTGAGAAAAAACCAGGGCAACTCCGATTATATATTGATCCGCAAGATGTTGATGCTGACATATTAGTGGAAAACCAAATAATTCCATCATTTGAGTCGATATCCGCTAATCTAGCAAACAAACGTTTCTTTACTGTGCTAGATCTAAAAGAAGGTTTTTGGCAAATTGGCCTTAGCAAAAAAGTGAGCGAATTATGGCCAAAAGATAAACAAGTAAGAGTGTTAAATTCGGCTGTGCCGAATCTTTAATACCCTCCACCTCGGTTTGAGTATTGATAATAAATGTAAACAAAATATTGGAAAAAGTAAACAATTTGTTAAACTTAATACCAAATTATTTAAGAAAATTCATTGGGTTGGTTTTCGTCTTTTCTATTATTTCGGATTTATTTCGGTGTTTGCTTTTTGGTCATCGTGGTTGCTGATCGCCATGCATTTATGTTATATACCTATATGCATGCGTTTAATTTAGTTTTTGCTAATTAAATAGCTCGCCCTAACCTCCATTGCAAAGGTAATGGTTGTGTAGAGTGGCTATATGCATTAAATCGTGCTAATTGGAGATGGCTGTATAGTTTCTTTTAACTGGCCAAATATTTCTTCATTGCGGCCATATAGGTCGGATGGAGTAACAAAATAATAACCAAAAAGAAAAAAAGCTCTCTCAACTTTTTTTAAAATATTGCCATATTTTGAAAACATAGAGAATAAATTTATAATAATAAATAATCAAATAAGGGATGCCAAACGCAAAAAACCAAAAGTCCCAAACAGTTTAAATAAAATAATTTAATGTTATCTTTATTTTCTGAAAAACTTCAAATTTTCATCAAGAAAAAATTGTGAAAATTTATATATAAAAAATAACAATCTCATCAAATTACGTTTACTTATGTAACAATTTTTATGTTAGCAATTCTTAAATATCATTTGAGGTTTTCTTAAATTCATTGAATTTAAATTAATATTTTCTGTAGTGCGATTCTGTAAATTTCAAATTCAACGATCTGACAATCGCAAAATATATCGACAGCTATTGTTGTTTGCACTAAGGATTAAGTGATTCACTAAGTACATACATCTTAACGACAGTCGACAAATCTGTTTTTCTATTTATTTAAATTGTCAAAATAAGCGAAAAACACAAAGAATAAAAAAAAAAAACAAATTACTTCGTGTGTGACAGGATGATTTTATGTTTATGTTTAATATCTTTATTTTTTTTTACTACTATTTCTGTTTATTTATTTGAAAATGAAATAATGAATTGAATATGCTATTTAATTTTTTTATTTATATAAAAAAGTTTTTTAATAAAAGCAAAATATTTTCACTATTTTATGATTTTTATTTATGTATGACGACATTTCAACCTAAAAATTTAAGTTTTTATCGATTGAATAAACAACACAAAAATGGTTGTCGTTTAGATAACAACAACAGCTGACTTTAACAATAGCGAATATCGTTTAAAAATTTTACTGATAATTTTGCAATTTAATTTTTTTTACGATTCGACTATCGTTAAAAGAAGTTACTGAATCGCGGTACTGAAAAGTTATTAATATCTCCTGAATGGCAATATTTTTTTTTAAATGTAAACATTTTTAAATGTAAACATATTTGGTGTTTTTTTTTGGAATTTCAATTTGTGTTTAACGAATAAAATTTATATATTAAAGATGCAATTGATGTCTTCTAAATTTAAAATTATTATTTCCGACGTTTTGATATGATTTTCTGAAATTCAATTAATATTTTCTAATATATAATTGGAAATTTTAATTTCAGTTTTTATAAGAATTGATATATTCTTAAATTTGAATGGAAAATTTAAAAAGCGCAATTTTGTATTTATGTGAATAATAATGCTTTATTAATTATAAACAATTTTTAAAAATTAGATGTAATCGCAATCAGATATTTTGTAGGTAAAGCAGAATAATAGTTCTATATAACTATGTAGAACTGTTTTGAAAGCAAAAAACTCATTGATGAACTCGGTAACTCTATTTTGTGAAGACAGCAAAAAGTTAACATGCCAAACTTATGTTCGTATTTGTAAAAGAATAATGAAAAAACGTATGAAATAAAAGACCAGCACGTGTATACTCTTAACATTGTTCTGTATGATATCTAGTTGAAAATATTGACATTCATGTTAAAATAGAAATAACTATTGCAAAGCTAATTAGAACAAAAATTGTGGCGCCATCTACTGTGGCATAGTCACGCTGAGCAAAATGAAGTGACACTCTGTTAATGCAAAAGAAATGTATTTTCCCTACAAAAAAATATTGCAGAATTTTATGTAAATAAAATAATATACCGATTTATTTCTAACATGTAGTTACTATGAATATACATACATACATACATATATACAATATATGTATATTATTTGTATTATTTAATATGTGTATGTATATGTAAATATTACACACAAAAAATACAACATCAAACGTTATTTTTGTGTTTTTCTCTTTAAATAAATTAATACATATTTTTTTTTTGTTAAATTTACATTTGGGCAATTCACAGCAGGTGTTGTATATTGTATCTTGTATTGAAATACACAATACAATCATTTGTTGTGAACACTCAGTTGTATTTTCATATTGTAAAACGCTTTCTTTTGTAATTTTCGATCCAACGAGGAAAGATCGCTTCGTCGCTTCTGCTATTTTGTATAAGAGAAAACACTTGTCAGTGTTTGCTTTTTGGTCGTGAGATACACCCTGGAGTTTTAGTTACGTACCTCTTGCTTTTTAATTTATAATGAAAAAAAAAAAATGTTAAATGTTTTGGTTGGTACTGAAAGAGAAAATACATACTAAAAATATAAACATTAATTTTTATATAAATAAACTTATCGATGTATTTGCGTTATTTGCATTATTTGCCATATTTTATTTTATAATTATTTATGCTGATAAAATTCTATGTATTTGTTTTTTCTTTTTCATAAAAACTGGCATTCACTTGGAACTGATATGTTATGATACAATATACAACATTTACTGAACATAGCAAATGAAGTTGGATCGTGTATCAGATTTTTCAGTGAAAATTACCAACAACAATTTTATACTATTGTAAAGTGATACACGATACAACAGATACAACGATACATTACCCATTGTGAATTGCCCAATTGTTTTTTTTTTATTAACAACTAGGTATTTTAGCATTATTTGGTTTAGATGTTGGTGAATTTTTAACCACTTTCCCGTGATCCAATCAAAATTTTGCAGGCAGGCTCGTGGCAATGACAGAAATGATCTAACAAATTTTTTTAGTGATGCCAAAACAATGGAAACTTTTAAAGTTTTCTACCAGAGTTGATAAAAAAATGTAGAAAGGGTTTGTTTTTATTATATTATTACCACAATGACCACAAAAACAACAAGTCCAGCTATGACAACAATGCAACATTTAGAATAACAACAAGAACAATATAGAAATATCATGTTTTTCATTTTTTTTTCTACTTTTTCAGAGATTTCCCTGGAGCTGCTCCACCGATTTTAATGATTTTTGAAATAGAAATCTTTCCATAAGTTTGGTGCATCATTCTCACTAAATATGATCACCCTAGCTGTCCTATTGAGGGCGTGATCGTGACAAGAACAACATAGAAAATTATATTTTTTCAAGACTTTTTTTAGTTCTTCATTCAAATCTCGGGCGCTAATCGACCGATTTGGACGATTTTAAATAGCAAACTTCTCAGGATGTTAGTGAATCATTTTTTATGTCAACGAGTACCCTAGCTGCCCGATTGATGCCGTCATCGTGATTTCCACAGACGGACAGACGGACATCGCTATATCAACTCCGGTTGTTATATGGATCACAAATATATATATTTTATGGGGTCCAAAATTTTTTTTCTAATTATTACAAACGGAATGACAAACTTATATATACCCTCTGCACACTGGAGTGGAGAGTATAAAAAGATGTTAGTGAAAATGTTACATTTTATTGGAAACTTAGAAACGACTTATTTATTGAAGATGACATTATATTTCTTAACAATAGAGTAATTGTGCCAGTTGGGTTACGCGAAGAAGTGTTGTCAAAATTACATGTCGCTCACCTTGGAGTAGAGAAAACTAAGAAAAGGGCTCGTGAATTAGTGTACTGGCCAAAAATTGATGAATCTATAGAAAATATGATAGCGAAATGTTCTGTTTGTCAAAAATACCGTTCATCAAATGGAAAGGAACCATTAATACCACATAGTGTCCCTAGCCTTCCTAATAATAAACTTGGTATTGACATTTGCGAATATGCTTCAAAAACATATTTAATTGTTGCAGACTATTATACTCGGTACTTAGAGGTACTCCCAATGAGATCTAAAACTGCAAACGAATGTGTAGATAAACGTAAAACTTGTTTTGCAAACCATGGGATACCAATAGAAATAGTTTCAGATAACATGCCATTCAATTCATATGAATTTAAAACTTTTTGTAAACAAAATGGAATAAAAGCCCCGGGTATGCCCAGTCAAATGGTTTTGCAGAACGATATGTTGGGATAGCGAAAAATTTTATAAAAAAGAGTCGAGAAAACAATGATGAATTATGGATAGCCTTACTCGAATACAGGAATACACCTTTGAAAGAAATAAATGCTTCTCCTGCAGAACTTTTAATGAGCCGAAAAACACGAACATTGATTCCAGCAAAAAGTAATTTATATATTCCAGTAGTTGTCCCGAACATAAATAAGAACATAAATTTAAAGAACCAGTATTATAAGAAATACTATTACCGCGGAGCTGTGTCCAAACCGCCATTTCAGAAAGGGGAAAATATTTGGTATAATCACAACCGGAAAGGATGGGTAAAGGCTAAAGTATTGGAGTCCCATGGAGACCTTAGGTCATATTGGATAGGGTTGGAGGCTGGTTCTCTTTTTAGGAGAAATACCCGTTGGTTACGTAAACGAAATTGAAAATTAATACTTTTCTTTGAACATATATTTTAAATATCATTATTTGTATTTCTGTATCTCAATATTTAGTTGATTAGCTAAAAGAGGGAGATGTTATATATATGTATTTATAATATGGTAACCTTACGTAGTATGTATATGTATTTATAATATGGCACTACTGTAATTTAAAAAACAATGAATAAACTACCCTACAAGAACAGTGACGGTCATATGACCGGTGATATGATGGTCACTACTGACTGAAGTTACGGTCATCGCGTAGAACAAAGTTGCTCTCATTTTATTAACGCCAATATGACAAAAATGACCGAAACTTTTGTGTACATGTGATTTTGCATCTTACTCTAACCTATGAAAGTATGTAAACCATAGAATATATATCTGAACTGCTTACTCTACCGCTGTTTAGTGGATATATCCATCATCGTTGACCGGTCACACTTGATGGATATATACATCATCATTGACCCGGTCACGCTTGATTATAGTGAAACACGACTTATTATTTTTTATACCCTATACCACTATGTGGTTTGGGTATAATGACTTTGTGCTGCTGTTTGTAACAACCAAAAATATTCGTCCTAGACCCATCTTTAATTATACCGATCGACTCAGAATCACTTTTTGAGTCGAAATAGCATTGTCCGTCCGTCCGTCCGTCCGTCTGTGTGTCCATGTAAAGCTTGTAATCAAACTACAGGTCGCAAATATGAATACATTTTGATGAAATTTTATATAGAAAGTTCCATCGGCCATGCGATGAACGCTATTGAAATTGGTGAGAAACGGTCCATGTTCAGACCTAGCCCCCATACAAATGACCCCTACGAAATCGATAAAAATTGCCATAAGTTCCATATTATCATATAGATCTCAGTCAAATTGGGTTTGTATATGTTTATTACATCCATTAATTAGTAGTTCAAACATAATCCCTAAAGGAAAATTCTAAGTCATAGGCCCCATATAGAGCTGCTTCCCGATCTTCACTTAAATCTATCAAAAAACAAATATATTGCACAGATTTTTCTCAAATTTGGTTTGCTTATATTTTTTCAAAGTATAAGTGACTTTACCAAATATGGTCAGGATCGGTCCATTTTTCGACCTAGTCCTCATATAAGTATCCGATATGAACTTTTTCGTATCTGCAGCGAAAAAAATTTATAAAAATGCCACTCAAATTTTGTTTATGCTTATTTGATATATCCAATTAGTTGGACCGAAGAGATAGGGTCTCTAAACCATGGTATAGGCTATCGTATAGTCGGGCTAGACAAATGCTGATTTTTTCGCAAAATTTCTGTTTCTATTAGTGATTTTTTCATTTTTGGTGCATAATATAATTATAAAATCTGTCCCTTTTCAGAATTTTCCATATTTACATTTTCCTATTGTTTTTATACCCCATACCACTATGTGGTTTGGGTATAATGACTTTGTGCTGCTGTTTGTAACTACCAAAAATATTTGACTTAGACCCATCTTTTTATACCGATCGAATCAGAATCACTTTTTGAGTCGATTTAACAATGTACGTCCGTCCGTCCGTCCGTCTGTGTGTCCATGTAAACCTTGTTATCCGTCCGTCCGTCCGTCTGTGTGTCCATGTAAACCTTGTAATCAAACTGCAGGTCGCAAATATGAATATATTTCGATGAAATTTGGTATATAATCTTTTGTCGGCCATGGGATGAACGCGGTCCATGTTCAGACGTAGCCCCCATACAAATGACCCCTATGAAATTGACATAAATTGCCATAAGATCCAAAATGTTGTATAGATCTTAGTCAAATTGGGTTTGTATGTGTTTATTATATCCATTAATGAGTAGTCCAAAAACGATCCCTATGGGACAACTCTTAGTCATAGGCCCCATATAGAGCTGCTTCCCGATCTTCACTTAAATCTATCAAAAAACGAAAATATTGCACTGATTCATCTCAAATTTTGTTTGTACATATTTTCGCAAAATACAAGAGACTTTGCCAACCATGGTCAGGATCGGTCCATTTTGGACCTAGTCTCCATATAGACATAGCATCCGATATGAACTTTTTCATATCTGCAGCCAAAAAAATTAATAAAAATATCACTCAAATTTGTTTTTTTCTTATTTTCTATATGCAATTAGTTGGGCCTAAGAGATAGGGTCTCAAAACACAAGGTATAGGGTATCGTATAGTCGGTCTAGACCGATTATAATTTTCTTACTTGTTATTTATTTATTTATTGTATTAAAAATCAAATTCAAAATTAAAAATAAACATTAAATATTAGAAACACAACAATATCACTAATTCCGAAACGTGGTGATAACTTTGAGACAATGTTGAAACAGGACAATGAGCTTAACTTAAAACAGATATTTAAACAACTTTGCTGACTTTTCACTCGAAACATCCCTAAGCTCAATAGTAATTTCCGGTAATGGGCCTTAGTGCAATCATTAGTTTCTTAAAGAAAACAATTTATTATAACACTTACATATATATCAACAATTTATATTAAAGCTTACCTTTTGAGTGTTGTGAATTAACAATTTCGGTCAAACCTGATACAATCCATTTGGAAAATTGATGAGTAAATGACGTATCCATTCAAATGCTGCTACCTTTATTTGTACAGAACGGTGTGTGAGATATTGTGATAATACCTCCATAAATCAATTTGTTCAATATTCTGAGATCTTTGTTCTTTTGAAGAAACTAATTTCATTTAATATTATCAACATCATATTCCAGACACTATATTCCAGAATGGCATAAATTAAAACATTCAAATGTTAAAACTCCCATATCCATGTTATGGCAACAGACTGAAAGATAGATATAAGGATTAGTGTAAAATGCTGCAAGGAAGATTTACTTTGTTTCTACCTACAATTTTTAATAAAATGTCAATGCATTACCTTAATAAGTTCATTTGGTGATTGCGCATGTATTAACAATATATTTATAGTGTCTTCCATGCACACTTAACTGGAATCATTACGAATCGATTTAATAAACTGTGTCAGCGTTGTTTTACACAATTATATTTCTTGTGTATTATCTTACATCATAAAAAATCCATCAATAATATCAAATAGATAACCATATTATTTTCTGGTACAGCATTCACAATCGAAATCCAGGATATAACATATTGTCGCACAATATAATTCTTTACATAAATGCGTTTCCTAAGAGGTATAAAAGTTCTAGATTGAAAGTTTGTGAAGATTCTACAGCAATAGCTTTAAGTTAACGATCCAACAGGAATAGGCCACAAGAAGCGACCAACAAATAAATTGTGGAAGGGTATAATGGAGGGACGTGCCACCATAATTGAGAATGGCAAACAGAAAGCAAAAAAGACTTAGTTTTCTGGAAAATATTTTCAAAAAGCATAAAAAAAAAATTATTTTTCCAACATTTTTCTAAATCAATTTTTAAAAAATTTTGGTTATTGCACAGGTCTCTAGCAATAATTTGGCTTTTACAGATTGAAAAAATATCAATTAATCGACGAGTTATAGCCAAAAAACCATATAAACAATATGCTGAATATCGGCATTTGACTGCAGAGTTCGAAGGCCGATTAAAAAAAAATTCGAACTAACATAAACAAACGCCGCGACAAGGGTCTTCTAATTTAGCCTCTATTTTCACCCCTCACTCTCAGAATCGACCTAACTTTTGCTAACCTGAATTTGTTCCACAGTGAAAACATAAAACATATATATAAGAAAAATAAAATATATAATAAATAAATGGAAACATTAAAGAGAGAGAAAAAATAAAATAAAAACAATTATAAATGAAATGAGATATAAAATATGTAGGTATTAACTGACAGGTTGTATTTCAGGTTGAGAAAAGTTTTCTAATCTCGTTACTTAAACTTATTGCGTTGTTGTTGGTTTGTATTTTGTGTAGAAGAAGGTTCCAGAGATGGATGGCGTTAAAAAAACGGCACTAAAGTTTTTACTATTACTGTGAAATTAAAATATTTCTAAAATTAAATTTAACAAAAATTTTTACTGTTACTATGAAATTAAATTATTTCTAAAATTAAATTTAACAAAAAAATTTACTATAACTATGAAAGTAAAATATTTCTAAAACTATTACATTTAAACAAATATTTACCCAATCATAAGTAAAATTAAAATTTGTGTAAAATTATAATTTAAGCAAAATTTCAGTGAAATAAGTTTTAAAAATTTCTCACAATTACATTTAAATTAAAAATTTACATGAAAATTAAAATTTGATTTAAAATGTTATAAATTAACTTTAAAATTAAATCACCTTTAAATTACAAGGAATTAAAAATTTCCTCAAAACGACCGTTAAATAATCTTTTGTCCAAACTATTTTTTTTTTATCACACATAATTTTGTGACGCCAAGATCGTAATTTACAGCTTTAGGAACCGGTAACTGTACCTTTATTAACCGTAAATTTTGAACAACAATCAATGTTCATAACTTACCGAAATATATTTTGAATAAAATCGTATAACTTCGCATGGAATAATTTTCAGATTAAAGTTTATTAAGAGGGCCAGACATGGATGGTCAGTATATGAGTGGGGTTTCTTACCAACATTTTTTTTTAAATTTAAGAAACATGGCAGGTGAGGGCAGTTGGATCTACTAACACCACAGATCCGAATCAACAAGGTAAGGTAAAGGCAAGGAGTCACATTAAGTAACCATTTTACCATTTTCCGTATATCATATATTCTTTTTTTTTCTAAATTCGGAGATAGAACGTTCACTTTTATGCTGTTAGTACCAGAAATAACAATAGGCCAAGAATCCCACCCCATCCGGCGAGATATAACCTTTAGAACGTGTGGCCTAATTGTTGTTTTCAATAAACTTTCGAGTTGACCATTGTTTACGCGCAGAGCGTGTAAAGGCCACACTTTTTGTTCAGTGGTTTTTTCTATGTTTTTTTGTCTCTTCGGTTGATGCTTTGAACTTTGTAATTTAAAGATCGTTAACTATTACTTTTGTAAACCCCACAGCGTACGGTACGTACTAAGCCCCCATCAACAAATACATTACAATTATAAATAAAACATACTCACATATATACCATTATAACTAATTGTGTTTTTCCTTATTCAAAAAATTGTCTTGAGAAAAATATTCCAAGGAAACATTTTGGTCCTTTCGAAACCCATATAAACCCCCGTAAGTCTTTGGAATATTTCTTAAGGAAATTTATTTCATTTTAGAACCCGAAGTCTCTGCCTGTCTCGAATGCAGAAAAAGTGTAACAATATAAAAAGTGAAGAGAAAAATAATAAATTAATACCACCAAGATTGTGTTTAAACTCTGTGTTAAAGTGTAAATTTACCAACAAGCAGATTCGTTTTTTTTTTTTGCTCGGTATACATACATACGTACATATGTATGTATGACACTTTTGGCTTTCGTTTCTCTTATAAAGCTCTTAATTTCCTTTAAAGTGTTTTTTGTTGCTTGTACATAAACGCGAACTCAATTACTCTTCACAATATAAAGGCTGTGTATCATTTAATTTACAAGTGCTTATTAGATCAACACAAGTGAAACCGAACATAGCACAAAAGAGAAAAAAATATATACATGTTAGAGCAAAAAAATACTTTGCTCAATTCAGTTTGAAGTGCTTTTCAATTTTTGTCATAAAGAATATGACGTCAGATCTTTACACCTGAAAAGTATAAAAACGGAAAAGTGAAACTGAAAAGTTTGTCATTTTTATAAAAATATTGGTGGTGTACAGAATTGAAAAACAATAAAATAAAAAAACTAGAAGTATCTAAAAAAAAAGGGTTTCTATCATCAGTGTTGTGAAACAGGGTTTCACAAGTAT
The DNA here is from genome assembly GCA_963682025.1 of Cordilura impudica. Classification (NCBI taxonomy): domain Eukaryota; kingdom Metazoa; phylum Arthropoda; class Insecta; order Diptera; family Scathophagidae; genus Cordilura; species Cordilura impudica. Next base: position 42,544,948 of record OY821522.1, on the reverse strand, counting down.
AGACTAGTATGCAACAGTATAAGATTAGTTCTAATTCAGTACAGAGTAATAATAATAATCATAATAATAATAATACTAATATTAATAATAATATTAACAATAATAATAATAATAATAATAATAATAATAATAATAATAATAATAATAATAATAATAATAATAATAATAATAATAATAATAATAATATTAATAGTAATAACAATAATAATAATAATAATTATAATAGCAATATATTATAAGAATAGAATAACATAGAATAATATAATAGTAGAATAAGTATAATATAAATAAATAATATAATAATTTACAGACACTTTTTCTTGAGTGTAAGTGATCGGTCAAATAAACGTATTTCAGTCGCGACTTTGCGTAAAACAGTTCGTCATTGTGACGCCCGTATTACCATGCACTATGTATGTTTGTTTTGCGTTTCATTTAACTCTATTTCCCATATGCTGAGTCGTTACTTTTTTTTATGAACGTTCTACATTGGGGTAGAGTAATGCAATATTGTTTCCGCATATACGGTGGCATTTTTTTTAAATGACATACTTCGTGTTTTTTTTTTGATTGAATCATTTCTTTCAGCGAACAAAGTATGCCATGACCATGAAACTGGTCATTGTTTTTTTTTGTATTTTTATTTATATTATATTATTGCTGTGATTTTATATTATTTTTTGTTTCTTTGTATGTTTGTTTATTTTTTCAATTAATTTTATTTTCATAATTTAAGATTATGTATAAGATTTTTGTATAAATAAAGAATAGAGAGTGCAGAACGGCAGCAGATGAAAACTAGAGGCCGCACTATCTAACTGGTACGGAATCTGGTTTTGTTTGTTTTCCTTTTTCTTTCCCTACAGCTACATTGGTGCCGTTTGGGCACCGTTGAAAGGCGCTTGCCAGCGCTAAAACACAATAGGCAAACCCGCGGTTTCTTTCGTTTCAGCTGTTAGGAGTATAACATCAGAAGTAGGATAAATTCAGCCTACACTACACTCTATTGGGAAGATGACTGAAGATGACTCCAATCTAAGAGGTCAGATTCAAGAAAATTTGAATCTGCAGGCGGAAAGTCCAGAGTCGAGCTCTAACAATTTTGTAATTACGGTGGATGCAATTAATAAAATTTTAGAATCCACACAAGGGTCACAATCAACCGGCGCGTTGGTGGGTCTTCCGAGTTTTGATCCGGATCACTCCCGCGTTGATATTCAGAAGTGGTGCACGGATATTGATGCAAGGGTAAAACGAGACGGCTTACAGAATTTTGACATTTTGCCTAGAATACAAGCTTCTGCTTGAGAGGGCAAAATTATGGTTCAACAAATACGGATATCATCTTTATAGCTGGCCGGATTTACGTGCTTCTTTGATACACGCTTTTTCTTATGGTACAGACATTATTACACAACTCAGGAAGGTCGCCAACTCAGAAAACAATGAATATGCTTCCTATACGGAGTTCGTAATGGAAAAGGTTTGCCAAATTAATCAATTACCTTTTGAAATTCCAGAAGACAAAATGGTCAAAATTGTCATCGGATGCATTAGTGAGGTGAGTTTGAGAAATTCTCTTACATTTGTTATGCCATCAACTGTGCAAAGTTTGATGAGTCATTTGTCTTCGATACCTTTGCGAAAAGTAGAAAATATAACACGCCGTTCGCAAGAGAATAAACCAGTATTCAATATTGAAAACGAAGACAAGTTACCTAATCCATTGAAACGTAGGCGCGTAGAGGATGAGAAACTTTGCTATGGAGATGGAAAAAAGGGCCATATTAGAGCTCATTGCACGGAAAAACAAAAAACAAACGAATTGGTTGTACAGAAAATACCAAGCAAACCCATAGGAACCAAATTTAAGTGTTCTTTTTGTGGAAAATCTGGACACGAAGAACAAACCTGCTGGGCTAAACAAAGAGCTGACCGAAAACAAATAAATGAGAGTGAAGACGAGAAGGATGTTAGTAACTAATATAAGGTAAAATTTTCTGCAAAATTCTCTATTCAATAATAATCGAATTCATGAGCAAGCTTAAGATTGCCTCTGAGTCATAACTTTCAGTTTATGTGTTGAAGTTTTGAACAAGCTTAAGATTGCCTCTTAGTCATAACCTTCAGTTTATGTGTTGAAGTTTGAACAAGCTTAAGATTGCCTCTGAGTCATAACTTTCAGTATATGTGTTGAAGTTTTGAACAAGCTTTAGATTGCCTCTGAGTTATAACTTTCAGTTTAAGTTTGATTTGATCTGAAATAATGATTCTGTTTACAGCTCTGGATATCTGGTGGTTAATTTTACAAGAGGACAGATTACTGCTGTGGAATTTGGGATAATGAATTTGTGGTTTTTGTAAACTGTTTGTTTTCTTGTGATTTTAGCTTGTTTTTTCTGTAATAAACAAGTGACTGTTTTGAAATCAAAAGTTTTGAATTCATCGAGACGATGATTTTACATGATGGCCGTGTTAGAGCAAAAAAATACTTTGCTCAATTCAGTTTGAAGTGCTTTTCAATTTTTGTCATAAAGAATATGACGTCAGATCTGTACACCTGAAAAGTATAAAAAGGGAAAAGTGAAACTGAAAAGTTTGTCATTTTTATAAAAATATTGGTGGTGTACAGAATTGAAAAACAATAAAATAAAAAAACTAGAAGTATCTAAAAAAAAGGCTTTCTATCATACATATACGTTGTTTTTTTCCATTTAACTCTAGCGCATGTAGAGTGAGTGAATTTATTTAATACATACCAAAAAGTGTTTGCTATTTAACCCCGTTTAATTTGTTGGTTCTTTTTTTATTCATTTTTTTTTTATATTGTTACACACATCACACTATTGTTGTAAAGTTTTACTCGAACGAATATAACTGGTCATTGGTAATTGGATTCGAGGGGGATAGATTAAGGGGTCAACAAACCTTGGGTATATAAGGATATTGCCAGGTAAATACAAGTTTTGCAATTAAAACGTTATAATATTTTATTTTGGTAACTTTTGGTTTTATAATTATTTGCTATATTTATTATATTTATTTGTGATGAATGTTTGTTCACGAGACTTATGTTGTCTGTTAGATGAAAATGTTGTGTTGTCTTTGACGATTACTTGTAGAAGTTTTCTTGTCTTTTTTTGTTTTATGTTCTGTGACCGTTCGTTTCTTGCTGCGTTATGGGGCGTTAATGCGTAGCAGGGTTCACAATTTATGTTCATTGACATGAACATTCTCCCGGCCTTGACATCCTGTAAAAATAAATAGTGAGAATGCATTTTAGTGGGTTGTGGCAAATTCATATTTAAATTAATTGGGTAAGTGAGTTTAAAAATACTTGGTAGTGTAGGGTGTTTTAACGGGAGAACGATCCCATAATAAGCCATCCCAAGGTCGAGTCCTGTGCAATTAATGAAGAGCCTTCTATGTGAATGATGTTGGACCTTAATACTGTGGTGTAGAGGTCACCACCAATTTCCAAAACAATTGGCGAGTTAGAGTAGAACTCTGGGTCAGCCAGGGATATGCGGCTAAATTTTTCCTTTAAATTGGCATTTAAAGGACTGTCGTAGAGGCTTCTGGGCAACTCGTCAGTGGATATCATGCAAACTTCAAACCGCTCCGCGGACGAAGTGTTTGCCGCGATGATCAATTTTGAGTATACTCTTGAGTCTATCTTGAAAGTCGCCAATCCGAGATCTCTGATGAGGGAGCTAGCTATCCGGGAGGTTATGAGACTCGGATTCAATACGACTCGAGGGTAGCGGGTACCATTCTCCGATATCAATTGAACCACGGTTGTTGGCACCAATGTTCTGGTCATCGGGGCGAGTGTAGATGAGGATGCCTGAGAGTTGTCGCGCACCGAATTGGTAAAGGTAGAGGCGGTCGTACGTAGCTTGGTTGACGATGATCGTTCGAAAACTATACCCTTCAAAATGTTTTTATGTCCGTGTAACACTGTATGGTGTTTTGCACGACATATGCGGCATCTCTCCTTGTTGGTGCATTTATCCAACAAATGGTTTCTTACCAGGCAATTAGCGCAGCTTCACCACCACCGTTCGGTATTTTTCAGCCAAGTTCATCTGAGTGAACTTTTTGCAATTGGCCAGCTTGTGGTCAGCCTGGCAAATACCACAACCAAAGTGTCAATTTCGATGAGAACGTTGCATG